>BLKR01001082.1:0-150000 GCA_011170035.1 Teleogryllus occipitalis | reverse complement strand
TTCTATATATTACATGTTCCAATAAAGATAACTTCCTAACGTGTCGAGGATAGTTGTGAATATTACTATCTGCACGTGAATTCCTACTGATACATTTACGTTCACGGTGAGGTCAAAGATCTTACACTATCGCACAACGTATGTCATTGAACTTATGGTTAATACCTTGCGTTCTTTTAACTGTAATGCTATCCAATGGTTGTGGGAATTTCCCTGTAATAATTATAATTTCCCTGTTATAGCATTATTATTATTATTATTATTATTATTATTATTATTATTATTATTATTCACGATTATTCCCATTTAAAGAGAGCGTTTGAACTTGAATTCCTTTATGATGATTGTTTGTGTTTTCTCTGGGCCCATATTTTCTTCATGTGTTCACTGTTTCTTTCGCTCTGCTGTCCATTTACATCCTGGCCTCTTCTTGCTTTCAGTGTCAAATGTATGTTTTTTGATAGTGTTCCAGAATTCTTTTCTATTTTCTGCATCATTTATTGTAACGTGTGCTTGTCTGAGATCCTCCTCGACTTCTTTAATCCATTTTGTTTTTCCCCTGCCTTAGTTGATGACTATGAGAATCCGTTTTGAAATTCTGTTTTCATTCATCCTGTGAATATGTCCGTAGAACTGCATTCTTCTTTTTCTGAATGTGTCCGTAATCTTATCAGTGTGCTTATAAATTTCGAATGTGGGCCTCTTCATCCAAATCCCGGTCCAAAAATTTTTCTGAGAATTTTCCTTTCTTGTTTCTCTATTTCTTTTATTTTTGATTGACCACCGATTTGTGTTGTTTCAGCGGCATATAGTGCCTCAGGAAGTACGACAGTGTTATAATGTCTTAATTTTGCGTTAATGGATATGGACATTTTGTTGTAATAGTTCCATGAGATTTTTTATGCTGTCTGCAATTTTCTCATTCTCTCCTCATTGGCCCTTAGGTTGATCCCTGATGGTTGGATGATTTCTCCTAGATATTTAAAATGAGGCACTTGTATGATTGTCCCGTAAGTTGTTTCGATAGACAGTTTGTCTTGTGGCACTCTTTCTATGTATTGTGTTTTCTCGTACGAAATTTGAAGACCAGTTTTATGTGCAATTTCGTGTAGCTTCTCTTTGGCGTCTGTGGCCTCTTTTCTATTATTTGTGAGAATTGCGAGGAAATCCGCAAAGGCTATTATTATTATTATTATTATTATTATTATTATTATTATTATTATTATTATTATTATTATTATTATTATACATCGCAGTTTGTACCTGTTCGTCTGATTCATACTCATTGGATTGTAGTTTATCCAAGGGTATAATGATCCCAATGGTACCTAATCTAGTTGTGAGCGAGGCCCAGTTGCGCGTTATTTATTAGACAGTTAATGTGCTTGACTCTCTTTGTGACCAAGGTCTCTGGGAATGGCTCCTGGAGCTCCAATTACTACTCGGATCTACTGCCTCCACCATATTTCCAGTTCCACGTGGAGATTACGATATTTCATAATTATTTGATAGTCTGGTTGACTCGGAAATCTGCTGGGAAAACTGTGTCCAATACCCAAATCTGCTTTTTCTCAACAAGGTGAGATCTGACAATATGATCGGAGGCAAATGCCACAAGTATAACTCAGTTATAAGAAAGTGCCCATTTATTGTTCGTTTGCAAAAGTGGAACACTTTCGATCCCTAAGATTCCTCCAAAAGTTTGTAACATTTATTCTGTAGATATAGGTTACTGTAAATGTTGCTGTGTAGAACAAAAGAATAACTCGTAAGTGCATCAGACCAATTTGAGAGTATAGAATTTTGTAGGCTATGGTTGTTACCAATTGAGTGGTATAAATGCAACACGTAACGCACCCTGGAACCCACGTTATCATTGCACGTAACTCTAAATCGATGCTTTACATATCTTTAAAACCTTTTTCGTGGTTCCCCAAGGGGCCCGTGTTACACATATGGGGGTTTCCTAAATTGCAATCTGTATGCTGAGACTTCGACTTCTCTTAAATTTTTGGAGGCTTCATAGAACTGTAGTATGAAAGTAGAAAATGCCGATTTCTATGCTAAATTAAATAGATTATATAATATTCAATCACACGGGCTTGGCAATAAGTATTTCTATGCATAATAAACGCTTAGGAAATTAGAATATTTACTCACGCACAGTACAAGGCGTATATGATGTAACGCACGACTCAGAACGTCACCGTTCGAAGATCGGTTTCAGCATGACGTTGTTTTCATTTTTAATTTATTTTAAAAAATAACAGAATATTCAAAGCCGTTCAGCAAATAGATAATATAATCCATTAAGGATGGTAGACATCTTTACGAGACTACACACGTCACGAAACAGCATGCTTCTCCCATAGGGTTGAAAAATACCTTTTCGTTAACAATTTTCGTGGGGATCTTATTCTTTAACTCAACTTATTCAGACAAAGGAATCATTTCTATTTAAATAATACTGTATGTTTGCATGGATCATTGACCAATTTGTTTTTTAATACATTACGGTATACGTTCCTCCCTTGAAGTAATTTACTAACTCGTCGGAATTGTGCATGTCGTTACTAGACTTCAAACTATACACACATAACAGTAACTAGTTTACTAAGTACTAGCATCTTTTTTCTGCTACGTGTTGAGGGACAAATCTGTATCTGTTTCCTTGCAGAGCACGCAAGTTAATATTACTCTAGTCTAGTCCTTGTCTGACCTTGGACGTGAGATAACATGAGTCTCGGCCGAGTCATGGTGCGCCGTTTTGCTTAATCGAATTCCCTATCTGCGGTTCGGTGACCTCGGCGAAAGTGGAAAGGTTTGATCCATGTAGAGAAGCTTGCAAAAGACTGACGCTGGAAGTTTGCTTTTTCGCGCTCTACCGATTGCACCGCGGTGCACAGTGGGGGCAGACAGTGGAAAAGTTGGCAGAAAGTACTTTTAAGTGTTTTCGGAAGTTTTGGCAATAAACAACACATTTTATAATTAAATAACGACTTATTTATTTGTTTAACCTTTAAATATTTATTTACTTAACCTCAAAGTCAGAACTTTCATGTGGCTCTTCTTCAAAAAGTGAATTTGTGCTTGAAGCCAATACCATTGGTGTAACTTCTAGATCCAATGCCTTTATGATAATTTTTCTCTATTCCTTTTTGTGAAATCAGAGGGTTAGATGCAATTAACAGCCTGCGAAGCACTTCATTTGTTTTCTTCCAGGTTGCAATTTGTTCCTTTTTTTTTCTTTTTTTTTTCTTTCTTTTCGGCGTGTTTAATAACACTGTACAGATCCCTCCTTGTTAATAAAGAGCTATCAGGACCAGATCATGAAGGAAGAATAAAAAAAAATGTATATTGTAAGTAGAAAGACTAACAAAACTAGATGTGCATTATCATCAACAAAGTACCTTAACGCAATATGGGGCAAACATGGGTAAACTTTGATTAATGTTTTGAAAACTAAATTAATTCCAGAATGAGATTCTGATAATATCATAACCCGGAAACGCCAGGTCGTGCCCCGATCAGGAAAGGGAACTAAAAGACAATATGAAAAACCGGATTTGAAAATTTCATTCCACTGTGACACGTGTAGTTTCTACTTGGAATTCTAAATTATTATTGAAGGCATATGTTTGTTATAAATACAGATTTAAAGTACATATCTCCAGGTATCGTATCCATAGCATGCACGATTTTACTAGTGGAGAAAGCAAAAATATTTGCATCGAAAAACACCCCTCTCTTTTTACTGCACAAGCGAAGAAGTGCGCCGCGCATCACGTATGCAAATTCAAACTTGCACTGAATGGAGTGGCGTGATTTCCCCTCCCTTTCCTGTTCGAGGAACAATGAAGGAGACATTTTGCTACCCCTTTCTTGTGAAATGGAGCTTCTGAAGTATTTTATGACTTTGGACTTTTTGCCAAATTTCCCCTCCTCTGGTCCCACTGTGCGGCGTCAGTTGCTGTCCGTTGTAACCACTTCCCTTCCTCCTCCCAGTCTCTCACACTGCGCCTCCAGGATGCTCCCCACGATGTTAATATTCCTCATGGAAGATGTATTTCTTATCAGAAATACGTACGTAAATAGTCTTTTTCTTTAATTTAGAAAGGTACGCAGCTGTAAGGGACAAAAGAGCATCCCATTAGTATCATCTCGAAATGAAGTGTTCGCTGGCGAGCGTTGCGTGATATATGTATTAATGCGCACAAAAGATAGCAGAGACGACACGCATGTTAATATATACTTTTCACTACTGTTAGTTAGTTAATGCCTTATTTTACGTGGCGAGACTCGGGCCATCAGGCCCGCTCTTCCGTCTAACCACGCAAATTTCGCTACGCTCCTTTCACCACCTAGCGGAGAAAGGAGGTATTATCTTGGGCGACGAAACAGGCGGAACTCAATTTTGCTCAGAGGCTTCATTTAGGCTTGAGGATCTTTTACATGCAGTAAATCTACTACATGGGACAGCCGGCTTTACTTCCCCTCCGAAGGAAGGCGTACGAAGGATTTTTTCGCCCTTAAAAATCAACGGCTTCGATCGGGTTTGAACCCGCAAACTCGGGTACAACAGTCCGATACGCTAACTGTTATAATTGTATCAGAAGCTGAGAAATTGAATACTTCTTTTTGGATATATCAATTCGTGATTCCGCACGCATCAACTTCTAAGGTCTTTTGGTCAGTAGGTGTAGTGCAATGCTTTTATCGCGGGATGTGGCGGTGAATTCACCCACTGGATAGTGAGATCCGACCCCGACGTACACTCGGCTTGCGGGGTTTTCCCCAACCAGGTACCTCCCACCAGCGTGGCACAACCCCAGTCGGGACATGCTCTAAGCTCCCGACATGTGTGGTAGTGTAGTTTTTGAAAGTGTATGCGTGTGTAAGTAAGGGTTGATGATAGGAGAAGAAAGAGGAAGCATGTATCTGGTGTCGAAAATCCTGACGCCAGATCTCGAACCTTATGATCTCCCGGACAGAGACATTGCAGTGACATCCGTTGATGCCCCGGCCTCGTAAGCCGGTGTGTCCGCTGACGAACGTTGTGCGATTTGTGTATTAATACGCACAAACGGTAGCGGTAGCTCAGTGCATCAACTGATGTCACTGCAGCGCCTCTAACCGGGAGGTCCTAGGTTCGAGTCCTGACAGCGGCAGGATTTTCGACACTAGCTTTTCAGCTAGGTCGAATTCAGCTGCTGTCTGGAGGAGAATTCTAGCGGCCGGCTGCTCTGATCGGTAGTTTTCCGTGGTTTCTCCGATCAACACCAGGCGAATGCCGGAGCAGTACCCTACCAAACGGGCCACGGACCGCGCGCGATCTGTCCTTCCTCTTCCTTGTCCTATCCTTTCCCACACACACACTTACACTAACATGCACTACACTACCACATATTCCGGGAGACCGGTCGGGAGCTTAGAGCTTGTCCCGACTGGGGCGGTGCCCCGTTGGTGGGAGAGTCCTGGTTAGGGGGAAACCCCACTAGCCGACGGTAGGTCGGTGCCGGATCTCGCCATCCAACGGGGGAAGATCACCGCCATCTCCCGAGAAAAAAACATGCACTACACTCACGGGACTAATGACCTAAGTAGTTGAAGCGCCCGGAAACACGAAAAAAATCAAAAATCAAACAAACGAAATGTGCAATTTGTGTATTAATGTGCATAGATGACACACATGAATAATTACTTTCATTATTACAATCAGACCAAGACGAGAAGTTGAAAATCTCATATTGGGAGCTCTAATGGTGTGTCCATGGATGACTACTTTCCCCTTCCGTGGCGACCAAACGCTGTCACGTTGTGTCCTCCTGCAGGATGGCACTAACACTCCGCTTAATAACCTAAACAGAAAAGATTCAACCGTTTTCGGCTGTGTCTCGTTCCTATTTCTTGTGCATTTTATCTTTGCTCGCTGTGTATTGGCTGTACTATCTCCACTGCAAAAACAAACCTAAACCAGCTCCAAATAGTTCAAAACCATTTTCTTACAACTATCACAAATGCTCCTTGGTTTGTCACAAACTCACAGCTCCACAAAGAATTCCAAACTGACTTCATACAACATAGTATGACATATCTCTCAATCCAGTTCTATCATTCCATACCTCAAATTCCACACCTAGAAATTTTCCGAAATAGATTGTTTTAGAGGTGTCTGGAGAAGATTTCCTCGCCCAAATTAGTTTGCAGTAGGCAAATTAGAATGTAAGGCATCAATACATAAGTAAAGCGTATTATGTACTGAACTATTTATGCTATGTAAAAAAACATTTAATAAAAAAAATTGGGTGTTGTATAAGCGTGTCGCATATATTTTCCAAGCGCCTTCTCGAACTCCTGCCAATGCTATTTAGGGTTGCCAACAATGTTCATGTAAAAGGCAGGACACTTCATAAGTGAAAAGAGACCCTCGCATCAATTTTTTTCTTTTTATAAATTTAATTTAGATTAACATCAGCTCTATTTCGTTCTATCCATTTGCGATTCAAGTGAAAAGATTCATTAACAAAATGCACATGAAGATGTCACAGCGTCTCTTTTTTTATTTTAGTTGCTAGACAGGCACTATCAGAAATATGTGTGTGTCATTTGCGTGTTTCAGCGTTCATAAAAAGGATATTCATGTTTTCTATTCTAAATTAAACAGTGAACGATACAACGTAGCAGATGTTAGTAATGTAATAAAATAAATGAGCCCAAATGTTAAAAATGTACTAAAAGGAGGACATTAAAAGTATAAAGGAGAACGAGATGTCCATTGACGTCAGTAGAGGACTCTTTTCCCAAATGGAGGAATATCCTCCCAGATGAAGGACAGTTGGCAACCCTAATGTTAGCCCAAGTTGCGGGCTATGACTGCTTGCCGTCACGGCTGGTGGCGTGAGCTTCAAACTCTCCTACATCCGGTGGCATTCGGATCACTGAACGGTCACAAAATAAAATCTTCGATCGTATATTCCAACTTGACCTTTATTTCAAAATAAGGTTCGTCAGTATTGCGTTTTCATGACGTTACCTGTGATATTAAGTAGTGCGATTCGTAATAAATACATCAGTATCAAAAAAACAAAAAATCAGCGGTCCTGAAATACAGTTGATATTCTGGGAGGAGGGCAATAGTTCATGGAGGCGTCCAATTTCATTATTTTCCCCAATAATTTACGAGAGTTGTGTATCATTGTCGCTTCCTACAGAGAAGAAATAAAAGAGGTCATCTTCGTCAACATATTAGTTTTATTAAGATAGCCGGCTTTCGACGGCTTTGGCGTCATCATCAGTCTGGCTACTTTCGGCAAAAGTCGGTAGACTGTAGCGGGCACAGTCTACCGACTTTTGCCGAAAGCAGCGAAAGTGATGATGACGGCAAAGAAGTCGAAAGCCGGCTATGATAATAAAAATAATATGTTGACGAAGGTGACCTCTTTTATTTCTTCTCATAAGAACGTCAACAACACCAAATCAGAATTCCCACGCTTCCTACAGAACCCATGTCAATAATGCGGCAAATACAGGGAACTCGCGCCTTGAGTTTTTTAGGTTTTGGACTCGAGGACGTTCTCCGAACCAGTTAAGTTACATCAGAAGTCAATTTGGAGTGTAGAAATTGGTGATAATAAACAATTGGGCATTTCAAACGTCCGGAGAGCCTAAAAAGAATGTGTATCTATCGATATTCAAATAGTTACAGTAGAGTTAATTGATTACAATATATTCTATGTACTATAGAATTAAGAATATCCTTTTTTTATTAATGGTCCTTTAGGGTATTCAAAAGTAAACAATTGATTTGATTTTTCCTATTTCTAAAGATATTGTTCTTCGGTTGTTCATCTAATAGCCGTGCTAGGTTGCAGTACATGAATTGTAAGCTCATAGTTTGAATGAAAATGAAAAGTACGTGAGCACACAATTATGACAAAAAGTACCAATTACGTGCTTAGTCAAAGCATAACCAGTTGAAATCGTACAAAGGTTTCGTTGGAAATTTGCGTGACGAAGTTGCCAATGAATTGTGCATTTCTTCTATTTGTTTCCCTTCCCGTGAAGTTCTTGTTTGCTCAATACATCAAATAAAGTCGTCCTGACCAGAACTTTCCTTCAAACTTAGTGCGAAGGAAAATTCTGTATTTATGAACATCCGATGGTTCTTGGAAAGGAAAGACGAATTTAGAGTGCGAACTGGGCTGCTTACATAGTTCCTGCTATCGATGAAAACTAATATACAGAAAATAATGATATTTTGAACTGATGAGACATGATATGATATGATGAAACATTTCGGTTTATTGTGTATACTTTTCTTCTGGGGAATACAACCATAAAAAATAAGTAAATGACTCTTACGTAAACAAAATAAATATTCGGATTATCGTGTACTAGTTCTTATTTTCAATAACGGCGGAGATGGTTTTAGAATGCTAATTAGAAAAGGTTTTCGACAAGTTCTCTATAAGTAACAACTAGACACCGGATTTTTAGGCAAATATCTATTTCACTTTTTTGACGTTAATTATTAGAGCCCGGAAGTTCAGGCATTTATTTTACCGAAAATAGGTAGGCAAATAGGCATTTAATTTTACTAAAATAGGCATGCAAAAAAGGCATTTATTCTGGATAAAGTGTAAAAAATTCTTTTAAAAGTAATTAAAGTAAAGAATTAAAAATTAAAATGATTTACATTTTTATTCTAACTATTTTTCTATTTCCTACACATGTCACCATTTACATCTCTTTACTTTCTAGCCATACTGCGTACTACTTACGTATCAAAGGTAATGATATCAGAAAACATGTTGAAATCTTAATGAAAGACAGATGGAACAGCAAGTGGTCCATGCTCAAAGCCAGTGAACTCCATAAACAAATAGGAAATTTCTTCAATTTAAAAACAAGTGCTGAATTAAATAGAAAGGAGCAAGTAGCAATATCTAGAATCCGAACGGGACACTGCAAATTG
The DNA here is from genome assembly GCA_011170035.1 of Teleogryllus occipitalis. NCBI lineage: Eukaryota > Metazoa > Arthropoda > Insecta > Orthoptera > Gryllidae > Teleogryllus > Teleogryllus occipitalis. The sequence continues at coordinate 141,026 of BLKR01001082.1, read as the reverse complement.
AGTCATATCCACTTATTTAACAAAAGCCCTCCTCCCACCTGCAACCACTGTGACAACTCCACTCTTCTTAATTTAAACCATGTAATTAACCACTGCCCTCATTACAACACCCTTAAACAACAAATTCTGCAGGATGACTCATTTGCCTTAATTTTGGAATCCCCTAAATACCAAGAAAAAATCCTTAATTTTTGCAAAAAATTTCAAATAATTTCAGATATATAATAGTTATTAACTATTGTCAATAATTTAGAAACCATGTCAATTTTCGTTAACATAGTTGTTATTATTGTAATTAAAACCAAATGTATTATTTAATTGTCGCTAATGACCATCGCTGTTGATGCGACAATAAATAAACAAACAAAAAAAAAAGGTAACGGATTGTAATACTCGGCCAATTTTCGACGGAAAACCTCGTATTGAGGGGCACTGATATCGAAAACGGAGATAAATGTCTTTAATAAACTCTGTTCTTCAAAGATACATTTTTAAATAAGGTGTCGTACAATTTTTCGAAATTAGGAGTAGTTTTGGCGTAATTATGCGCGAATGTAATTTTTAAAGAATTATTTTCTCAAATACAGTTCCAAATATTTTCTTGAAATTTTATCCTCCGGTATAGCAAAGGACACTAAAAATAGGCGCAGGTCCCATTTTCAGCGAACTCTGTATTTTCGAAAATTGCCAAAAATTAACATTGCGGAACTTCAATATCGATGATAGTTTAAATGGAATCTGTTCCAAAAAAATTATCTTTAAAAAACGCCTTGTAAGTTTTTCGAAAAAAAATGATTAGTTTTCCTGTTTTATTTGTTTAAAGTTAATCCAATTTATTAAAAAAATTCCCCAAATGGCTTCAATTGTTTCTGTTTTTCCTTGAGATGGAGCAAAGGTCGCTTAAAAATTCAATAGCTTAGGTATTATTTTCGATAAGCTGAATGACGCAGGTCTGAATTTTCGAAATTACAATAGTTAGAAATAATGCGAGATTGTACACGTGGTTGTAGTATTATTAGCAATTTTCATATAAATTTCACAGCGTATATGGTTCTAAAGATTCCATAAGCATTAGGCCGAAACGTTGAGAAATAATATAATCAATATGAGATACTATTTTATATATAGTCATTCAATTTTATAAAAGAGATATGTTTTATAAAAAATGAATGAAAGTCATTATAACAGTGGAGCATTCCACTTATGTGCAGAATTCTATATTATTTTCCGTCTATAATTGGTTCCTTCAGAAGCTCAGAATATGTTTCTCCTTTCAACTAATGTATTCCCCTTCCCCACTACGCATCTGCTTTTTGGTACAGCTATTCGAAATGGCCAGTTTCTTCATTCATTTAAAACTTTCCATTATTCTCCACAACCACGTTTCAAATTATTCTAGACTTCTTTTGGCTCATTTCTTCATTGTTCTCATATTATTGTATGATTCACTAGAGAGAGAACTATTTCTAATTTCTTTGTTTTTAATTTATTAGTACTTAAAAACTTCTTACAATAAAATCCGTATTTACGTAACAGAAATAACTTTTGTTTTGAAAATAAAATTGCCAATAATGTCTTTAGAATGGTTTCGCCTAATTTTTAACATAATTTTAGAAATGAATAAAAAATGAACTAAAACAAAGGAGGTTGTGGCTTTAGGTACAATGGCCTGTCTTCTGGAAGAATATGAGAAACGTATCTTATTACTTGAAACGGAAAACTTTCGGACGGTACAATTCTAATTTCCTAATGTTGAGGTACGGAAACATTCCTGATTTTCCCTCTAAGACCACCTCAAACTTTACGTTTTTAGATGTTTCTCCCCAGTGACTAGAGATATATCAGCTGAACAGAGCTGCAATATACAAAGAAAACGATATGTTAAACACATGAATTTTTTGGCAATATGCCACCGCATTATTCAAATCCATACGTAATTAAATAATAGTGCGTACTGTGTTAACAGATAACGATAACATTGTATGCGTACAATGTATTTTTTGGTTGCAATTCTATTCACGCTATTGAAGTTGTGAAGTAAAATACTTTTTTTATTCAGCACAGGCAGCACTGTAGAGATGAAATAGCCCCAATTATGAAAGCAATATATTTTAAATGCACTCTTTGCATTTTCATTACCGATGTGTTTTGTAAATGTTAACGCGTATTCATATTGTATTTTAATGTAGAGTACCTAGCAGGAAACGTGATACCTAGTATCGCATTCCGCACCTTCAAGTTAATGGCTCGAGAGATTAGGACTGCAAAAATCATGAATCTTCAATCGTATGAATCGAACTGGTCTTTACAAGTTAAACTTAGAGTGCTTACGACAATGATAATCGGGTACGTTTATGGCCTTATATCAGTGCAAGTTTAAACGGCTGGAATTTAACTTGTTCTGTTATGCAACAACTATCTGACACCGGTTTTATAAAATTCATGTTGTGCGAATTATTGGGATTTTACCACATTATTACAATCATAATAAGTATCGTCTTGCAAACTATTGTCCAAATACTTGGAAATAATCATATATCGTGTTGGTGTTACAGATTGGCTTTCAGTCGACTTGGAAAATTGAGAATTTCAGAAAAAATTGAGCATAATAATGATTCTATTTAGTTTCGTTTGTTCTGTTCTGTGTTCATCATGAAATAAAGAATTCGTCATGTAATTCTAAGTAATTTCTCAAAATATGACATCTTCATTCTTCGTTCAATAACATGTTTGGGATTTTCTGATAAAAACTAGTCAATCCTTCCTTTTCAAAGCACATTCTCATCTAATATCCTCGTATTTATCCTTTCATTCAAACTTCATTATTTGCAGAAGCGTACGAGGAATGTTTTACATCACGCCATTACGTTTCCTCTCTATCACTCGCTTATCAAGAGCTCTTCAGGAAAGAGGCAATGTGAGGGAATATACCGTGAGTACGTGGTTTGATACGTCGTAATCGCCGGGGGGGATGCACAAGAATCGTCACGCTGCCCGTCTCCGGAAGCGACTTAAGATATTTGCCACAGCGGGCCCACTTCCGCATGCGACCAACCGCTCTTGCGGTCGCCTTTCGTCGCATGCGCCTCAATGTGCGCTCGGAACTAATCATTTTTCATGTTCCGTGTGTGCTGACAGTGTGCTGTTTTGGCACCGAATATTTCGCTTCCTCTTTTCGAATACTGATCTTGCAGGTCAATATATTCAAAAATTGAAAATTCGTCAAAACAGATTAGTAAAAAAGATTTAACATTTTATGATTAATTGATTTTTAGTGATTACTGGCGCGTATGGTACTGCTCCAGCATTCGCCTAGTGTTGATGGGAGAAACAACGGAGAACTATCGATCAGAGAAGACGCCCCTAGAATTCTTCCCCAGACGGCGACTTAATTCGACCAAGCTGGCAAGCTAGTGTCGAAAATCCTGCCACCGTTCGGACTCGAACCAAGGATCTCCCAATCAGAGGGACTGCAGTGACATCAGTTGATGCTCGTAGCCATCTTTCCCGGTTTTAACATTTTAATACTCATATTGTGTATGGTATTTGATTTATTTCGGTTGTCGTTATAGTCACAAAACACCACTTATGATGGGGATAAATTGTTCCCGAAAAATATATGGCTCTTGCTTTGAAATTAAATTATATTAAAAATAATTGTGGTTGATATATCTTTTAATCTTGTTAATTATGGATTATGAAAATATTTCAACGAAAGCTCGTGGATCTCTGCTAACTCAACGAAAGATGGTGTATATTTGGTGGAATATTTTTGGGAAATATCAGCATTTTGCGCATTTTTGTTCTGTGTTACTCGGGGCGAACTTCCTCCCTTGCTCTCCTTAAGATGACACGACGCATTGGGTATTCGATGAGTTGCGGACAACTGTTGGCTCAGTCCCGAGAGCTCAAGGTTCTCGGCGAATGTTCACGTCGTTTGATGTGCCAAAACACAGTGGGGATAGGGCTAGCATCGAATGGTTGGCGCACTGCACATCCAACCAGCGACCTATCCCCACTTCTCGAGATGCGGCGAGCTGACATTCGCTACTCGCCACTTGTGGGGAACTGAACCGCATATGAAGCCTTTAGGTGCTCCGTTGAGGGCGACGTTCCCGAATTCTTGGAGGAAGTGTCAATGGCGGCCGACACGAGTGCGCCGCAAGGAGGATAATCACGAGTACATCTCGCGCCCACATCTATTGCCCTTCATCATCTCGGCCCACCGCTCCTCCCTGTCTCTGGCCCCGTTCAGCTGTCTTGACCTGCCTTCAGGAGGGGACTCCCGCGTCCGTCCGTCCGTCCGTCCGTCCGTCCGTCCGTCCGTCCGTCCGTCCGTCCGTCCGTCCGTCCGTCCGTCCGTCCGTCCGTCCGTCCGCCCGCCCCCACCCGCCGGGCCCGTTCTTCTCCTTGCCCATATTGCTTTGCACTCGCCCCTTCGAATTCGCCCAGTTCGCTCCGCCCACTCGCTCTGCCCCCCCCCCAGTCCCACAAAGCTTCTTCCCCTCACTTGCCCTGCTTAGTCCATTCTCTCAGTCCAGCTCGCTCCTCTCCCTCGCCCCGCAGGCTTCGCCCAGTCTCTCTGCCCAGCTCGCTCCGATACTCGCCCCACTGCTGGTCAAGCAAATTCTCCCCGCCCAGCTCCCTCCGCGCCCTCGCTCCGCCGCCGACCCCGCCCATTCTGCCCCCCGAGTTCGCTCCGCACCCCCCCCCCGCCCATCACGCACAGCTCCCCCCTTACTTGTCCCGCCGGCTCGGCCCGTTCTATCAGTCCAGCTCCCTCGCCCCGCCGGCTCGGCCCGTTCTCTCACTCCAGTTCGCCCCCCCCCCATTCTCTGAGTCCAGCTCGCTCCTCTCCCTCGCCCCGCAAGCCCCGCCCATTCTCTCCGCATTCTCGGCGCACCAGCTCCGCCCAGCTCGCTCCGGATACTCGCCCTGCTGGGGGCCCAGCCAAGTCTCCCCGCCCCGCTCCCCCCGCACACTGCCTCGCTGCGCCGCGCCGCATCTTGCCCCGGGCCGTCCCGCCCGCTTGTCACGCGTGCCCCGGCCTCTCCCCGTGACGGCGGCTGCGTCAGCGGCGGCTCCGCTGCGTCGGCGGGGCCAAGCCACTTTTCCTGGTGCGGGCCCCCGCCTCCCCCTCCGCTATTTCGGCGCTGGCGCCCGCCCAGCCACCCGACCTTCCCGCCCCTCCGCCCCCGCGCCCTCACTGCACCCCCCCTCATCGGTCCCTTTCCGCCTCATTTCAGTTCTCGTGCATTACACAGCGCTCTTTTATTTGGAAGGAGGGTCAAAACACGGAAAACTCCTTGCGCGTTTTCCTCTTCTCGTTTGCATTGTATGTGTGAACTAAAAATAAAGTAAATTATCGCTTATTTTGCAAGTGCCTGTAAGCAAGAGAGGAAATTTACATCAATAAAATCCATCGACTATTTTTTAATTTAATTGTATTTTACAAAGTGTTTGTCGTTTCAGTATATTATACTCAGAATATTCCATGGATTTCCAAAACCTGTTTCATTTCATTCCTGATAATGTTTTAAATAAACGTTGTGGGAAGTGATTATCGAGTAGTTGGTGCCCTGAGGACATTTCACCCTTTGTAAAGTAGTATTTTAAATAATCAAGTAACGTGAAATGCTTCCGAAACACACAAAAAACCATGTCCGTATAGTTAGCACACCCACTTATCAGAAAATTAAAAAGAGTATTCCATAATTTTGTACTAATTTTAAACTAATTTTAACCCAAATATAAAAATTTTGTACTGATGCAGAACATTAAAAAAAAGGGTATAACTTAACGTTAAGTTAGCACACCCACTCTTATACCCTGTTTTTTTTTAATGTTCTGCATCGGTACAAAATTTTTAAATTGGGTTAAAATTAGTTTAAAATTAGAACAAAATTATGGAATACTCTTTTTTAATTTTCTGATAAGTGGGTGTGCTAACTATACGGACATCAAAAAACCGCTTGCATATAATCAACTCCCATTAATTGAATACTGACTCATTCGTCGTAGATCTGGTATCTCTTACCTAGAGAACAATATATTGACAATTCTAGGATATAAATAATTCATATCACAAAATAAACAGACATTCGAACATTCCATCACGCTATACCCGATAGCCTGATAAATACGAATATGCGAATATATGAATCGTACAATAAAACTATGTGAATACATCAAAACCACTCTCTTCACGAACCACCGTCCCTCTTCGCATTACAATGACAGGTTAGTTACCAATACAAACACTTTATGTCTAATTTCAACATTTTGTGGCACCATGAGAAGAAGGTTCAGCAAGCCCCTCATTTTGTAGATTACGGCCTGGAAAAAGATAACTTAGGTCGGCGTCGTTTTAAGGGCCTATAAATCGTTTATCAGTTTCTGTCGACAGCTGATAGAGAGAGGTGGCTCAGAGCATCAACTGATGTCGCTGCAGTGCATCTGATCTGGAGGACTTAGTTCGTGTCCAGACAGGGCGGCAGGATTTTCGACTCTAGCTAGAGAGCTAGACTGCTCTGATCGGTAGTTTTCCGCGGTTTCTCCGATCAATACCAGGCGAATCCCGGCTCAGTACTCTAACAAACGGGTCACAGACCGCTTGCGCTCTTTCCTTCCTCTTTTTTGTCATCTCCTCACCCCTTACTTACACGCCTACACGAACATGCATTACGCTACCATACATGCCAAGAGACTATTTGGGAGCTTAGTGCTTGTCTCAGCTGGGCGGTGCCCCGCTGGTGGGAGATACTTGGTCGGAGAAACCCGCTTGCCGAGGAAGGTCAGTCCCCATCTAGCGGGGACGGTCACCGCCAGATTCAGAAGAAAACAGGCACTACACTTGCGAGACTAATGACCTTCGCAGTTGATGCGCCCGAAATCACTAATCAGTAAATCAGTCGGCAGCTATGTTGCGGATTGCACGACATTGCGAGACCCGCGCTTTTTAAATTATCAGTATTTTCAATTCGATTTCTTACGAAATGAAAAGTTGCGAAGAATAATGTGTACCACAAATTTCCAGGGCCCGAACCTTTCTCTTACACTTCAGACTTTCCTGACACTTCTGTCTGTTACTTTTCTCTGTTTCGTACAAGGAGTGTGTAAAATATTTTAGTTTTCAGTAATGATGAAAACAGTATATAGTAACAGTATAAACTCTTTATATCAAATGTTCACATTATTTTTTCTTCTTTGTGTTTTCATTTCTTTCATTTTGTTTGTCGATTCTGTTATATGAGCATATCTCTGATTATTTTATTATACATTTGTACATTTTCAGTTTTCAATTCTTTTTCAATTTCTTTTGCAGGTGAGTTCCTGTCATTGGTATTCCTCCTCTCTTCTCGAATATTGATCTGCAGAAATGGTGAGCTTATAAGTTTGCTAAGTATTGGCGTACAATATAACGGTACAATGTATGGATACCTATATAGTTATCAACGTCATTTGACCGTTATAGAGCAAAGAACAAACCAAGACGGTGATATCGTCCATGTACCGTTTAACACTTTCCGCCACCTTCTTATAAGGACGGTACATTATTACGAACTATTGCAAACTTTAACGTAAATGATCTCAAAGTGTTCTTGAAAAAGGCAAATATTTTATCTTAAATTTTCTACAATCACTAATCATGAACTTTTGGATGTGGTCGTCAGCATTATTGATGCAAATGATTAATATATTGTTTTGCCGAACATTCGACTTATTCAACTTGCCACTTGCCTTTCTGTCATGATCGTATCCTCAGGCCATGCTTTGTACCGTAATAAAAATCCTTGTATTGATGCTTTTCTCCAATTACCTTCTTTTTGGATTCAGACTAGTTATTTATTACGTTAGTGGTAAAAGTGGCATTTTAGTTTGGGAGTAGGAAAGCTTCCGACATGAGGTCGTTAGGCCGAGCAAACTAAATCCTAGGGAAAATTATAATTACTTTCTTGTAAATATCATTCACTATATTTAGACGGACTTTCATTTTATTTCAATTCAATTATATAAAGTATCTCAATCGTGTTTTAAGTTGCATTATGGTTGTAGTAGCTGATGTGTTCAGACGAAATTATTTTGTTTTCTTTATTTTATTCTCACTGTTTTGTTTGAACGGTCGACCGTCATTTCACTTTAAGCACTGGTGCTGCACATTGCATTTATAGCACGTGCTACATGCCTCAAAGTAACCGCTTTTAATAGAGGCCGTCTAATAACTATTTTACTGTTTTATTATGCTTCAAAGGGTAGATTAAATGTACTCCTTTATTTTTAGAAGGGTAATTTAGGGTACACTAATGACAAGAAAACACAGCTTTGCGTTGGAGAGCAACATTGCCTGTCAAGGTAACATCTGGCGATCCTGTCTAAAGACCAGGGGGGACACCAAAGTACACGAACCGATCTCCGTGCTTCGCATAATTTAATTAACACGAGTTAAAATTGGTTTAATTAAATTTTATTTAACAAGTTCGTAGAAACAAAATTAACGTTTTCTCTATGACTGGTTGCCTCCATCATTTTATGATATGTGATTAGGTTAACACCACTGATAATAATATAACAGAGGAATCCACTTTGTAGTACTTTATGAGTAAATGAATCTGCCGTTCTTTGACGTAACATTCCTGCTTGCTTCTTGCTCCAGTGCTCTTACGACCTGATAACATTTGGAAAACCCTATCCTTTACGACCACCAAACATCTGTAGTATTACACACCGAGGCTCAGATAATTATCTTTGGAAGCAGCTAAATTTCCGCATGCATTCTCTTATCAGGTGTGTTGCGAGATCTCAATCCAGAAAGGTTTACATGTTATGTAATTAATGTTGCTCATGTGTGAAATAATTTTAATGTCACTTTTATGATCCCATCTTTTGAATAATTTAAGGTCTGGGCTCATTAGGCATCTCATTAGGCATCGACATTTAACACTGGTGAAAATGAAGTACTGTTTGCTGCTTTTATTTGCTACCATTTACCTAGGTAAAATGTATCTCAAATGTGAGGGCATATGAAATCATATCTGATAGGATACTAACAAGAAAGCATCCCGCTCTCTGATTTTGTTGAATTTTTGATATTGTGAAGGATATCCACATCAATTATATCCAAGGATGTCTCACATGTAAAATGTTTATCTTTTCTGAGAGAAAACGTTTAAAAGACACGAAATCTGCATAAAAGCTGTTTTTATGATTATATTATTTCGAATAGAAAATGGAATATTTACCACCAAATCTAATTGCAAATTGTATGTGACCAAGTCACTGTTCAAATCCACTGAAGCTCATTTTCTATTCTGATTATAATGTGTACGACTCCCAAATATTAAATCAATTTCAAAATGTTCTGCCGAAAGTTACCAAATATAAAGAGAACACGAAAAAATACTTGCTTCACTTTAAAACAAAATCGATGCAATTTCAGATTTTATCGAAGTATGTATGCGTATTCCGCAATAACTACTACTAATGATATTTTCCGATACATGAAGCTTTAGCCAACAAAGCTTTATTCAATATTAAACATTTATGTGAAAAAGTGCAAACACTCGCAATAAAGAATAGAGTAATCCTATAAACGGTGCAATGGAATTAAACCACCCTATCACGCTCCTCTGTGTCTAATCTCATTGGCGCATTTCGGTTGTTGTAGGAAAAGTGGTAGAAGTGAAGGGGCTTTTTATATTCATGAGACATGATTGATCTTTTCCGGTAGTATTTAGGTGGTGCTGTCTCTACCATGGATCACCATGTCCTGTTTGCCTATCCACGTAGTGGAAAGCCTATTTAGAGTAGTGACACTTTTGCAAATGTTAGAGCATCGATGAATCGAATAGATCTTGATAGAGCGGGAAAAAGGCATGAACGAATGCGAATCTCTATGGCAGTCAGTATTCAGTGACTGAGGAATTTTCCAAAATTCTGTGTTGCTAATATAGCAACATAGAACTGATGTAAGTGAAAAAAGTGAGGAAAGCTGTGAGTAAGAATTCCCGATTAACCCACCCTCAAAGATGTCTTCAGCCCGAAGCCCACAAACCACCACTGTTCCTAACGTAAATAATTTCTTGATTTGTAAATGAATTTACTTTCAGTATATAATTGACTTCGTTTTTTAGGCATTCGTTTTAGAAACAGCGTCTATTGTAAATTTATCTTCCCGAGCCATCGCTCTCTTGTTTTCCCATCTTATAATAGAGCCATAAACTCCTCCTTTCAAACGCTTGCCAAATTACGAGCTCCCGTCTCTTGAAACGACACACAATTTCTGAACATTGCGTGACTTGTTTCGAGGCAGTGTTTTCTCCAGGGCATAATCCTTCATTTGATTAACCGCGCATACGTGCGCTGCACTGCGTCGTCCACTGAGCACAAGAAAAGAGATCACGACGTACTTCTATTATGACACGATGGAAGGGGGGGGACATTCTCGAATCACGATCCAGATCTGTCCGAAACTCAACTCGGGTCAATGACCTCCATCTCGATCGGGTTTTTGTCCAGTTTCCCTGATTCATGGAGCAAATGCTGAGATGGTCCCTTGATTTGCTTCTGGACGTAAATATAGCTTCACTATGCGCACGTTTTGTTGAACTTTCCTTTTGCTTGTAATGGTAGTACAGCTTAGGGTGAGTTTCTATTTTGTTAACAATACAGAAAAATCAAATCTGTTCGTTCCTTTACCGTTAAAAATAAGTTTTCTATAATTCGGCAACGAAAATATCTAGCTTTTGAAATGTTAATCTCTCGCTTTTTTAATTTATTATTATTATTATTATTATTATTATTATTATTATTATTATTACTATTATTTTTCATCTTTCAACTATTAATAGTTAAATTGTTGGGAAGGGATTCTGAAACTCAAGAAAGCGTGCGCAGATGATTTTCTCCCTCATACGTCACATAGTTTTTTACTGTTTTGAAATAAATAAATAAACTGCCGCCGACTCAAAAGAGGTAAACGAAGGAAATTTTCCTGCGGGTCATACTCTGGAAAAATTGGTTTGGGGGAGAAGGTTCGCGACGCCAGGGCCCAGGGTACGGAAAGTTAGATGACACTGCTCTGAGCAGACGTATGACGTAATGACCAGAGCAGTTGACGCGCCCGGAAACACGAAAAAATCAATCAATCATTCAACAAGACTGAGCTACTACCCAAACCAACAATCAGTGAACATGTTGAACAACAGTGAACATGTATATAGACTAAAGCGTGAACATATTCTAGATTTTCCGTTTAGATTTACTTAGTTACTTATGACTTGTACACCATTTACTAACTGTTCCAAGTGAACAAATAGTAAATTAGCAGTATTGAAAATAAAAATAAAAAATTTCGGTGATATGCCAGAGTCGGGGATGACGATAGTTCAGGTAAGCTTTTGTACAACCACTGCCGTATTTTTTTTTAATCTCTTCATGGTTTAGGAGGGATTTCTGTTCCGTCTTCAGCATGCCATCTTAATCTTGAACGGCCGATATCCCTTTTACCATGAGGTCTGTAGTAATATATTTGTTTTGGGGTGCGGTCACTACTCATTCTGTATAGATGTTGGGACCATCGGGTCCTGTATTCTTGTACTTTATTTATTAATGGGAGTACTTCGGGTCCTGTATTCTTAATGGGAGTACTTCTTATTCTTCTCTGATTACCTCACTTTTTCTTTTGTCTATTAAAGTGCAGCCTTTGACTTGTCTCAAGAACCTCATCTCAGACGTCTGAATTCTGCGAAAATCTTTCTTTTTCATGGTCCACGTCTCGCATTCACAAAGAAGTATGGGGATAGCCATTTTTTTTATTATGAGCATTTTCAGGTTTTACAAAGTTCAATGCACACTCTACATTTGTATTGTTGTCTTATTATGAACTTAAAGCTAATAATTTAATTCTAAAAATTACATTTTTGGGGGCAGGATTCCTTTATGTGGACACTTCAGGGGAGTTACGTTTCGGAAAACTTTGTAAGGAAGGTATAGAAGGAAAATGTATTTTTAACACTGGTACCATGAATGTAATTTCTGGCTAACCGGAGGGAGCGTATTCTAGTGATTTGAGGTAAGCTATCGTGAAACTGTGTGAAGAGATACCCGGTGTGGTTTTTCTACCGTTTCGAGATGAAATTCACTTTCCAGATGTTGACTGGAAATAAACCATGGTGCATTTGCAATTGTACGGAGAAACTGGCTTTGAACGATATTATATATCATTCGAAACTATATTTGAACGAGATGATGTATTTTTTTGTGTTCGATCTTGCGGCATTTATCCAAATAAGACCAAATGTAATAAGAGTGGTCTAATTATACTTTTAAATGTAGTTAGGCCTGTGTTATATGGATGTTTGGCTGCTTATTGAGCTTAGTTGGTGGAGTTTTTGCTTTATCCTGTAATATTTTATTATTTACAAGCTGTTTCCAGTTTAATTGTGTATCCATTAACGCTGCTGCATACTCAATTATAAAATGTGATAGGGACAGCACGATTACAAAAAGTAAATTGCGTCAGTGAAAGAGATTTAGAAAGAAGTGACTTCAAAAGAAGAATCCATGAATGAAACTTATCATTGTCAATTGCATGTCTTTAGAATGAAATTGTATTTTTTTCCTTTTCCTAAATTAGCTATTAATAAACTGGCCTTCTGGCAATACCGTCTCAAAAGTTAATACATGTCACTTGAGTATAACATTTAGCAGATGCAGTACAAGAGGTAAGAAATCATGATCAATTTGACGTGGTAAACATTCGGAATCTGTTTTAGAGAATCTCGTTTAACACGCAAATGTAAACGTTTTCAACATAATTTTATGAAGATGTTTAAGGAATTCATCTTAAACAATATCCTTTTATTATCATAATTTGCCAATACATTGTAATGTTAATTTATCATGATTTGTACGCATTCGTATAGTTACAAATTAATTATAGTTAGCTTTAAAATATTTATTAAAATAAATTAAAAGTGTACGGGAAATTTTCGAAATCCCAACATTTATGAAATTGAAAGACCTTTAAGGATAGTTACTTATCTTTTGAGGAAGTCGTTGATAATATTTTCTGTATCAGAGGAGGAAATTTTTTGTGGATTCATTGTGAGTGACACTTTGAACGGTTACTAGTTTCCTTGTTTCAGAGAATCAGAGAATGTGGTACGGCCTAGTATTGGGTAACTATAACCCGTGTGGTTATGCGTACAGATAAACGGACATCGGAACCTCCCAGCTCAAATGAACGTGCGAGTATTGAAGTGCTAGTGGAAATTCTAGCCAAGCTGCGAGTTACTGTTGAGTTGTTCGTTGATTTGTGATGTTGCAAATTCGGAGTTGTCACAGATGATGTAGTCGTCGCGGGACGAGTAGTAGGTACAGCTGGACGAGATGTAGTTAACGTTCCGCATCATATAGTTGTCGCCGGGCGAGATGTCGGAGTTGTCGCCGGGCGAGATGTCGGAGTTGTCGCCGGGCGAGATGTCGGAGTTGTCGCCGGGCGAGATGTCGGAGTTGTCCCCGGGCGAGATGTAGGAGTTGTCGCCGGGCGAGATGTCGGAGTTGTCGCCGGGCGAGATGTCGGAGTTGTCGCCGGGCGAGATGTCGGAGTTGTCGCCGGGCGAGATGTCGGAGTTGTCGCCGGGCGAGATGTCGGAGTTGTCGCCGGGCGAGATGTCGGAGTTGTCGCCGGGCGAGATGTAGGAGTTGTCGCCGGGCGAGATGTCGGAGTTGTCGCCGGGCGAGATGTCGGAGTTGTCGCCGGGCGAGATGTCGGAGTTGTCGCCGGGCGAGATGTCGGAGTTGTCGCCGGGCGAGATGTAGGAGTTGTCGCTGGGCGAGATGTCAGAGTTGTCGCTGGGCGAGATGTCAGAGTTGTCGCCGGGCGAGATGTCGGAGTTGTCGCCGGGCGAGATGTCGGAGTTGTCGCGGGGCGAGATGTCAGAGGCGTCTCTGAGCGAGATGTTGGAGTTGTCGCAGGAGACAACCTATTTGTCTATGAGAGATGTGACAGAGTTGTAGCCTAGTAAATATTCTGTGTTCTTATGCATGGCGTGATTCCGGACGTTGAGCCACGTCATCCACCGAACTGCTTCTTCCGAAATTCGCATGATATGTGTGTCCAAGATAAGAGATTTGTTTACTAGTGCTCGGAAAGCCTGGTCTCTGCGTAACATAAGCAGATAAGGAAGTTTGTAGTTTGCACTGCTCGTAAGTTGTTGATCAAGTTGCCGCTTGTTGTCGCTCTTTCAGTGCTTGATGAGGAGAAAGTGAATGCAGGAATAAAGATAAGGGACGCAAAACTGACTATTATTATTATTATTATTATTATTATTATTATTATTATTATTATTATTATTGTTGTTGTTGTTGTTGTTATTATTATTTTATTTTTCTGTATTTTTCTCAGTAAGCATTGATAACCATTCATCTATTCATACGACTTTAGCTCTAGCAAATGCAACTGGTAATGACAGATCTGAGGAAAGACGGAGAAGAAATTCATCTTTGTCCGTCGTTATTATTATTATTATTATTATTATTATTATTATTATTATTATTATTATTATTATTATTATTATTATTATTATTATTATTATTATTATTTGATCTTGCGCGAGTTACGAAGGACCAGTGGCGAATCCTTGAGGTGCAAACCACACCAATTGTACGCTCAGCAACAGGCGTAATTCCGAAGACTCTGCGACACACTCTTGAAAAATTAAACATTGAAACGGTCACCATTATCAACCTCCAGAAGGCACTGATACTGGCTACATACTCATTAGTCAGAAGATTCCTGTAAGACAGTGTAGGTTTTTAAATTATAGAAATCTCAGTTTGTTAATTTATAAGTTTGTAAAAGTAATTTGTAAAATTTGTACCAGTTGAATGTGTAATTTATAAACTTTTTCAAAATTTGTTCAATTTGTTTTTATCAGGACGGGCGACGCGTGGAGAAGTCCGCGCCTTGACAAGCAGCACGTAATGAAACGTCTGAATTCTAATTGTCGGAAAATCACTACATGGAGATATCTGTGATTTATTATTGTATATTTGGGTAATTATCAGACAAGTTGTCATGCTTCGAAAGAAATATAAGTATGTCACTTGAGAAATGTACCAGAGAGCTGTGAATAAAGATAATAATAATAATAATAATAATAATAATAATAATAATAATAATAATAATAATAATAATAATAATAATAATAATAATAATAATAATCTATACTTGCAGTCATCGCTTCACTACCATTCATGATTACTAATTTTTGAGTGCCAAGAAATTTTATTGGTATTTTCCTTGAATGTAAACGGAGAAAATCGCTATTGTATAATGGTGAAAGCATAAAATTTGTCTAACTGCAATTGAGTCTTCTCGTATTGAGATACTTACAATTTGCATTTTGACTTAAATAATAGAATTTGAACACACTAATGTCTGATTCGTTGAATTTTAATATTTATTATTCATAGCATAAATATAATAAAAATTAATGCAATTTTTGACAAACAAAAAATGTATTAATCAAATATTCAAAACTTTAAAAACTTTGATTTTTAACTTTAGTATCAATCTAGTATTGGTGAAATATGGTCGCCTAGACTACTACATGGTATCTCTCAATTCGTAATTCCCAAGATTCTTGTTTTATTTGAGTAGCATAAATTTCATGATGATGAGCGGCTAACACTATAGGCTAATGCATGCAGATTAATTTATTGATCATATTTTGCAATTATTACGCTTTTATCATATTTACACTATTTGTTATTATTATTATTATATAATTGTAATTATTATTATTATTGAATTATGTTTAACGTATCTTTTTCATTACGTTATAATGTTAAAACTACATATTCTTTGTGTTTTAAACCCTTACATTTTATTTTGGGCGTTTAAGATGGGATGTATGAATAGTATATACAAAATATATCTATAAATGTGTATTCAATAATACATTATTGAATTATCTACGTGCGTTTTCTTCAGCCCTCATTTCTCTAGATGATACAGGACTGGGGGGATTATTTTATAGATAGGACATTATATCACGTCTGTAGCTCTTTTTTCATGGAAAATAGTTTCTATTACATGAGAGCGAACATTTCTGGTTATCAAATTCTGTTTACAACACTCCTTGCGGCTATTTAGTCCGAATTTAACTAATATTAGTAAGCGAGTGGGGTGCAAAGTATTCCTGTTATTCCGAGCCCCAAGAAATCGTACGCGTATAATAGACGAAATTGTTTGCAAAAACAGCGTTCGTCGATGAAGCGCTTTGCATAACATATCGCCATGATTTCTGTTGGCAAAATGTCGGTACTACAAGCTGCTCCCAGTTATTAGTGAAAAGTAGACGTTTTCGGTTTTTGTGTATGTGTGTGTGTATGTTTTTACTATTGTAGGTGTGCGACATTGAAATGTCTGCCTGTTGTCCGGTGTATACTCGCACGAACGGAAGCGACAAAATATGTTTGTGTTTTTGTGTGTGAAAGTAAGCTCTTAATCTTTTTCAGGTAATCGACAATTTACAAAGTAGTGAGTTACAAAACACCGTTTTAAATACACAAATGTGAAACTTTCCTTTTTTACTTAAAATTGCTTAGTACTCATGAAAATTCTGTTCAACATCTGAAGTAGTAGTGACTTTTCTCCGCATCCTTGCAGTATATTGTGAAGATAACCTAGATCCATTTCTAAGCTTCTGGATAAATCCGATTGACCACTTGAAACTGTATTAAATGAAAATTATTTTCCTACAATAATTGTGGAAGACATATTGCAACATGGAACATATTGCGAAAGAAATGTTGAAAGATATATGAAATTTTCCCAAAATGTAAAAACATGTACCCCACTTGAAAAATGGACAAACATGGATAATCAAATAGATTTCAAATTATGTCAAAAACCCTAATTTGTTAACATGTTCGATGTTAACTAATGAGCAAATAAATATGTAATTACTTAAAAATCCTAGCTTCGTCATGAATTACATATAGGGATGACATGTCAAAGATCGTAGATTTGACAAAATACGATTTTCTGGGAAAATTGTAAGATCAGTGTTACATAAGGCTATTTCGTATGATCATTCGTTGACTGTTTTGCGGCAATCGCTTTGCCTCGACCGCGATTGTTTCGCACGGGCGGGGCCGTCCCATTGGATGATAGAATGAAGCAAACGCTCTCCAGATGAATGGAGCACGGTATCCCACCAATTGTGTGGAGGGTCACGAGAGGGCTGCTGGTAGCCTTGGCGGCCGGTGGGACGGAGAAGAGCGCGGCGGGCGGGACACTGAGCACTTCCTGCCTGAGGAGGAAAATCGACCGCAAATACGTCCCGCGTCGTTGCGCCGGCTGGCTCTCTCGTACCTGCAACCCGCCCCGTTCCGCTACTTCCTCCTCCCTCCAGCCGCGGGCAGGTGTCGTCAGAAGAGATCAAGGGGCAACGCCCCTCGGACGCACGCCGCCCGACTTTCACAATCGACGAAAAATCATATCGATTGTTCCGCTCGTGAAATTAAAACCACTAGTGTTTATGTAGATACGTGTAAAAAGACCCAAACATGGTCATGTATCTCAAAAAATGTATTGCTTTTTCTGTCCGATTTTTCTTACTACGATTAAAAATCATATCGATTATTCCACTCGTGAAATTAAAACCACTAGTGTTTATCTATAAATATAAAAAGTCCCTAACAGGATGGTGTGTCTCATAAAATGTATTACTTTTTCTGTCCGATTTTCTTTCTACGACTAAAAATGATGTCGACTATTCCACTCGTGAAATTAAAACCACTAGTGTTTATCTAGATGCATGTAAAAAGTCCCAAACAGGATGGAGTGTCTCATAAAATGTATTGCTTTTTCTGTCCGATTTTTCTTTCTACGAGGAAAAATCATATCGACTATTCCACTCGTGAAATTAAAACCACTAGTGTTTATCTATACATGAAAAACGTCCCAGAGTGCTGTATCTCAATAAATGTATTGCTTTTTCTATCCGATTTTTCTTACTACGACTAAAAATTATATCGATTATTTTACTCGTAAAATTCAAACCAGTAGTGTTTATCTAGATACATGTAAATATTCCCACACAGGGTGGTGTATCTCAAAAATTTATTGCTTTTTCTGTCCGATTTTTCTTACTACTACTCCTCCCTGCTGGTCAGTAATAAGCTGTGGCTCATCTATCTTAGAAGGCGGTAGGTATCGATCGTTGTATGGATGTGCAATAAACCGCGTATGTACCATAACATAACCTCTTTGATTTTATCATACAGTTGTTTTCAGAAACTGAAAGGCGACCATTAATAAACATCTGACGGCATTTCTACATTCAGAGTTCCAGTCTTATTGAACCTCTTCTACATCTTTATTATCGAAGGTAAAGATTTTGTTTATTTAATAGATTCGGTGTGGGATCATAAAAGGATGTCACGTACATGTTTTAGAGGTTTTTGCGTATTTTAAATCAAGTTATGTACGGTTTTTAATCATGCCTTAACAAGATTTTCTCAAAAATGGTTCCACTTTCTGTATGAATAGAGAACAATGCACTGAATCCAATGGCAATGTGCGTTTTGCATTAAACCCTTTGGATATTAAAAAATTGGATGCAAGGACACGTAATCTTTTCTAAAGGCAATGCAAGAAGAAAACCATTTCCTTTTTACGTCGAAATCACTGAAAATTAAAAATATTTAGGTTCAAAGTCTTGAAACAAATGTAAAACCAGGTTGGAACTATAAAAAAGTACTTAGCAGTAAAAAAATTCGAACGTAATTAGTCCGTTTTGCCATGACTTCGTGTAACCAAAAAATTGCCAGTTAAAGTCATTGCCGAAAAAGTAAACAAAAGCATGGTTTTAAATTATTATTTTTTACTAAGTACTTTTTTATAGATTAAAATCATTTTACATTTATTTTAAATGAAATTTTTATTGTTATTTGTCAGAAAATTTACGTAAAAGAATAATGCAAAGCAGTGTACGATACCTTTTCCCATTTCCTTGAAAAAACGAAAGTTTGTATTAACTGCAAGGTTATGAATAATTTAGTCCTTGTTTAAGTATTTAGCTCGTTGAGAACACCGACATAGATGGTTCGGAGCATCAATTGATGTCATTGCTGTGCCTCTGACCGGGAGATCCGAGGGTTCGACGGTGGCAGTAGCTAGATAGCCAGGTCGAATTCAACCTCTATTTGGGAGAAAATTCGCCGGCGGCTCTGATCGGTAGTTATCCGTGATTTTTCTGATCAACGCGAGGCGAATGCCGGAGCAGTACCCTAACAAGCGGACTGCGGGCGATCTTTTTTCCTGTTCCTTGTCCTATCCTCACCCCTTTACTAACACACACACTTACATGTACTGCACTATCACACATGTCGGGAGCTTAAACCTTTGCGGGATGATGTTTGATGTTTATCTGTGTTAAGACTTCTAAAATTTTCTGACAGATATGGCACAGCATTTAAAGACATATGCTGAAGGGAAATATCTACCTGTAGAGACGTCAAGTTTATTCATAGCGTCGTAACCTCGTGGATATGGAGCTCGCAGAATTCGGCATCTGAGTTGGGGCAGGGGTGCTCCAGCATCTCGCCTTTGCTCGTTTCACTCGATCTGCACGCGGCAGTCCTAAATAGCGCAGAGAATGCAACACCCCGACTCTCTGAATTTTAATAAATCTCACGAATTTTGTAAGCGCTGATGGGTTGGCGAAACTGGTTCCCACCGAGAGAACCATCATCTTCAGCAAATGCTTGCAACGATTTGCTTCGTATTTTCATCATTCAATAAAGCCGTGAGAAGCTAATTGCTAAACTAATGGCTAATTAATTATATAGGAAATAATTTATTTGCTCTTGATACTTCCGAGCAATATATGGTGAGCTGGCTTACGTTTAAACTGACATCATCACAATCGGTTACCGCAAAATCAAATATACCATCTTGTGGAACGATTCAATTGCTAATTAATTTTTCAAAAAATAATTTAATTGCTCTTCAAACGTTTCAGTAATTAATGGTGAACCAACACTTAAGACTTCTTGGAAGTTTGAAGAGTAATGAAATTAATTTCTGAATAATTAACGATTAAATCTTTCTTCATAATGGTATATTTGTTTTTGTGGTAAACAATAGTGGGGGTATCAGTTTAAGTTTCAAGGGCTAGTTCAGTGTTAATAACTCGAAAGTTTGAAGGTGAATTAGTTTAGTTTTCGCGTAATTAATTGGTAATTAAATAATTAATAACTTTACTTCGTGAAAGTAGTATAACTTACAATTTTGTTACGATTAATCTATTTGTTTCACATTCTGAGCGGTAACATCTTTACGCAAAATTACAGTAATGCTCCGTACGCTTTTCCACAGTAGAAACTTCAATACATTTTGTTCTGGCTATTTGTAGATTTCACAGACTTTCACATTGCACTAATTCAGCTGAAATTTCCGGAGGTTCTGTTCTTTCCTTTCACTTATCTGCTCAATTACAAAATCGAAAACTGGCTCATTGCATATTTTAACAGGGATAAAATTGCCAGATTTTTTCAGGGAACCCGGGGATGCTTTTTAGTAATTTATTATTATTAATAAATTATTACTCATATATAGAATGGTTACCATATTTGTTGTTAATTGTTAAACGTTGTATAATAATTCTAGAAGATTAAAAACATTTAGGAAACAAACACAAAAGAAATTTTGGGACGTATTTTAACCCGGACGAATTTGTATATACGGGGGATGGGAATCGGGGCTGTGTGGTAATCTTGTATTAGGAAGTTGAGCTGAGCTGTTCGCAAGGGTTGGCGTAATTTCGTATCTCGAAGTCTTAATCAAAAGGCGAAAGGATATTGCCTTGGCGTTTCGCTGCCTCCCTGTTGAGAAACGAGGGAAAACACGGAGAGGCCACGCCCACATGGCCGCCAAATCGCTGCTTCCCGGGAGCGGCGCTTAGCCGAAGAGAAAAGGGCTTTCGCAGAAGGAAGAAGTAGCACGCGCAGTTATCCTACCCCGCCCTCGGAAAGACTCTGCTGGAGTTGCGCAACGTAGTGATGTCGATAAAATTGAGGGTATCTGTTTGAGGTATGACATCATTTTGAGTTTTCCCGATTCTGGGTTCTCCTTGTTGTTGAGCATGGTCGTGTGTTTAGATTTCCGCGCCTTTTTTTTGTATTTAATAGAAGTCGTCTCGAGAACATTCCGCGATGTAATGGTCGGTGGACTCAAGTGGTTTTTAGATGTTGAATTCTGACACTTCTTCGGACTTATTGAAGGCCGAACTCAGTCTCTGGAAATTCGGTTCCCTGACCGGACTTACTGTGTACATTCACTCGAATAGTCTGCGAGCCCAGATTGTACATTTATCGCAATATACATTTTTCCTGATATTATCCTAGAAACTAGTGTTCTACTCTAGAAACTAGTGCGTCATACCAAAACTTTTCATTCTCTAAGTATTATGAAATGCATAATTTGGATGGTGTAATGAATACTAAAAGCGCTGATGGTGGCTACTCTTTACTCTTTATTGAAATTATTGCCTTCCCGCGTACTACAGCGAATTTGCGAAAATGGAAACGTTAAACATTTTTTCGGCATCTTCCTAAAACGACAATGTTGATGATAGAGTTTTTCTTTAATTATTAACAGAGTTCGGATTCTGATGACATGTCACCTTTTCATTGGTGCATTCTACGCTGAGCTAACTTGTAAATAAATGTTTATCATGACATGTAGGTGATAGAAATGTATAGTTATTGGAAAAAGTTTTGCCAGTTTTCAATTTTTAGGACATTTTTTACCTTTGCGTCATTTTTGTTATTTTTCTGCATATTGTTTCATTTTCGGGGTTTTTGGTAGTGAATGTTCCATAAATTTATATTTACAGACTAAAGCAAGTTTTTATTATATAATCAAATCATAACGAAATTCACTACTGCAGTGGGCTCTGCTTTTAGAACACTCAAAATTTCTCGGATCTTCAATAACTTCCTCGATCATTCAAAACTAACGGTTGGAAGATCAGAGCTAAGGATTTCATTTCTTAAAAGGCTTTACATTAAATATAATTTTATATAAATACATTTTATTTAAAATTGAAAAATTTAATGAATGAATAAACATTTTCATACAAAAAAACAGTATTTTTTTAAAAAAATAGGTAATTTTCCCCTTATTTTGTCATTTTATAGGTCATTTTCTTCTTATTTTTAAGTCATCATACAGATCATTTTAGGTCATCAGAGTGCGAGCTCTGATTATTAAAATAATTACAAGTCGCTTTTTTTTTTTTTAATTTATTTATTGTTTAGTTGAAATTACAATGTTCAGTTTACAAGTGAAACTTTGCAATTGTATGGTGACTTAATCTAAACAACTTAATCTAATCAACTTAATCTAGACAACTTAATCTAATCAACTAATCTAGTTTAAAATTGTACATAACAAACTTTAATTGGGAGAGGAAACAAACAGCACCTCAGCAGAATTAATCAATATTTGAAAATATCTGGAGGAAAGAATGGAGCGGGAATCTGTTCTTTATTCTGGTTTTGTATCTGGGATCTTTTCCGAGTCTGTAGTGAGTTGATGCCTTTATGAAGGGTAAATTAGTGTAAAAGTTGTTTGATAGGTATGCTATTTGGTGAGCTATTTCATTTATGTTTAGATCATGATGTAGTTGTTTATTGCTAATAAACCATGGAGCTCTTGTTATTAATCTTAAATATTTGTTTTGAAATATTTGCATTTTGTTGAGATTGGTTTTGGCGACATTGGTCCAGATCGGACATGCGTATAGTAATGTTGGGCGAATGAATGATTTGTATAGTGTTAGTGCATTTGACAGTGAGAGATGGTTGTATGAGTTTAGTAAAGGTCTTAATTGGATTAATTTGGTTTTTGCCTGTTGTGCTTTTATTTCAACGTGTTGTTTCCAATTGAGTTTAGTGTCTAAATTTAATCCAAGATATTTTATTGTTTTCGTGATTGGGGTCCAATTTATAGCGTTATTATTTATGAGTAGTGGGGATGGATGTGCAAAGGTTTTCAATGAGAAGATTTTTGCTGCTGATTTTGAGGGATTTAATTTGATTTTCCAGTTATTTGCCCAATTTGTTATTAGATTTAGATGCTGTTGGAGCTGGAATTGATGAGTTTGTAGTGAAGTGCCGGAGATGTATAAGGCAGTGTCATCGGCGAATTGGGCGGTATTTATTTGATGGGAAGTAGGAATGTCTGCAGTATAGAGATTAAACAAGGTTGGGGATAGCGGCGAACCTTGGGGGACCCCAGCGGCAATTTGTCTGGGGTTAGAATGGTGACCTTCAACTGCAACTGAGAAGGTTCTGTCGGCTATGAAATTTTTGATGAGTTGAATTAAATACTTTGGTGTACCAATTTCGACTAGTTTGAAGTAAAGGGCTGGGTGCCATATCCTGTCAAATGCTTGTGACACATCTAGAAATACAGTGGTTGTGTGATATCCCTTTTGAAAAGCAGAGTGGATGTGTTCAGTTAGCCTCAGAAGCTGGTGCGTCGTTGAGTGATGGGATATGAAACCGAACTGATGAGGTGGAATTGCGTTCGTTTTATTTATATGTTTGTTTAATCTGACAAGAATTAATTTTTCTAAGATTTTTGACATTGTGGGTAAAAGACTGATTGGTCTGTAATTTTCTGCACGTGATTGATTTTTATTTGGTTTTGCTATTGGATGTATTATTGAATGTTTCCATGTTTGGGGATAATAACCTGTTCTTAGTATGGAGTTGTATATATTATTTAAAAATGCGATGGCATTGTTCGGTAATCTTTTGAGGATTGCAGTATTAATTCGGTCGTGTCCTGGAGATTTTTTGTTTGGCATTTTTTGATTATTAGTTTAATTTCATTAGGAGAAATGAATTTAATTCTGTGAGGAACGTTGTAAAGAGGAGCGTTTGAAAATTTTAAGATTTCATCGTGTTTGGCATTTTTTATGGAGTCATTGGGTGTAAATGTGCTGGCAAAATGAGCTGCCAGAATTTCGGCTTTCTCTGTGGGTGAATATTTTTTCCCATTATCAGTTGACAGTGGGGGAATGCTGTTCTTTTTCCTTAAAATTTTCTTTGTGAACTGCCACAGAGAATTGCTTTTAGTATTTAGTCCTTCAATAAATTGATTGAATTTTTCTTGGTTGTGTTTACTTATTGCCTTTTTGCAAATATTAGTTAGATGATTTAGTTCTTTTTTTAGTTCTGGGATTTTTAGGGTGTTCCAAAGCCTTCTGGTTTTATTTTTAACTTTTATTAATTCAGTAATATTAGGAGGTAATGGTTTTCTTAGTCTCTTTCTGATTTCTGGTATTGTTGTATTTTGAGAATTATTCAGAGTTTTAATTAATATATTATTTAGCTCACTGATTGCATGATTTATTTCATCAGAAGAATTAAGGATTTGAAATTTTGGTATTGATTTTTCAACAGCGTTTTTAAAGTGGTGCCAGTTTATATTGTAAGTGTTCAGTGTGGGAGCAGGAGAGGGTGGAGGTTTTGTTAGTTTAGATGTTATAACAACTGGGATATGGTCGGAGTCTAATTCGTGGTGAACAGAAGAGTAGAATAGGTCTTTTAAATTTGTTACTGCTATATCTAATATATCTGGATTTTTGTTGGAGTCATATGGGAAATGTGTTGGTTCTGTGGGCGTTAGTATGTTAAGTTGCAATGTATTTTTTATTCTGTTTAGGTATTCGCCGGCCGCATTTGTGGTCCGACATCCCCATGCCGAATGCTTTGAATTCAAATCTCCTACTATAATAAATGGATTTTGCAATTCAAGTAATTTGTTGATAGAAGTAGTATTGATTTTTATGTTGGGTGGTTTATACGTAGTGACTATAGTTAATGTTTGATTATTGTCATATGTTACATTTATCCCGATTTTTTCTATACCTGGAGTGTGTGGCAAGGTTAATTGGTGGTGTTGGATGCTATACTTTATCAAAGTCAATACACCACCTCCCGAATATTCGTTTCTGTCAGCTCTGATGGTTTTGAATCCTGGGATGGTGAATGTTTTGTTTGGGCTTAAATGCGTCTCGGTTATACATGCGATATCTATCGTTTTTGCATGTAGAAACTGTTCTAATTCGGATTTTTTGTTTACGATGCCATTTGCATTCCAATTTAATATGATCAATGCTTTATGGTGTGAATCTTCCATAACTGTTGCTAAATGTGGATGCAATGGAGTTCTGGATATGTTGTATTATTGTTGGAATTAGGGAGTTAATGAGATTGACTACGTGATTGGTAATGAATTGTGCGATGTTGGTAATGAAAGTGTTACTGCTACCGTATTGGTTAAATTGATTGTTTGTTTGGTGATTGTAATATTGTTGATGATTAGCATTATTTGCATTCCTTGGTTGATTATGATAATTTAATCTTTGAGTGAAGTTAGGAATATTGTTTGTAGTGGGCAAGAATGGAAAGTTCGTTGAGTCATTATTGGGAGGTGGCGTGCGTGATTGGTGGGATCTGGGATTTGGCGATCCAGATTTTACATTATTGCTATTATTTTCGATTATTTTCCTATAATATGTACATTCGTGTGACCTGAGGTCAGCCCTGTGCTTCCCCATGCAATTCTTACACGTAGGAGTTGATTTCTTTGATGGACAGTTTGCTGAAAGGTGATTTTTTGCACAGAAAACACACGAAACTTGGTAATTACAATTATTTCTACTGTGTCCATAGTCAAGGCATCGGTAGCACTGAATGGGGCCTACAGTTTTCTTTCTTCTTTCCGGTTTAACTATGGAGTTACAAATGTATTTTAATTCCAAAACACTTTCTATTTTTTCGGTACCGTTGAATTCCACGGCTACTACTGGGATGGGGACATTGTTCTTGTTTAGTCTCGTGACCTTTGTAACTGATGGAAATTTAGATGCTATATCTTCGAGAATTTCGTTTTCCGTGATATTGGGATGAATGTTTTTTATCACTATTGAATATTTCTTTACACTGGGGTCTGAGTACGTATGGAATTGTTTGTTGGTATTTATAAAGTATTTAACTGCGGCTCTGAAGTCTATTATTGTCGAGAATTGTATTTTAATTTTATTGTTCTTGAGCTGGGTGGTGAAGTTTTCTGTTAACTTAGATTTGATTTCATTTATAAATTCTGTATGATTGCTAATTCCCGTTAAATAGATTGGGGGGATTTTTTTTACTTCTACTGGCACTTCAGGTAACTCTTCATTTAAAAAACTGAATCTATTTGACACTTCTACATTATAGTTTTTTTGCAAGTTGTTGTCGGTGTTCAGTTCTGAAGGAGGGTCTGTCGAGGTCATGCGTTTGGCGTCTCTGTCACTGGCGTCACCTCTGTCCTCGCGGTTTCGCTTCCCTTGCATTACCTTGCTTTGTTGCGTATCTGAATGAGTTGATCCGGTTGTTTGTGGTTGTGATGGCACTTGCCCAAATTCGACAGGTGCCGGTGATAATTCAGTCACATAAGAATGGCTGATTGCGTTTTGATGAGACTGCGGTGTGTTGCTTTCGATGAAATCCATACTGCTGCCCGTGAAGTCCAAGCAACCTTCCGCGGCCGCCATGTTGGTTGAATATTCTGGATTGTAAATTGATTCTAGGGCTTGAGTAAATAACTGCCCTGTGCTGAGAAGATCATTGTTAGACATATAAATATGGATGCACTAACACTAAACACGCATTACAAGTCGCTTATTACCAAAGTCATGTCAAAACAATCTCAGAACGAATTAACTGTTGAAAGAAAAATAGGAAAAAAAATGTGTTGTCTCACTACGCAGAATATAATACTGCAGTATTTTCCTTGTTGCGTTGGTTGAAGGTGCTCCGTTTAAGGTCAAACGCGATACACGTTAGTTAATATCTAGATTACAACACCATTCCTGTAGATGTACGGCTTAGTGAAGGCCCTTTATAGTGTCCTTGGTGTCGCGAGGCGTAGAAGAAGCATCATCCCCTTCCTACTTTTCGTCTTGTCTCCGCCCAAACGCTTACAAGGAAATGGCGTACTCGAGGGCGGATGCAGTGATATAGTTAGGTGGGCAGGGGGGCGTCCGCCGGGGATGACACCAGTTAGTAAATATGATACTGAAATTATATAATTTTAATGATTTATTTAAAAATTATATATATATATATATATATATATATATATATATATATATATATTTTCACACATTTAAATCAAAAATACTAAGAAAGAGTTTCTATAAAAACATTCATTTGTTAATCAGTTATACTTCGTTTTAGATTATTTATGTAAACATTTTAATTACATGCAGCTTTTTTATATATTATAAATAAATGTCATGTGCAAGTATACTTGGATTTTTATTAAATAATGTATAAAATATTCAGTAATAGATATTTTTATATTTAATTTATGAGGGGGTGATGACAACTGAAGCTTTGCCACTGGGCGGATGCGAGACTGCTGAGAAGAGTCCGAAAAATGTTTGTTATCAAACGGCAAAACCACATAAATATAGGCTTAAAACTATAAGAATATAGTGTGTAATTTCCATTTTACAGAACATTGCAACTAAACGAATAAATTTACACAATACGAAACTACATTAATAAAATAATTATTAACCCATTTTTAAAAATAAACATTGCTTGGCTTATTGGATTAAGATTTTAAGAGAACATTTTTATCTTTGACGGCAATGATAGTCATCGAATGAACGTGGGAACTGAATGACTGGCTAACAAGAACCGTAGCATTTTCTTGGTACGACAGAACGCGAAAGATTATTTCGCAGAAATTAGCATTAAAGATCAGGAAGCACGACGTCACTGATACTTTACACAAATAGCGAAGCGAAATTAATGCGAACCCGCCCTCAAAATGTTTATCTGGGCCTCGTTCATAAAAGTGTGTAGCACACATAAGTAGTGTTAGTCCTTAAATAATAAAAATATCCCCTAAAAATAGGCATTTTTTACCTATGCCCGCTCGCATTGTGGGCCTTGCGGGCCCAAACGTTTCGCCATTGTTTCTACACCTTTAAGGCAATCTAATGTACCAGTGCGAGAACTATCGCAAGTTAAATTCCACCCTCTTCCCTATCTTTCCATTTCCATATTAAGAGAGGAAGTTCTTAACGAAACGTGTTTATTTGATTAAAAAAATTAAAAAGGTAACTTCCAATGTATTTATACAATATAAAATAAAAATAATAAAATTGAAATTTGAAACAATTTTTTTAATAAAGGTTCATTCAGTATTATAGACATATTCGTGGAACAATTTACAACACTTTCTTAAAAACAACATTTCAAGTAAATATACAATCTTCCTTGACCGTTAGCTTTTCGCTTTCCTTGGAAGTCACAAAAATATTATGACTGCTTTTTACTCTCGAGAAATATACTTGTTGTCCATGCGAAACTACAGCATAACTCTACTCTTTGGAATATTATTTAACTTTCTTACCAAACCCGTGCAATTTAATCGCCTAGAGTATCAAGTAATTAGTTTCATTTCACATACAGTTGCATATTCTGCACGCCTCTGAACAGCTGGGTTTTATATCGTGAAGCGCCGGATCAGCAAAATGTAATAGAAATCCCAAAAAGCTCTTGTCCTATAGTTTACGTTGCTAGGAACGTTTCTTTGTGGCCTTCGGCTTCAAACTTCCAGATTTTAAAATTCTACAACGCTTCGGCTTGGAGTTATTCAACTAAATTGATATTAATGATGATCTTATCGGGACAAGCTGTAAGCTCCCAACCGCCGGCATATGAGTAGTGCGTGTGTGTATGTAAGTAAGGGGTGAGGAGAGGACGAGGAAGGGTCCGCGACCCGTTTGTTAGGGTTCTGCTCCGGCATTCGTCTAGTGTTGATCGGAGAAACCAGGGAAAACTACCCATCGGAGGAGCTGGCTGCTGGAATTATCCTCCAGACGGACTGAATTCGACCTAGCGAATAGCTAGAGTCGAAAATCCTGCTACCGTAGGAACTCGAACCCTAGGACCTCGCGGTCAGAGGCACTGCATTGATAGTTGACGCCCTGAGCTGCTTCACTCAGTATGATTCGGCAAATTCGATTTTGAGAATTGAACACAAAAAAACGGAAAAAAATAATTACTTAAGAATCCAAACTCTACTTATGACAATCAGTTGGTGCCCTACATGTGATGCGCAACCGTAACCGATACCAAATGTCTGGTAACACCACATACCACATTGAGCGACAGATAGGGCGGATTAGCCGGCGGTAGGTGATATGGGAAGAACATAACTGTCCATTAACATTTAGCTCATGCACAGTAGAAAGTTTCTTTCTTCGGTTTCACTACCGTTAGTTTGCATCGTTTAATTATTAAAGAACAATGTGGAATCGCTTGGCGTTGCCCAGACATTTTTCACAATTAGATATTAGAAAAGAAATTAATATTATTTGAGTGAAAAATGAAGGTAATTTGATTTAGTACATCCCCATGACGTGTTCCGTCGCAGGAATGTAGTAAATCAATCTCGCCATGTCCCATCTCTGCCGTACTTATCTCTGCCCCGCTCTGCCCTGCTTCGCTGTCATCCCCGCCACGCCCCCCAACCCGCCTCCGCCCTCCGACACGCCCACTCTTTCGCCCCCCTCCCCCGTAGGAACTAAATTTCAATTTTGACATTAAATACTTCGAAGTCTAATTGCTCTTTTGGAAATGCATACACTAGGATATTGACAGGCTTTCAGAACACTTGTATCCACTTCATCAAATTTTGCTACCGTCATCGAGATGTTCGCGAAAAATTGAAATTAGACTAATTAGTGGGATTGGAGAATGGGAATACTGTTTTTTCGAAATTCCGTGTAAATAGTGTTTCCTCTTGATTTGAAGGCCTTTGCAAAGTTTCAGAAAGATACAATTATTGTTTGTTAAGTTTTGCGAAAATAATATTTTTATATTATTTTAGATTAACGTTCTAGGTAAAACAAAGCTATGTTACTAATTGACAACGAATACTTCCTTTGATGTGAAACCTAATGATCAATCAGATCTGAGGTCTGTATTGACAAATTTGCGTGAGTTTGGACTTTGTCAAGTAAAAACACTGGCTCTCTCTCTAAATCTGATAGACACGTCCGTGACTCTGTTTATAATTTAACACCATCCCTAGGTACTTTTCTGTTAACACTCACTGTAACACTCATCCAGTGAGCAACGTCTTCGATTTTCAACAGGTAGCATCATTCGACTTAATATTATGAAAAATATAAAGTTGTCCAGATTTGGTGTCAGTGGATCAGTCCGTATGAAGATGATGATGATGTTAACTACTAACCCCTAAACGATACTTTATCATATCTTTTTTGACGGCACATTTATCTACTTCTGAAAACTTGGAAATGATAACCTAATTAAAAAAACTCTTGAAGCGATCAATAACTTTCGCACGATCGTAATTTTGACATTTTTGTCCAAACTACTACAAAAAATTGTAAGAGACAATTTATCCTTTATTTGAATGATAATACACAAAATAAAAAATGTCGGCCCGGTGATCTCGGAGAGTCGCGGGTTCGAGTCCCGCCTCGGACATAGTTGTATTTGTGTTCATCCTTTCACCCCTTATGATCACCATTTCGTTTCACCTTCATAGTTACCATAACGTTAATGCCAATTGTGGTAGCTTATGACCTAGATGTTAATGCGATCTTAAATAACAACCAAAAAAAATGTTACCAGTCCCAAAGAATTGACACATGTTTGTCTCTGAATGTCGACGCACTGAATCCGAATCTGAAGCCAAAATTACGTCATCACCCTCCAGTTTATTTTAAATCGCGAAAAATCACCATGATATTGTATTTTTTGTTTTGGGCAGTTGTTGTCAGACCCAAAGACATTACTCGTGTTTCTCTATGAATGTCGACGTGCTGAATTTGAAACTGAAGTTCAGAGCGTCGACATTTCATAGAAAAGTGTCAAGTCTTTGGGTCTGACAACTATTTTTCTTTTGTGTGCCTATGTTATCAGGCTAACCTTGTGACGCAGTCGGTTTCTGTGCAGAATATAATGACACGTCTCTTCTCCATTCTGATTTAGTCTTCTGCAAGAATCTTAAAGTGGAAACAATGAATATAAAATGAAATATACTGAACAAATCTTTAATTAGGTTAAAAATCTACTACGAAAGTCTCGCTATCTATCGGATACAGGAAATGTTTTCAAGGTAATCGCATGCATACCTCGATTCGAGATTCCTTCCATGTTTCGAAATAAGCAAATATTTGCGCATATTAGTTCACAGCATATGTACACGTGCTTTCCAGCAAATGCTGTTATTTTTTTCTTCTCTTCCAATCGCACGCGCCTAGATTGTTCTCTGGAAATATAATGCACAGTTCAATGCATGCACAGCTTATCCGGTGCGCTGGGAACGGCATTGTTTTGTTGTGGGATACACGTCTCCCGTTTTCCGCGTTACCCCATACTGGCAGTTTTCCTCGTTGGTTCACACTTGTGTTTGTCCAATGGCATCGAGTTTCGTGCCACATGGTGTTATGTGCTGTGAGGCACGTTAAGTTAATCGTGTGAGTCATCCTGCCCATTGGTGATAAATTGCACATCTGCAATGTGAAGTTCAATTAGGTTATGCATACTGTAACATTATTTGGGGTTGTGATGGACCATATGCCTCTCCATAGTTTAAGATTACTCCTATTTATTCCGAAATTCTCGGATTATTTTTTTTTTAACACAGCAACTGGGTGCACTTGAGCGAGCGGCTTGCAAGGAAGCTTAATATCACAAGGGTTACCAACCGTCTTTCATTTGGGTGGACAGTCCCCCATTTACGTCAAGTGTCATCTCGTCCTTCTTTGTATTTTAAATGTCCTCCTTATAGCATATTATTAACGATTCTTGTCATTCATTTTATCACGTGACTAACATGGCATACGTTGTATCGTTTATTGTTTAATTTAGAAAAGAAAATATAAAAATCATTTTTCTGAACTTTTACACATGCATGCATGATAGTGTCTCTGTCTAGGGACTAAAACAGAAAAGAGGCGATCTTCATCTGCATTTTGTGAACGAATATTTTCACTTGAATCGCCAATGGAGAGAAGAAAGAAATAGAGCTGATGTTAGTCTAAATTAAGTATTTACAAAAAGAAATGTGTTGATGCGTTTTTTTCCCTTATCGTGTCCTCCCTTTTACACGAATATTGTTGGCAAATATTTTATATATATATATATATATATATATATATATATATATATATATATATATATATATAACCGTTATATTTATTACTAACATTACTTATTAAGCAATGGTAGGTGATCAGCATGAAAATGTCAGTTGCATTGTTATTTTAATTGCAGAGTTATATTTAAAAGAGCCATCCTGTTCCTCAGGTGATATTACATAAACCGTGGGCTGCCGAGCAAGTAAAGTAATTTTCCTTGTTTGCAATAGCTTCGCTGATAGGAGTTGACATTACGCCACTATTTTTGCAGTTTTCCTCAACGATTACAGGAGGTCATGTTTGTATTCCATTCAAGCATTCACGGCAATTTTATTAACATATTAATGTTCCATGTCAACATAGCGTTATTAAATTCATATTGTATCATTTTAGTCATTTAATTTGTCTCAATATTTGTTTCATTGTGCCTTGTGATTTCGTGGAATCCAATTTAGGAACCACCGTAATCGAAAATTGCAGAATTTCGTAGCCAACCGATTTTGTGGTCTTACCCGAAAATTCAGAATATAGTTGTCAGGTTTTGTCGTTTATTCAGGAGAATAAACTAAAATTCAAACACATTTGTCACAGATTCTTTACGGATTCATGAGTAATAAAAGTGCCCTACTCTCTCTCTTCTCCCTCCCTCCTCTCTCTCCACCCTTCTCCACCTCTTCTATCCTTCCTCCCTCCCTCCTCTCTCTCGTTATACGATTCTTCGTTTTTCTTTTTAACTGATGTTTGTAATGCACCGACTACTGCTAATCTTCTGCCACATTATGAAGCGAAAAGAAGTTTGTTACAGGCTTGCGTTAAATGAAAGATTGCTTCCATACGGAGACAAAGAGCACGATAAGATTTATTTTTATTACATCAGTATCACTACCATCCATCTGATTTGTCATCCAATAATTACTGAACAGCTTATATCTGGCAGGATCACTGGTTTCTATATCGAAAATAACAAATATTTACACTTGCGCGCGCATGCACCCGTGATATTGCTCTTTCAAAATAAAACGAAATGGAGCGGTGTGAATGTCCACCAAAGTACAGAATCAACACACAAATTTCAATGTGAAAATGGGAATTAGAATTCATATAGAAATCATCAGTTATTCGTCTAATCAGTTTTTTCTCCATCAACAAGTAAAATATAAAATATTGAGATCAAATCTGCATTTAAAAAATCAAAGATGTTTGAATTTCTCCTAACTAAAAATATGAAGATTAATATCTCTACGGCCTATTACTTGACTTGTCTGGCGAAAACATCAATTTGGTATCATGAATAGTTTAATTTAATTTTTTAATTTCATTTTAATTTTATTTTACGTCAGAAACAGTTAAAAACTGTGTGTGACGTGCTAAGGGGAGAAGTGAATTTTGTGCACATTTTCAAAATTCTGTGATCCCAACCCTAAGTCATTTACTACTTGAAATATGAATACAAAAAAATGAGAGGTGTTTTGAAAGGATTGTTAACAAAAGTATTCGCTCCGATTTAATAAAATATATTTTCAAGGGTAAATCAGCAATAAATTTGGGCTCTTATCCTTCACCTCTTATTCGTCATGGAATAATACTTCCTGCCGCGACAACATGGAGAACGATAATTTGAATAACTATATTTACCACTTAATTCTAGAAGAAATGCACAGATAATGAAGTTACATTTATGTCCAGAAGCAAAACAAGGGGCCATCTCAGCATTTGCTCAAAGGATCAGGGAAACGAGACGAAAGGGGGGGTCATTGTCCCAGAGGCTGCGGTACAATACTTGTTACAGGATGTTTAGAATTATACAGTCCAAATGGTAAATAATGGCTACAAGTAATGGGGTGATTTAATTGATGATGCTTCCAATATATATAACGAAAAAGCTGCACGTGTAATAATATTTAACAAATGCCAAACCTTGGCAGTATGAATACGTGGAATCGACATTACCCATCTCTGCCATGTTTCGCAAGTGAAGCCAGTCTCCCATAGAAGAGAAGCTTCATTACAAATTATGGGGTCACTTTAAAGTATATTCAGTGCATGAAAATCAAAATAAACTCATACAGTCGACGCCGGTTAAAGTGAACTTCTAAGAACTACCATTTTTGGTTCACTATTTCACAGGTTCACTATATCCAATGAAAACAAATTAAATAGAAATTCTTCACAGTGATTGATTTTATTAATATAGTGATCAAGCAAAATACATTGACATCAAGAACTAAAAATTTTAATATCTTTATTTGTCCTTAAAAAATCAATTATTTTCAATTGTTTGCTTCGTGCATTTTTCATTAATAATATTTTTAAATCCTTCTCTAGAGCTCGTGCTCTCTCTGTACTTGATTCTGCGTTGTCCACTGCCTCTAAGTATCGTACTGCAGTCTTGACACCCTGCAACGCCTCTTTCACTGTTGGAACACCGTCCCACGCTCCTGAGGCCCTTTTACACGCCTAATAACATACGAGATCTTTTCGATCGAGGGATGACACATGCGGCTAATGAATCTGATCGCGTTTCCGTGCTGCGCGGAGGGAGGAGTGCCGCCAAGCAGTGGGGCTGTGGAAATCGCGGTCCTACTTTCGCCTACGTAGAACACAACGCGCGGAAGATAACACAAAGTTTGAAACTGAAGCAAGCAATCTCGCGTCGCCACCGCCAGTTGTAGCCCACGCAGGACAGGGCCTTTGTTTCCTCAGTGAAACTCTGTGGTGTACGGTCACCAGCAAGGTCCCGTTTCCAGGTCCGCTGCTTCTACCACTGGGGAGACTTTTTCGATTATGACCTTTGGCCGATAATACACATGTGTATACATATGTGTATTTTCAACCTGCCTGGTGTTAGAAATTGTGACACTGAGGCGATATGTTCTTTTCCAGGACGTTGTTTCTCCTACGTTCACAATAACCAAGGTTCAGGTTCACTATAACCAAATCTTCTTTTGCTTATTTGTAATGTAAGTGAAACGGCACCAGTGACTCTTGTTCACTGTAATCGAGGGTTCATTAAATCCGAAATCGATTGTATTTAAAACATCAAGAATACTTACTACATTGCTAAATGTGCTTCTGCCTTTGAGATCTCTCACAAAAAGTATGCAAATAAATAAAAACTTAACATTGCTAACTTTCTGAAGGAGCATCTTTTATTACGAAATATTCTTAGAATTAGTGTTGTCACATTATTCGAGGTCTGGTTACCATACCAACTAAATGATTAAAACTAGTGGTGCTAAAACAGCAAGTACTTTCTCGTCCGAATTTTCACACTAAATTACACGAAAACTACTCAAATTTTTGAAGAACTTGTGATTATTTCATGACCTTATTTCAAAATCTATCTTTAAGAAATAGATTCATTAAGGGAAAAATCTCTATCTTAAATATTTTAGTTGTAGGAAGACTCCCAAAAAAGTTGGTAGTTGAAAGTAGGAAGACTCCGAAATTTTGCAGTTTTCGACAAATCAGGGTTTTTAACGAACATGAAACCTTCACCATTCTCTTAAACGTCCTGCACACTATCTAATAACAAAAGTTAATCAAAAACGATGGAGCCATTTCTTGAAAATTTGAAAACTGTTCCAGGGGCTTCATGTAAAGTACCCTCCGAAATTAAAATATCGGTTTCAAATTTAAGGGGCCTCGCCATCAGCGAGATCGATTGGAGATTATCAATTTTGAAGAAAATCAGCTGAACGATTTAGCCGATGGCGTCGTTTACAGACGGACCGACAGGTGTTTTGCCATCAATCGATTTTTTCGGTATCAAGGACCCAAAAAACAAAGATTGTGGCTACAGCACGTATTTGAGGATTTTGTTCTAAATTTGGCAAGTGGATTTATCCACTTTTTCGTTATCAGGGCCCAGTAATAAGAGTTTTTCTGCCGAAAATTCGCCGTTTTTTCGCGCAGCATTACATAACTTTCTCTCTACTGCGTAGCAACAGAGTTCAAAGCACATTGTCTTATTATTGCAATGTTACTTTTTTATTTCACCTTTTACTTATGTAACCATTAAGTACTTTCATATAAAGTCAAAAGAACAGCCCCCAAAGTTTGGTATTTGTAGATGGGCCAGTAATACAATTGAAGTCAACATTGTTCAAAACTTTCGGGTCTCTTTGTAGAAGACGTCAAAAATAATAAAAGTTCGTTGTCCTTATGAAGAAATTTTCAGTGAATAATTATTCCTGTACAATTTACTTCTCTTGAGAGTGGTAGACAAACTGCTAAAGCCCTTGGAACTGCAAGTTCCACAAACGTACGTATCATAAAAAGCGTTCTATAAAAATCCTCTTCTTGAAAATGAACTGAGCATAACTTGCTGTATGTACTAGGCTGCCAGTTATCTTTTCGCACAACTCTACAGGACTCTCCTCTTTTGAATGAAGAGAAAAATCACGAAAATTAACCTATATCTTCAAATTTTGCTATGTTCTCCAAACCATATAAAGTAACTTGTTATATAAAAACAGTAATTCACACCTTCCCCGAACGATTTGTATAGCAATAAGCCACCCTAGCAACCATGACGAACTGTTGCGTAAGCTTGTTAATCCGATCAAGGCTTTAACTATTAAAAACTATGAAAATAACACACCTCAACACGGGGACCCTTACAAGCGTTTTGGGCAGAGCAATATGGCGGATCTGTGCTTCAGTTGGCTTCAAGTTTCTGACGTCATGCTATCTCCCTGTATTCCTAGCTCCATGTGCCAAACATACCAATATTCCTTTTCAGCTACATAAAAACATCATTCAAATTTATTTAATTTAAATAAATAATTAATTTTAAATAAGAAATTTAATATATTTTGAATGATTCCAGTCATTCGTTAAATTACTAAATCTAATTTTGTTTACTATATTCCACCCTCGATATATCGAGTCAATTTTTCTTCAAACCATTTTTATTCGCGTCAATTAATAACAATTCTCACTTGTAATTCCTATTATAGCCAGGTAACCAGCGTATAAACTAATAGTTTTCAAATTAAAATTAAAGAATGTCATGAATATTTACGTAAAAAGCATCTTTGAAATAATATTAACAATATGCCGAAACTCAAAATGTTGAAAGTTGAATTATTGTTCATTTTACATCTAAATTTTCATAACAGCGTTAATTACGTTCTCTGATTTCTTTAAAATTACTCCTTGCATTAACTTATGCGAATATCTCGCATTTCCAGATTCTAATATTACATTACACATGTCCATCAAGTATTATCGCCTCTGCCCATCTCCTCCTGCAAAAGAATAATCACCGTTTTTCTATCTTAAAAAACATCACAGTCTGTAACTTATGTTTTTGTACTCATATTCACGAAACATTACTCAGGAAAATTCCGTACTCTTTTTATTTGTAAATCAAAATAACACGTAATTAATCTACAGTTAATAAATAATTAGTATTATTCCTTCTGTTTTTTGTTTCAAACTTGCTTCTTCTCCGCCATGAAGTTAATATGCACTGAGCAAAATAACCACCAGTGAATAATTACACTGAGATACGTTCCTTTAATTCAAAGTTTTCGCTCACGCGGTCGCCTTCATTTGCGCGGATGTTTACCTATGTAACTTGATATATCACATAGCTTCTCCTCTTGAGAAAGATCGTGAAGTGAAGCATTCAAATTTCCCCTTTTTTTTAAAATCTCGTTTTATACACTTTTTTACGATCTTTGAAGTTCGATCTTGATCTCAGACTATTGTTAATGTTCTCGCCGTTACTCTCATCGTAACGAACACTAATACACTCTTGCATGGCTCTTATAAAGTTCTTTCAACCTAAACGTACAGTTTTATACGTCACATATACAAAGTACGTCATATTGGTATCCTACACTTAAACACGGACACCTATTTGACTCAAAGTCTTGCATGATTTAGTTTCCTTGGTTCATGTACCTTTGAGAGTGCATAGTCAATTTTGAGGTCAACTTTCGATCTTCATTCCAATACTTTAAATACTTGCTCTTCTTTATTTTTATATGCCTTTTCCCACATTTGTTGGGGCAGTTGAATTACAGCACTAAGGACATTGAAGTTCCCGGGCTCTCTGGTGGTATTTGCTACTATCGCTTTATTCTGATAACACTGGTCTACAAAAACAACTTTATCTGCTACTGAGGAAAATTCATCTATTTCATATTGAAATCGATGCTCTGATTCCATATCTGAAGTCAGATTTGTTCTATCACGTCACATTTTTTTAAAATTATAGCATTGTGAAAGGTCTAATTCTTATTCAAGTAGAGGAAGGCCAAAAATAAATTAAATTTGGTTGATTTTTTTGTTGCAAATTTGTATGTTAATTTATATTTTCAAAACTTTAAAAATGATATACATTTGTGTACAATATATAATAAGCTCTTAAACTCTTTTATAAGTTCTTCAGACATTTGATTTTTTGTTTATATTGGCTTGCGGTTGATCTTTGAAGAAACAGCAATTTCCTATCATGCTAGTACCTTAAATCCCTTAGTATCTGGATTCCATTGTTAATATATCCTGGTGTAATCTCTCACCATGCCCATCACTGACAGCTCGGAGATTTGGCGGAAAAAAATCAAGATGACTATGCAGAAAATGTAATTTTAAAGACATGTGACAACGTAGATTCCTATATTGTCTAATAATGTTATGTACTAGTTCTACATAATTATCTGCTCGATAATCTCCCCAAAACTTGGTTGCCACAAGTACAAATGTGTCCAAGCTTCTAAGTTCTAAAAGATTAAGTTTTGTTCTGTTTGTTGTGATAAATCAACTGTCATATTTCTGACCCCACTCCCAAAAAAGAAATTTCAGCTTTTAATTTTTCATCACTTTTCATTCTCCCCAACTTCTCTTTTAGAAATCTAAAACCTTTCCCACTATTGATTCATTGACATTATTGATATTCATTCACTTTACAAGGTTTTTCATGCGTCTCTGTTTAATGTGCAGGGGTCGAAGAAAAATCTTTTGGGTAGCTACGATCTTGTGCTTCACATTGTTTTCCCCAATAGTGAAACTATTTCAATTAAATTCTGTAATTAAATGGACAAAAAATCGAAAACAATAAGCTTCAAATTTCATTTAGAGCCAATTTAATCTTTACATGTAGGTGCGTTAAATTGTGTGGAATAAGACGTAAATTAGTAAATTTACTATTTATATACAATTCAGTTTTACAAGGGACATAGAACGACTTACAAAATGTCACTTCTGCTATTTCTTGAAATCGCATAACAGCACGCACTACAGTGAAAAATCAACAATGGGAAGAAGGAGTCCTCGCCGAATAACTGCTGATACAACTGTCTAACAAAATCATCAAAAAGACAATTACTTTAATATTTGATCTCATCATTCGACGACGCATATAAAGGGGAAAAAATTATTTCACAATTGTGACGTGATAGAAAAAACGAATTTCAGATACGAAATCAGCACACCCGAATTATGATTGGTACACTCGATTTTCTCGAGTAGAAAAATCACTGTGGACCAGTGTAAGCTATTTATTCTTCGCCTCTTTTCTTCTAGTATGTAGAATATTTCCCTTGAGATCTCTGTTTGACACTGTATCCTCAACTTAATCCACTGTCACCAAATCCTGAGTGCCTCTTCTGACGCGCCTCACGCCCCCCCATCGCAATTTCATTTTGCAATTTCTCCTTCGTTCTTTCCATTATTTCTAGTTAAATGAATTAAAATTTTATATTTAACACTCCGTGCGCGAAACATGGTTTGTCGTGCTGGTTTTCCGTGCGTGAAATAACTATATTTTTCATTCTAAGTGTGCGAAACGTAACGAAGAGTGCGCAAAACATCGCGAAGGGTGTGCCAATCATATTTTGCACACAGTGTGTTGACTTAGTAATTTACGTAACAAGCTCGCGAAGTAGATGATGCACGCACGAGTCGAGTTTGTCAAAGAGGCGAGTGCGGGAAGCACCTCGCGCCAGTGTTACGTATACCATTTTTAACACGCTGTGAGCCAAACGCAATGTGTCAAGTAAAGGAATATAAATTAAATATCA
Organism: Teleogryllus occipitalis; assembly: GCA_011170035.1. NCBI lineage: Eukaryota > Metazoa > Arthropoda > Insecta > Orthoptera > Gryllidae > Teleogryllus > Teleogryllus occipitalis. The sequence goes on along the minus strand of BLKR01001082.1, from coordinate 100,726 downwards.
AATAACTAGAAGTACATTATGTATAACTCAAAATATTTATTGTACGTAGCGTACATATTAGATTTTTCTATTTCTTTTCACAGTTATCATTAATAACAAAATTAAACTAACAATTGTTGAATTGAGGATTGTCGTTTTGATTTATCAGGCAGCAAACTTCCTTTAATATTATTTGCCATTTTAGAAAAATCCTTCCCCACCGTTTCTTCAAAATCTATCTCCGATTCACTTTCTGAAGTAACATTTTACCTTACTTGTACAAAAGTAATTGGATCCCAGTCTGTGTCGTAACACTGTAAATAATATACAAATACGTCAAGACGAAAGACAATTGCGAATCATTACAGATGGCACGTACAGGCTTCGAGATGTTTCGCACACTGTCAAAAAAAATTAGCTGTTTCTCTCTGGGAAAACAAGCAGGAGAAACGCGTTTCGCGGTTTGTCGCACGGCATTTTAAAAAACAATATAAGGAACACGTGCGCGAAGTGATTCACGCTCGTCGTTTGTCTCTCCTAGCGCGGACCACAAACTCGACTCGCGCGTAATTCATCTGTTTCGCAAATCACCGCCAATTGTTACGTAACCTCCTACGTACTGTTTCTCGAATTTAAATATTAACATTCGCCATTTCTGGATTATGAATCGCAATATCACTATGTCCATAATTTTCTTAGTACCTCGGCAACAATGTCTTCTTGCGAAAAAAAACGTTCATAAACAATGGCTGTTTTCTGATCTGCAGAACGAATAATTTCTCTTCTAAAATTGAAAAATGTTTATTCATTGCTATTTACAAATTAACCTAATTTTTTAAACTAACTTACGTGTCACCTTCCAATGCGCAAATGTTTACTTATCTAACTTGGTATATCACACATTTCTGTGGGCTTTGGGATCCGAGTGTAAACAAAATTTCAGAAACACATTTCCTCTCTAAAATACTCACGCACACCAGAAAAAAATTGTTGGGCCCAAAGACTTGAAACACGTTCCTCTACGTATTTCAACGCGCTGAATTCGAATCTCAAGCCAGAATTGCAGAAAAACACCCGCGTATTTACAATCTACAATTTCACCGTGGTTTTTGCGATTTAAAAAAACTGGAGGGTGGTGACGCAATTCTGGCTTCAGATTTGGATTCAGCGCGTCGAAATACAAAGAGAAACATGTATAAAGTCTTTGGGACTGGCAACAAACCCTGTAAACAAAAAGATGCAATTTCACGATGTGTTTTTGCGATAAAAAAATTGGAGGGTGATGACGCAATTCTGTTTTAGATTCGGATTCAACCTGTCGAAATACATTGAGAAACAAGTATGAAGTCTTTCGGTCTGTCAATTTTTTTTGTGTGCGAGCCTGTGATATCAATGACCGTAGGAGAAATGAACTGTTTAATGAAGAGCGCTTCCATTAGTTCATACACTCCTTGTGTTAGCGTCCTTTACTGTGTATTGTTCGTATTGTGTTAGTTATTCTTCTAATTTGTGAATCACTCAATATAATAGTTAAGTGAAAGCTAAGTTACCTTATTTGTAGAAAAATTTTGCAATACAGTAATATCTGCTTAAGCCGGAAATGATTAAGGACACAAAAAATTCCAGTTTAAGGGGGTTTCTGTTTTATGCAAGGTTGACCATTTTATGGCCCGATATTGACGATTCTGCCGTGAGAGCAGTAAATTACATGACTTTGTTATAATTATCAAAATACATTAACATATAACGTATTAATGGAAGAAATCATCAATAAATGAATATAAAATACTTTTCATTGACAGCTTCTTGTTTTAGTTGAAAAATACAGAAAATTTCAGAAAACTTTACTTTGGGCGGCGGTAGATGGCAGCTGGCAAGAAGGAGGGCAAGACTGTACAGAACCGGTCCACAACAAGGAAATTAGAAAACATTACTACGAGAAAGTCTGGGCCATTCTGTAGCATCCCCAGTTCCTAGTGTTATCATGCGTACGTGCCCAGCCGGGCGTCGTCGACCGCGCAAGGAGAGGTCGCCGAGGCGGTCTTTCTCAGTGGGTCAGGTAGAGGTCATTGACGTCCTCCAATATTATGAGAGCTAGGACTCCTCTGTGAATCGGTCCGATCTTCAACAGCAGTTGGCAAACTTGATTATGCTCACCTGTACCTGAGCACAAAGGTCTAAAATTCTACTTTTACACTTGTCGGTTTCACTTGCTTTGGTTGCCTTTTTGCCGTGTTCTATGCGAATGCCTTCTATCTCTCTCATGCTTCAATTTCATTCTTCCTCGAAATCTCAAAAGATCTGCGGAATAATTTTTTGAGTCATATTGTATTATTAAGCCTATTCTATTTGGAATATTTTGTCGTCAGAACGGGCATGATCTGGAAAGACTGACCGTTCTGCTCAGTGCTTAATTTGTAGCAAAAGGAAGACAATTCTGAATACACAGCGTATTTTCTAAAGCGTTCATTTGTATTCATATATATATATATATATATATATATATATATATATATATATATATATATATATATATATATATATATAATTATCTTGTCTGTTGATTTACAAATCAGTGTTTTTTTGTCAAAAAATGACTTGCGGGAATATGTTTTCAGAAAATGCCGATGTCTATTACTATATCACTCGACGTAGAAATCATATTCATCACGTGGCGGTATCAACAGCTCATTACAAAAACTTCACATACAATACATGTACATTATTTCACAACACTTTGCCAGATGACATTAAACGATTAAAATCGATAGAAAAGTTTAAATCCCAAGTGAAATCTTTTCTGCTGCATAACTGTTTCTATACAATTAGAGACTATACTGAGCATCACAAGAAAAGTAACATTAATTTCAACAGTGATATTTAATGCAATATTTACAATTTCGACTGTATAAATCTAAATAACCTGTAACAAGTATTGTACTGCAGCCTCCTGGTCAGTGACCCCCATCTCGATCAGGTTTTTCGTCCAGTTTCCCTGATCCATTGAGCAAATGTTGAGATGGCCCCCTTGTTTTGCTTCTGGACACAAATGTAACTTCATTATCTGTGCACGTCTTCTAGAATTCAGTGGGAAATATAGTTATTCAAATTATCGTTTCCATGTTGTTGCCGCAGGAAGTATTATTCCTTGACAAAGGACATGATGGATAAGAGTCAAAATTTATTGCTGATTTATCCTTGGAAATAGATTTTATTACATCAGAGCTTTTTGTTTCTGTATTCAAACTTCAAGTAGTATATGGCTTAGTGTAAGAATTTTGAAAACGTGCACAGTATTCACTTCTCCCCATAGCACGTCATACAAAGTTTTTAACTTTTTTTACGTAAATAAATAATTAAGTAAATTCTTCCGTGTACCGTATTCCTTGCTTATAAATAGAAAGAGGCACCCAAGAATATTCACTTTTTGGAACCCTCCTGCTTCGATCCAGAAAGTATGTGATTAACGACTGATCAATTAGGGCAACAACAGCAGATGGCGGTCACACGTTGCCCTCTTGGAGGCGGGCGTATGCGATTGAAACCACTACATAGGGCAGGACTGTCAAACATATTTATTTATTTATATATTTATTTAAGGAGATGCGATCTTTAAAGGCCTCTGATTTTGATGCACAGAAATAATAAATTATTGATCGGACGGTTCGTGCATCATACTAGATCTAGTATGTATTCGATTGATTGATTATTTCGTGTTTCCGGGCTAGAAAACGGTGATGATCATTAGTTTATTGTTGATGTTATTGTTTAAAAATTTATTTATTGTTGATGTGTACGTAATTAATCTTATTAATGTTTGCACCTGTATTGTGATGACTTATAACTATACTTATTCTATATTAATATTTAACTGTAGTAACTACAAACTGACAGAGGAGACTCATAGAGCACTTTCTATTTTAGAATCCTACGTTTTACTTTATTTCTCTTTTTATCGCTTCAAGCTAGGCAGCTACGGCCCTTCAGCCTTAACGACCTCGGCTATCCAAGCCGGCGAGACTACATAGTGAAAATGATTGACTGCAAATATGCTCTCTCCACTATAAAAGCCCAGCAACTCCGGCAGTTGGAATTAGTCGCATGCGATCGGCAGTGTTCGGCAGTATTTAAATACTGCTTTACATGTTTTAAATGCATTTTATATTTGAATAACAGTATTTTTTAGATTTTTGGACATACATTTTAGAGATGTATTTAAATACATTTTTAAAATGCATGCCCAAAAGAACTCAAAACTACAGTTATTCAAATACAAAATATTTTTGAAGTAAGTGTTTCAAGTACAAGTATTTAAATACTGCCCAACCCTGGCGATCGGGCCCTGCGCAACCCCTCGTGTCCATCTCCGTCGCAGGCGCCGCAGCGCCGGTGGAGGAAAACTGCACGCCTGCAACTACGACGTGGCCCCAGCCTCTAAAGAGGAAAGTTGCCTGCGTGGCTGGATTTGAATGTGGTGCAATGTCGCGAGAGCTGGGTTCAAGCGTGAGGTGCAAGTGTAAATGTTAGCGTGGATAACAAGCGTAACGGAGCTAACGTCTTCCCGGAGGAAAAAAAACTCGTTTTCCATATCTTTCGTGTAGGCACCGGCGTTTGATCGTGAATCGTGAAATGTATGCTAATGCGTCTAGTTTGGTCATTATTATCAAGCTGTTGTTTTACCGGAGATCGTACCGGGAGCGGTAGCTCAGTGCATCAACTGATGCCACTGCAGCGCCTCTGACCGGGAGGTCCTAGGTTCCCACTCCCCACGGCGGCAGGATTTTCGACACTAGCTTTTCAGCTAGGTCGAATTCAGTCGTGGTCTGGAGGAGAATTCTAGCAGCCTGCTCTGATCGGTAGTTTTCCGTGGTTTCTCCGATCAACACCAGGCGAATGCCGGAGCAGTAACCTACCAAACGGGCCACGGATCGCGCGCGATCTGTCCTTCCTCTTCCTTGTCCTATCCTCTCCCCTTACACACACACACACTTACACTAACATGCACTACACTATCACATATTCCGGGAGACCGGTCGGGAGCTTAGAGCTTGTACCGGCTGGGGCGGTGCCCTGCTGGTGGGAGAGTCCTGGTTAGGGGGAATCTCCACTAGCCGACGGTAGGTCGGTGCCGGATATCGCCAACCAGGGGCGAGAGATCACCGCCATCTCCCGAGTAAAAAACATGCACTACACTAACGGGACTAATGACCAAAGTAGTTGACGCGCCCGCAAACACGAAAAATCAATCAATCAACCGGAGATCGTTCTGGCTAAACGTAGAAGAATCCCGTTTCTGCGCGATTGGAAGGCCAGTGGGAAGTGGATAGTGAATGTCAGCTGGTTGTGTGAATATACTAGTGAATGCCAATGTTCGTTGGCGTGAGAGTGAAAATTCCAATGATGTAGAGTAAAAAGAACTTGGTACTACCTTCATTCGACTTGCGTCACGACTACTAATAGAGCTACACTACTAATAGAGCTAAGTTTGCTTTATAATACGGCACGGTCAGATTTGCATTAAAAACTTCAGGGGTTATGAAAATGGCAAAAGTTCAATTTTTTCAACCTGTCTTTCATCTTCAAAATTGAGTAGGGCATACATTTCTTGAATCTAGCATTACCGTAAGGGAAGGAGGGTCAGAAGACCATCGATAATTTATTTTTTACAACTCACTTTTTAGGAAGTCATTGGAAATCATTGATATTGTTTTTAATAAGTATATTTTTCTCAAAATATCATACCACTTTCTACAAATTTATGCTAGAATTATTTAATAAGCCATATGTACTCTCAACACCCTATCACTTATTTTTTGTATGCAATTACGCTCAGAAATATTTTCCGTAACAGTAAAGAAATCCAAGTTGTGACCTTGTTACTCAGTAACAAATATATTTTAATTATGAAATTGGTTCAAATAATTGTCATCTCCGACCGGGACTCGAACTCGCGTCCGGCAATTGAACGTAAACCAGGAGACCCGGAAGCATGTGCTGTTTTAGCACCATTAGTTCATGTTGACGTGGAGACAACTAGAAGTGTTCCACTTGGAAAGCGATCTTGGCGTGTTTCTTGAGGCAAAGGGGAAGAACCCCTTTACAGCTCCTTGAAGCCGTAGGCCAGGAGGTCTTGAGATTCAAGTCCCGACGTTGGCAGGATTTTTCGACACTAGCCAGATATGTCGAGTTCTGTCGCAGTCAGGAAGAGAATTCTAGCAGCCTTCTGCTCTGATCGGTATTTTTCCGTGGTTTCTACGATCAATACCTGACGAATGCCGGAGCAGTACCCTACCAAACGACCACGGACCGCGCTCGATCTTTCCTTCCCCTTCCTTGTCCTCTCCTACTCCTTACACACACACACACACACACACACACTCACACACACACACACACACACATATATATATATATATATATATATATATATATATATATATATATATATATATATATATTTACACTTACATGCCTACGCTACCATACATGCCGGGAGACCGGTCGGGACCTTACAGGTTGTCCCGGCTGGGACGATGCCCCACTGGTGGTAGATACCTGTTTGGGGAAAACTCCGCTAGCCGAAGGTAGGCCCGTGCCGGTTCTCGGCATCCAGGGGGGTAAGATCACCCCCACCTCCCTGGCAAAAACATACACTACACATACGTGACTTACAACCTTAGCAGTTGATGCGTCCGGAATCACTATAGATCAATCATCTTGAAGCTGTACAACTGTCGATTGATGCCACGCAATTGGCACTCTGACCGGGCTCAAAAAGCGTCAGCTCCTACCTGTACTGAAAGTGTGACGTCATCGTCACTACGTCGGCGGTGAAATTCGTTAGCGTGAGCCGATACTTGAGGTAGAGGTACCGGTGTCAATCAAAGTATTCGTTTACGCGCAGTGGATTTTTTTATTTTTTATTTTTTTATTTATTTATTTATTTTTATTTTTTTGTGCGCGGTTCAGCAATATGTTACTACGATGTATGTAACACAGACATTGCTTGTATGTGAGTCCTGACGCACAAGCATTAGCTCTTCCTTCAAATTGTGCAATGTCCTGTTTGGGATGTGAAACTGAGGCGGTGCTAGAGGAAAGTGGCGTATGGATGCTGGACACAAGAGATGAGCAGTTTAGCAAACAGTTCCACGAAGTCGAAGGTTTCCGGGTGTTCCCCGGAACACAAGGAAGTACCCTTTTTCGAGAGACCTTCACATACATTTCGCATCTTGGTCGCGGTCTACCCGGGAAGTCTTTGTCCTCGTTTTCTGAGTTGTCTCTCAATTCGGATCTCAGGTATAAAAGAAGAAAGTGAGCAAACGAGAAGATAACATTTGACATTATCACCTTCTACTGAGTAACGCTTTGACAACATTTTGATGTCATTGAACTAGTTTGGTGGTCTAAAGTTATTATAATTATATTCGCCTGCCGTGCAAATTAATGCCAGGCTGTACTACTATTCAATCGTTTCTTATGAACCGACTGCTTATTTTCCTCCGTTTGTATTGTTAGTGGATAATAGCTAAGAATGACTTTAATGGTTCGATGTACATAATACCAAGATGTAGATTGTTCATGACCAGATAAAAAAGTAAAGCAGGTGATTTTATTATCTCATTGTTCGATTCCAAGATTCTAAACACGATCTTTAGTAACAATTACAGTTGGCATTTATGCGTGAATACAAATATAGTATAAAGAAGCTTGCATTATTGTGATGTCTGGAATTGCTTTCACGTGGAGCTATAACGAAGAAGAGTTTGAATGATCAGGTACTTTGTCGGCCATTGAATTGAATAAACGCTACAGGTAGTCGATTTCATTCAGCGACTGTAATCTAAATGAGAAAGTATATATCCTTAGTTTGTCCGAACAATAATGAATCACGAGCCCATTCTGCTTCGTAATTATTCAGTTGTAACTTTGTAGATCCATTAGAAGTAGGTTGAGTACGAAATTGTCTACTAAATTGTAAATAAATTGTATATATCGCTGGTGAGATGCAATAGTGCCCGAACTCAAAAAATACGAATTTTGAGTTAAAACATTCTCCAGAATTGAAGATTGGTCTCCTTCCATCAGCAACAGCTGCATATCTTACAGTGCAGTATTCCACTCACAAATATCAGAAGTGTAAATGCAAGAATGATGCATTTCAATAAAAAGTGAAAACTTCAAACTCATTTACCTCAACGCCTAATTTTTTTAGTTGTGCCACTATTGAATTTCACGAAGGATATGTAGCTTACGTCCGTGATTATTCATTATTCACTACGGCGTCACATGGAGTCGGGTGACCCAGGACGGGACCGAGGGGGACCGGACTAGCGGGCAGAATGGCTGGAACAGGAAGTGGGGCGGAACGGGGGGGCGCAGGTCCAGGTGGAGCGAAAGAATCTATTGGAGAGGGATGAGCGAACGGAAGATGCGACGCGAAAAAGCTGGCCGAGTGGAAGGATTGATATTACAGAAAACAGTGGAAGAATCAAGCGAAGTGAGAATGAGCGGAAAGAACAGATAGAGTAGAAATGGTTGGGTGAGCGGGAAGAACAGATAGAGTAGAAATGATTGGGTGCGCGGGGAAAACAGAAAAGAACTGATTGGATGCGCGGGAAGAACAGATATAGTAGAAATGGTTGGATGAGCGGGAAGAACAGATTGAGAAAAAGTAGTTGGCTAAGCAGGTAGAACAGATGGAATGCAAGTGCTTGGATGAGCGGAAAGAACAGATAGAGTAGAAATGATTGGGTGCGCGGGGAAAACAAAATAAGATAGTTTGCATGACCAGGAAAACAGATTGAATAGAAGTGGTTGGATGTGCGGGAAAATAGAGTAGACGTGGTTAGGTGCGGAGGAAGAACAGATAGACTAGAAGGGGCTGGATGAGCAAACAGGTGACTGAATAGTGTGTTATGAGATAGCTAGACATATCTCTTCGATACTCGTCTTCAAACTCGTTTCGCGCATACTGAGAAGAGTTAAATAGGAGATCACCGCTTCGATGCTTCTCGCCTGAAAGAAACACATTCCCTGGGCAAACTAAACCTGTTATGATTCTATAGTGTTAGAAGTTGTTGGTACTCCTAACTGCTTCATGACACAGTAGCAACTAATTACAGGTATGACAGCAGTTGACTTATAGATATTGCCGACAATATAATGCAGTTACTGTATGGTCTGTTTGACAAACATTTATGGAGCAAACATCGGAATAACAAATGCTAAGCAGTGTGAATCGCTTTCACCCTGCCTGATACAACTCGCATGACGTTTATGCGATGCGTTACTCATTGGCAGTGACCCCTGCAATCGTGATGCCACATTGATATTAGAACACGAAGGAGAAAAGGAAGAAGGAGGATGAGGAGGAGAAATAGGAGGAAATAACAAGCAGGACATGAAATAAAAAAATAAATAGGGAGAAGAAAGGGGAAAAAGGAAGAACAAAATAAATTGAACTTGACTTAGCCCAATATTGCGTGATCTCTCTTCATATAACAAATCGTGGATTCTGTGCATTGTTATTTCTCGCTTAAGAAGCCCCGGTTTTGCGGGATTCCTACAGCTACTAAAAATGAAATTATAAAATAATAATTATCTGAACGGTCCCGAATTCTTTCGTAATATTACCACCTTATCTGAAGAAAATAATATAAATAAGAAATATCTTTTCTTGGAGTGGGAGTACTTGGCCGACATCTATTGCTACAACTCATTTGTTTTAATTGTTCTTAACGGTCGGCAACCGTAAAATTCTTAACGGGCTCCGGCCGATTAGAGTCGCCTTTCGTTCTTCTGCTGGGTTGCGATAAGTCTACTTAACGATAGTGTTCCCATAGTGTTTTCTTCTTTTGCTGTCTTTGTAGACTCCATTATCCGCCACTTATATTCACAGCTTATCATTAGCGAAGATGTCCGTTGCCCTAAACTGAAGCCCCAGCGTCGGGTCAACCCTGCCGAATATGTGGTCTGTCGCATTCATTGTATTAAAATTACACTATTTACAGGCTATCCGTATGTTGTTCTTTTATTTTCTTGAGGCCTTCGTCGACTGGTGTAGACACCACTAATATGCGCAGCACAACATTGATAAAGTCATGTGTTGCGTTTGTAGACTTCCTTCTGCGCCGGTTTTGATACACGTAAGAAGATTCCTAGAACACCAAACAAACGTGCCACGTGTATGTATATACTTGGAAATGTTTATGAAATGTGGTGGCGACGATTTATCTTGCACTAGTGAAGTGTATTTTCCCAACATTACTTAATTCAAATGATCACTCGTGTTTACGAAATAGTAGTTCGTATCGCTCATACAACATTGGCTAGAACCCTTTTGATTACCAGACGACTTTTTCAATGTGCTCTTTTCCTTAATTTGTTTTTAGTGAATAATTGTAAAGAGTATTATTATTTCTTAAAGAGAAAATAAAATTTAATAAATGAAAAAGTTTACGGGAACAATATTTTCAAGATATCCATAACAATTTTTGTTTTACATAAAAGGAAAACCTGCGTGAAGAAACTATTACTATTTTCAGATTTTTTGTTATAAGCCTTAAAATATTTTTAGTCTAGGAATACTCGTATGTTTTATTCTACGACCTTCATCGTTCTGGGATGTTATTTTTGAGTGAGGTCAAAACGTCAAGTTCGATATGAGTTATAAATAATGATCCAAGTGTGAAATGAATGATCCAAACAGTGCAAGAGAACTTTGAACGAAAATACTGTCTCAGATAACCCGCTATACATTAAAAATAAGTAAAGATGCTGAAACGTAAAACTTCTACGTTTCTTACAACACATTTTATTTTATTACAGTTTCGCCCCCCATTCATAGTTGTTTACTTGTTTCTTCAACACAGATTTAAACAAATATATTTAATAGAAGAAAATAGTATTAATAAGATGAAAGAATTGGTTTATAGCGTCTTAAAATTCATTTGGACCATTTTATTATTTGAGAATGCGAGTCTTTCGCATTACAAAACAGCTCGAAAGAATGCCTTCTTGACAGTGTCATTTTAGAATTATCCTTGATATAACAACAAAATAGACTCGGATAGGACTCAGGATTCGATTAATTGAATCTGTTCACAGGAATGCGTAGTTCCAGAGAAAGAAGACAAGTTTGATCATATTAATTATAGTTTATTAATGTTCAGTGATTTGTGATTGCGTTATAGATTGTGCTGCAGAAGAAATTCTACAATTAACTAATTTTAGTGAAATTCACTCTCTTATATTTAAGTATATGAGATATTCTGTTTCAAGTTTCTTTAAAATAAAATAAAAACATTATTATTATTATTATTTTTTTTTTATTTCCTTTATCACAATTTAACTTGTTTCCATACGTGTATCTCGGTTACCATGAACAAGAGATGCACGTTCCAACTGTCATAATCAGCACTGGATCAACCATCAATGTTCAGAAACTTCCTCACGATGTTACATGTGTCCAGTATTACAATCTTTTGCATCTGGATGTATAACCCCTTCTTCAGATGCAGTTCAGCTAGGGATTCATGTAGGAACTTAGGAATTTCACCAGTGGCGCCTAGAATTATTGGTACAATCGTCACCATTTCCACGTCGCTCCACATTTCCTTTATCTCGTTTGCCAGAGGTTGATATTTTAGAATTTTTTCACTTCTTTTCTTTGGGATGTTGTGAGCTAACGGGACTGCGACATCAATCAGATACACCTTTTTGTTTTTCTTGTCATGCCATACAATGTCCGGTTTATTAGATGATACAGACCTATCTGTTATTATGGACCTGTTCCAGTACATTTTGTGATTATTTGTGTCAATGACTGGTTCGGGTGTGTACTTATAGTATGGTGTTCGGTTACCCGTCAAAAGGTTATTATTATTATTATTATTATTATTATTATTATTATTATTATTATTATTATTATTATTGTTGTTGTTGTTGTTAGCTTATCGGCCATTTCTGACCACACTACACATTTTCTTCCGAGGCGCAGTAATATTCTATCTTAAGAGAGAGATTAACGTGTGTCATTGAGGGGATCAGAATTTCGACTCTATGTCTTGGTAAGATAAGTTTGTTAAGCCTTGATTTATGAGGTGATAGGATGATGATGAGGGGTGAAAGGACAATCACAAATGCAGCCATGCCTAATCAGAACTCAAACCTGCAGCTTTTTCGGCGTAGACGACCGCTGCCGCAACCGCCTGCGACACGGTACCGACTTTACTACTACTACTACTACTACTACTACTACTACTACTACTACTATTATTATTATTATTATTATTATTATTATTATTATTATTATTATTATTATTATTATTAATTATCTCTTGTGATTCTCAGCAGCATTTGTTGGATTCAATTTGCCCATTCCTGCCAAGTGAAGGAAAGAGCTCGGTTACTGAGGAGAGAGATTTCACTCTGACCCCCAAGACCGATATGGGGGCCTCATTTGTGGTAGTTGAAGAACTTGCGAACTATATAACATGCTTGTAGAATCACTGCTTTCTGTCCGTAATTTAGGATTCGTTGAGGTAATCCCATTTTTTATATTTTTCCTGAAATTTTTTATACTACACCTTCAGCCAAAATAACAAGTGGATATGTTGTTACACTTTTGTAGTTTCTACATTTGTTTTATTTCTAAAGCAAGATCTTCATACTTAGTAATTTTCTAGGCCTCTGTTCTAATATTTTTTAACATTTAACTCTGTTTTAACATTTAACATTCCATGCTTGAGAACAAATTGTTGATGGACAATCTTAGCTAGTTGGTTGTGTTTCCCCAAGTAGTCCAATACATCCAGCCATTCCCCCAAGCTGTCGGCAAGTCCAATACATCTAGCCATTGTGTGTTCGATTGTGTCACCACTGGTGCCGTATTTCCCGCACTTGTCACCCACTATTATTATTATTATTATTATTATTATTAATATTATTATTATAAATGATAAATATAAACGCAATTGTCGCAAATTCATGAACTTTTTGATGTGTTTCGATGCAGGTAAATAAACGTTTTTCTACTTATACTGAATCCTGAGATTCATGTCAAGTGTCGGAGTATTTCCCTCGGAGAAATACGGGAAAGGTACAAATTTTAGCATCTTGTGTGCAAATAGCGAGAACCCCTTTTGCTCTAAGTTAAAATTGTTTGTAAGGATCACATCACGATATTTATGTTGCAAACGACAAGTCAGCGTGAGACTTTTCCGTTCTCCTCCTGAATTCTTTGAGTACACCGTTCTACGTGACACACTGCAGGTGTGAGCAATGGTTCACGAATTCAAAGTTTCTGCTCTTCTAAAGTAGAAATTCTTCTCTTTACGGAGAATTCTATGAATGAAATGTAGCCAACTTGTGCATTTCTTAACGTACTCTGATAGTTAATCTTCAGCAGGTGTTTACTTTCAGTTCACTTCCAAAGGCAAAACATTCTTGATTAGATTTATTAACGCTGCAATTGAGCATTATCCAGTAGCAGTTTCTCTACCAAATATAGGAAATCATAAATTGAATAATGACATGTTGCAATTTTCGAAAATTTAGAGAATTCAACGAAAATCGAACCTACGCCGTTTTTATAACCGCACTTTTCTGTATCTCAGAAAAAAATTAGAGGCATGTTTGAAATGTTCTTAGAGGAAAGTTTGCAAATGTCGTTAGGGCTTTTTGTAAAGTGCCCGCAAAAAGCAAAAATTTACGATTCAAATTCAAGGGGTCGCGATCAAGGTCCCCAACGGATTGGTACTAATCCTGCCTTCGGTTGCACTGGCAGTGTTGTTCGAAGACGGACACGTAGACGTTTTTTATTAATATAGTAGTAGTACATACAATTACTTCATATACAGGTAGTAATAATATTTAACAATTTTTTCGGTATGCGAATACAAAACAAATTTTTCTGAAGGGAAGTCCCTGATTTTTGCCCCGCCATTGAAATACTTGTTATCTACTACGTAAGTAGTTAGCAAAATAATAATTATAATAATAATAATAATTTTAAAAGTATACGTACCGGCAGCGGTAGCTCAGTGCATCAACTGATGTCACTGCAGCGCCTCTGATCGGGAGGTCCTTGGTTCGAGTCCTCACGGCGGTAGGATTTTCGACACTAGCTTTTCAGCTAGGTCGAATTCAGTCGCTGTCTGGAGGAGAATTCTAGCGGCCGGCTGCTCTGATAGGTAGTGTTCTGTGGATTCTCCGATCAACACCAGGCGAATGCCGGAGCAGTACCCTAACAAACGGGCCACGGACCGCGCGCGATCTGTCCTTCCTCTTCCTTGTCCTATCCTCTCCCCTTACACACATACTTACACTAACATGCACTACACTACTACATTCTGGGAGACCTGTCGGGAGGTTAGAGCTTGTCCCGGCTGGGGCGGTGCCTCATTGGTGGGAGAGTTCTGGTTAGGGGGAAACCCTTCTAGCCGACTGTAGGTCGGTGCCGGATCTCGTCATCCAGCCGGGAAAAATCACCGCTATCTCTCGAGAAAAAAACATGCACAACACTAACGGGATTAATGACCAAAGCAGTTGACGCGCCCGGAAACACGAAAAAATCAATCAAAAAAAAGAAAGATAAAAGCATACGTGTCATTCATTCAATGGGTGTATTTTCCTTCAGATTACCCAATATGTATTCCTGGAACATTCCAAGATTGGATTACACAAGGGAAGTGACAGACGAGGACTCCAATCTGTTGTACCAATACTCTACTATCAGGCGCGTGATTTGATTTTTTCGAGGATAAGACCATTTTTTCCTTAGTTTCTTCATTAACTCCTCCTTGTTAATATTCTGCGAACAACGACCTTCTACGCTTTACGTGGCTTGCAGCAGTAGTCATACAGTACGGTATCAAAGGTTGAAGTTCATACCAACACATCGTGTACTCCATGTGAATGATGCGACAATACGAACTCGTTGCGGGTCAGCACATTTTGTCTTTCTCGAACTGAAGTTGCTTTTTGTATTCGCTCACAATAATATGACTACTATATTACTTGTACGACTACTAATAGTCACGGCAATATGACTGCTAGAGTATTTTATCTCTGTTTGAGATCGTCCTGTCGTCATGAAGGACAACAGGAGCTATGCGTCAGACGACGCAATTTTATCCGAACCCACTGAATGTTTTAATTGAAAAGATAATACTACCATTTTTAGTGTTATCGAATTACTTTTAGAGCTCGTTTGAAATAACAGAAAAATTGAAACCTCGCAGATATTTGTACAAGAATTATGCATATTGTTCCCCTTTCTTCTGAAAACAAACTAACGAACGATGGTGTTTGTACCTGTGAGGCTTTTGATTCATAACTATTTAGTTATAAGATTATAACATACGAAAAAAATATATAAAAATTTGATTGATTACTTATACCGGGCGCGTCACCTGTTAAGGACATTAGTCCCGTAAGTCTAGTGCATATTTTCTCGGGAGGAGGCAGCGATCTTCCCCCGCTGGATGGTGAGATCCGGCGTCTATCTACCAGTCGGCTAGTGAGGTTTTCCTCAACAAGGTATCTCCCACCAACGGGACACCACAGATGCTGGAATAAGTTCTAATTTCCTGACTGGTCTCCCGACATGTGTGGTAGTGTAGTGAATGTAAGTTTAAGTGTATGTATGTAAGGGATGGGGAAGGAAAAGTCACGGGCGGTCCATGGCCCATTTGCTCCGGCATTCGCCTGGTGTTGATCTTAGAAACCACGGAAAACTTCCAATCACAGCAGCCGACCTGTGAGCCTCTTATCGATAGATGTGTTATAATATCGACGCCAGTTTAGAACCTAAAGGATAAAATAATTTGGGGCATCCATTCTTGGAAGTAAACGGGACGTAATAATGAATAGTTAAGCCAGAGAAGTTTTATTAAGCATTATTATTTTCTTTTTTTTTTTTTTTTATTTCTGCTTCGCTCGAAGGCTGTAAGCAGCCGAGTACGATACATTGGAGTTACATTGAATTATGTTTGCATTGTTTACGAAACATTATTGGCAGTTACATTACATTGAGTTCATGCATATTAAATATGCGAAGCCACATCAGGCCCATGATTATCAGGGAGGGTCGAAGAACTGTCTCGGTAGTTTACGCTTTAATCTATTGTGGTGAGGATTTTGTTATCTGATTTTGAAATGTACAGCTGAGAGAATCTGGGGAATTTTAGGATAGAAGCGAGAGGATAGGAGGGAGAAATAGACAGGAGGGAGATCTGAGTAATGCCGAGTTCATTATGTAACTGGGAGTTACGTAAAAACCAGGGAGCTTTTGTAATGGTTTGAAGAAATTTGTTTTGAAAAATTTGCATTTTATGGAAATTTGACTTGCTCGCTGAGGCCCAGATAGGAGAAGCATAGGGAAAAGATGGGACGGATCATTGATTGGTATAGGTGAGTAGCAACAAGGAGTCGCAGGGGTGATGACTTTTTGAGTATGGGATGTAATTGGTAGGTTCTACGGGTAGCCAGAGTTATTCTGTGAAGAATATTAGATTTCCAGGTGAGCCTCCTATCAAAAAGTAGACCATGATATTTCACGGGCTTGTTGTTGGTGAATTAATATTTTCATGTAGATGCTTAATAGTTGTAGAGATAGCTTTTTTCCATCCATACTGACCGGGAAGGGTAGCTCAACTGTACATCAACTGATGTCTCTGAAGCACCACTGATTGGAAGGTCCTAGGTTCGAGTCCCGACGACGGCAGTATTTTCGTCACTAGCTTTTCAGCTAGGTCGAATTCAGTCGCTGTCAGGAGGAGAATTCTAGCGGCCGGCTGCTCTGGCCGGGAGTTTTCCGTGGTTTCTCCGATCAATACCAGGCGAATGCCGGAGCAGTACCCTACCAAACGGGCCACGGATCGTGCGCGATCTGTCCTTCCCATTCCTTGTCCTATCCTCTCTCCTTGCAGACACACTTCCACTAACCTGCACTACACTCTCACACATGCTGGGAGACTGGTCGGGGACTTATAACTTGTCCCGGCTTGGGCGGTGCCCCGCTGGTGGGAGATACCTGTCTAGGGAAAACCCCGGTAGGTCGACGCCGGATCTGGCCTTCCAGCAGGGGAAGACCCCCGCCACCACCAGCGCAAAAACACGCACTACACTTACGCGACTAATTACCATAGTCGTTGACGCGCCCGTAATCAATAACAATCAATCAGTCAATCCACACTGCCTGTATGAACTGGCTACTTTAGTTTCAATGTTAATATGATGTAATTGAGCTGATTGATTGGTGTTTCCGGGCAAACGAAATGCTATGCTCATTGTTCTTGTTATGATATTGAATGTTTTTACCCGAGAGATGGCAGTGTTCCTCCCCTTTTGGAAATTAAGATCTAGTAACGACCTTTACGACGGCAGGGGATTTCCTGATACTGGTTTCCCAGTAGTAGGTCTCAAAGGTAGCGGATTCGAATCTCGGCCTGGCTTGGAGTTTCGTCCTTTGTCTTTATGTGTGTGTGTATGTGTGTGTATCTCGTATCCAACGATAAAAACTGATTAAAAAATATATTTTCATATTCTTAATATTGCTTAAATAATGGCGTGGTACGCAAAACCTTCCCTTCAATTCGCCGTTGGATAAAACACCAAAAAAAAATAGGCTTCGACCGGAAAAGGCTCTAAGACAGAAAATACTGTTTGCGGCTCAGGCTGATGCAGTGTTTGAAATTTCCAATTACACTACAATCGTAGCCGCGCTGGATTCAGTTGCGCGCTTTCACCACCGCGTGGCTGTGGCGCTGCCGGCGCCGCTCGTGGGAGTAGAAAGCGTGCAACGAGGAAAAGTCCCGCAAGATCCTCACACGATTGGCGCCTCGCCCAAACTGCCGAAATGTGGTCCTCTGTCCGATATGAGTCCCCCCCTTCCCCCATCCCCAATTAGATAAGAGGGCTCTTTTTTCCTCATGAATATCGAGATCTCTCGTGACACCATGAAGAAATCTGGGATGACTTCGGGTTTACTAACCAGAATCTATCGATTTGACGTTGGAGAAATGGCGTACTATATAACTCGATATGCTGGATTAAGCGTTTGTAGAAACTCTTGTGCTTGCAATGCTGTTTGACCCGTTTATTGTGAGGCAAAAAATGCAATGTGTAAAAGACAGGAATGAGGAAATAAACGTTTGAAACTTCCCTTGTTATTTTACAAATTGATTTGCGCTGTTTTAAGTCACTGTTCTCATTTACATTGATTGGAAAATCATGGATCATATTTCATTAATTGCTTAATGATGTTTTAAATTCGTGTTCAAACTCTACTTAAAATGTATACCATGATTTCTAAACCAAATTGCCATTGAAGGCTAATGGAATATTGGCCATTTAACATATCGAAATAAATTTTACTAAGGTTGGTTTCAAAGTGCCATTTTCCGCAGATTGTTTGTAAAGTCAAGATAAGAAAAACGCCCTGCAGTGCCCGCGGATTTTTTTTTCGTTTGTAGAGTGAAAAGAGAGGGTCATGGGTAACCAAAAGTGCATGTGTAATGCGAGCAATAAAATAAATATTCGAAAATTACTTATTCCTTAAAAAAAATTAATCAACATTAATTAAAAAACTAATTATAGAGAACAAATTTCCTTTAAGGGCAAAACCCATATCTACAATATTGTAATCGTAAGAAGACGAGGAAAAAATTTCAAAGTTTTGCAATTTTCGAAAAATTACAGTTAACACTGAAAATCGGACCTATGTCATCTTAATAAGTGTATTTCACTCGTGTCTTACTAGAAATTAAAATTTTTTAGAACCATTTTTTAGAAAAAATTGAAAATGTCCCAGGGGCTTCTTGTAAAGTGCTCTCTAAATTTAAAAAAATATCTTTCAAAATCACAGGGCTTTAAGCAAGTGAAACTTTGCCGAGGAATAATCTTTTTGATTACGTTCCCATGGGTAGTTTAGGTGTGAGTGTTGCCACGAACAGAGAGATGTTACGGAAGAGAAAAAAGAAATAAGGGAGGGAAAGATTTTTTCTGTATGAGGGGATCTCAAAACGTGCATTTCCGTTGAAATCTCGAAATCGATTTTCCGGAGCATTACATAAATTTCTATAAACTGCCTATTTTCCTCTGCATCTACATTCGTACACGAGAAAGTGAAAGGCCCAGACCTCTTGCAGCCGCAGTTCCATTCGGAACCGCCAGTCGCGCGCGGAGGCGTGAGGTGCGACCGGCCGGCGCGTGCCTAGGCGGCGGCGCCAGCACCGGGAACGAGCGCTCCTAATGCAACGCTGCGCTGCCGCCAGCGGGACTGCTCCGCTCGCGCCCGCGCGCCGGCGATGTCAGCTCGCGCGACGAGATAAGGCCCTCGACGCACGCGCCGCCCGCCGCCCGCCACCCGTCGCCCACCGCCTGCTGCCCCTGCCCGCCGCCCCTGCCGTCCTCGCCGCCCCCGCCGCCCCCGCCGCCCCCGCCGCCCCCGCCGCCCCCGCCGCCCCCGCCGCCCCCGCCGCACCCGCCGCCCCCGCCGCACCCGCCGCCCCCGCCGCACCCGCCGCCCCCGCCGCACCCGCCGCCCCGCCGCACCCGCCGCACCCGCCGCACCTGCCGCACCTGCCGCACCCGCCGCCCCTGCCGCTACCGCCGACCCTGCCGACCCCGCCGACCCCGCCCCGCCTTCCCGTCACCCACTGCCCGCCGCCCGCCACCCGCCACCCGTCGCCCACCGCCTGCAGCCCCTGCCCGTCACCCCCGCCGTTCCCGTTACCCGTCACCCCCGCCGCCCGCCGCTCGTCGCCCGTTGCCCGCCGCCTGCTGCCCTCGCCAGCTGCCCCCGACGCTTGCTGCCGCCGCCCGCTGCCCATCGCCCGCCACCCCTCGCCGCTGCCCATCGCCCACTGGCCTTCGACGGCCGCCACCCGCCAGTCCCCTGCTGTCCGTCGCCGGTCGCCCTGCCACCCGCCACCCTCTGCCCCCTGCCAGTCGGACGCCGCCCACCCACCGCCTGCTGCCGTCGCGACCCCCGCACACGCAAATTGCCCCTTGGCCTGATTGCCGACACCGACCCCACACATCACCTATCCCCAGCCCACCTTACACCTCCGTCTCTCGCCCACCTTCCACACATCGCCTCTTGCACCCGTCCATCGCCCCCGGTTGTGTAGCCCCGGTCCCCGTTTCCGGCACTTGCCGTTCGTCTTCCGTTGCACCTGCCTTCCTTTCTGCGCACCGTTTCCGTCAACCGTTTCCGCAAACCTGCAGAAAGAATTCTTCTTGGAGATTTCCTGATTATATTCGGAAGTTTGAAAACATTGTTTGGAGAAAACACGAACGGTAAAAGGTTGAAAACCAATGGTAAATGGAAAAATAATGTTAAAGGACGCTAACTGACCATTTACGAGTCCATTGTGACACAACTGACTGTAGTGACTCAAAGGCAGCATTGCTCGTGCCTCTCCTGGGTCGCTGGTCCTTAGCTTTGAGTACCGACGGTGGTGCATTTTCGACACTAGCTCTACTCCCAAGCCGAAATAAATCAGTCTGGCGGGCGGATGCTGTCATCAGCCGTGGAATCTCTGGTTGGTTGGTTGTTAGTGATTAACTGTCACGTCAACTACTCAGATCATTATTCCCGTAAGTGTAGTTCATGTTTTCATCGGGAGATGACGCTGATCTTTCCCGCGGGATGGCGAGATCCGGCAGCGAATTACTGTCGGCTAGCGGGGTTTCCCTCAACCAGGTATCTCCCTCCAACGGGGCACCGCCCCAGCCGGGACAGGCTCTAAGCTCCCGACCGGTCTCCGGGCATATATGGTAGTGTAGTGCATGTTAGTGTGTGTGAGTAAGGGATGAGGATAGGATAAGGAAAATGAAGGAAACATCGCCCGCGGTCCGTGGCCCGTTTGTTAGGGCACTGCTCCGGCATTCGCCTGCTGTTGATCGGAGAAACCACGGAATACTACCGATCAGAGCAGCCGGTCTCTAGAATTCTCCTCCAGACAGCGACTGAACTCGACCTAGCTGATAAGCTAGTGTCAAAAATCCTGCGACCAACGGGACTCGAACCTACGACCTCCTGGTCAGAGGCGCTGCACTGTTGATGCACTGAGTCGTGAATTCTCTGGCCAACGCCAGACGAATGCCAGAGCTGTACCTTAAGGAACCGGCCATGGGCCGCGCACGATCTTTTCTTCCTCACTCTTGTCTCCTCTCCCCCCCTCCCCCCACACACACACACTTACATTGCAGCATACAGTACACATCTTACTTAGGTAGTCCGGTTGAAAGAACATAATAGTTTTAACCAAACGTTCTTTTTTAAAGCTCCACTTCCTACTTAGAAGGAAAAGAATAATAATCTGGTACAATGAAATTTCACCGCGTTTCGGCGCAATAGTGTGATTTCATTATTACTATCGCCAAAAAAGACTCATTTCCGAGAATGTATGTCGTTAGGTTTATATCCTATATTGTAAACTGTTTCTTAGTATTTTCCTCATTGCGTTTTGTACATGGTCTTTGCCAACCAACTGATGCGAGCGTCCAATCATCACAACTTTTCTCGTCTCCTACAAATTTGTTCTCCTCGTTTCACAAGGGGCTACTGGTGGAGGGCGAAATATTCAGTACTTCCCTCTTGAAGTTTCCGACTTCGTCACAAACCGTACTCCTGTTTCGTCATTTGGAAGAATCTCCGCACTTGCCGTTAGGCCGTCTACTTTGAAAGAGGTAAATCCCCAAAAAATCTCACCTCTCCACGTGCTATTTTAATAGTACTGGCATGCTCCTGTAATTTGTTTTTCATTCAACGTAAACAAAATATATTTTATTAGAGTCATTCAATTTTCATAATGGCTTAATAATGTGTGTATTCCATGCTCCACCAACTGATTGTAATTAAAAGTCCTTCCTTAATTGCATCATTCGGACTGGGAGCGGTAGCTCAGTACATCCACTGATGCCGCTGCAGCGCCTCTGACAGGGAGGTCCTAGGTTCGAGTTCTGACGGCGGTAGGATTTTCAACATTAGCTTTTCAGCTAGGTCAAATTCAGCCGCTATCTGGAGGAGAATTCTAGCGGCCGGCTGTTCCGATCGGTAGATTTGCGTGGTTTCTCCGATCAACATCAGGCGAATGCCAGAGCAGTACCCTAATAAACGGGCCACGGACCGCGCGCGATCTTTCCTTCCTCTTCCTTGACCTATCCTCTCCCCTTACACACACACTTACACTAACATGCACTACACTACCACATATTCCGGGAGACCGGTCGTGAGCTTAAAACTTGTCCCGGTTGGGACGGTTTCCCCGCTGGGGGAGAGTCCTGGTTAGGGGAAAACCCCGCTAGCCGACTGTAGGTCGGCGCCGGATCTCGCCATCCAGCGGGGGGGAATTCACCGCCATCTTCCGAGGAAAAACATGCAGTACACTTAAGGGACTAATGACCTGAGCTGTTGACGCGCCCGGAATCACTAACCAGCAAACTGGTTCATTTGGCTTTTTGCACTGATTGATTAGAGTTTCCACGATGGTCATTAGTTTATCATTATCTCGGGAGGTGGCGATTATCTTCGGATGAAATATTCGCTGGATGACGAAATTCGGAGCCGACATACATCTCGGCTTGCCCAGCCAGTTTTCCCAGCCAAGTATCTCCCACCAGAAAGGCATCGCTCCACCCGGGAGAAGCTCGTAAGCTCCCGATCAGTCTCTCAACATATGTGGTAGTGTAATACAAGTATGTATGAGTGTGTGTAAGTAAGACGTGAGGATAGGAAGAGGAAGGAAAGATCGCGCGCAGTCGTTGACCCATTTGTCACGGTGTTGCTCGGACATTCGCCTGGTATTGATCGGAGAAACCCTGGAAAACTACCGATCAGAGCAGCCGGCCGCTAGAATTCTCCTCCTGACAGCGACTGAATTCGACCTAGCTGAATAGCTAGTGCCGAAAATCCTGTCGCCGTCAGGACTCGACTCTAAGACCTCCGGTCAGAGGCGCTGCAGTGACATCAGTTGATGCACTGAGCTACCGCTCCCGGTGGGTGGGTGGGCGGTCGGGTGGCGCGTTCGCGTGGTCCTAGGATGGCCAATTCGCGACCAAAAAACAAAACCCAACAACAATTAAAACGCAGGCTGAGAGCTCAAAGCTCGGAGAAACCACGGAAAACTACCAATCAAAGCAGTCTGTCTCTAGAATTCTTCTCCAGTCAGCGGTTGGAGTTGACCTAGTTATGTAGCTAGTGTCCAAAATCCGATTATCGTCGTGACGCGAACCCTACGACGTCTCGATTAGAGGCACCGCAGCGATTTTTTTTTTTTTTTGTTTTGTTTTGTTTTGTTATTTAAGGTCGCATCAACATCACGGGTCATTAGCGACCACTATTGCTGTTAACGGTATGGTAACCATGTGGATGAAACGATATGGTGATTGATGATAAGGGGTGAAAGGACGAACACAATACAACCATGCCCGAGGCGGGACTCGAACCCGCGACCCTTCGGTCCGAGATAACTACCACACTACTGCCTTAGCGATCTCGGCCACCGGGCCGGCTGAGCTGTTGTTGTTTTCACTAGAACAATCTTTTTTTAGAAAGATGGTGCCACATCAACGATAATTTGTACTCTTGCATTAGAAGCGCCACTAAAGAAATAAAAATTTGGCATTTGGTCAGTAATCAATATTAAAAATAAAAATAATTATAGTGCCTGTAATAAATAATGAGTTCAACTGCGCACTTGACAGCAATTTGTTTCCTCAACCTGTAATTTCTGGAATACGAGTATGTTTTATCTTCGCGAAAATTCAAAGCTTCTTTGAAATCTAACTGATATCCAGTGTTCCTTCAGTTGATTCTTACACGTTTCCCTTTACAAATGCTGCTTGCAACACAGGTTGCTACTTCATTCTTCTTTCCAGCTACCACAGCTTCCGGTAGTTTTCCCCTTATACCCAACTTTTCCTTCTGTTCCAAATTATCCTTGTGTGTAACATTAAAACGTAAAGGTAACGGAAGAATGCTTATAACGATCTAGCATCGCGATCTGGCATAGTGAACGCTTTTATTTAACTATCACTGTATGCAGTCAAATACTGTAACTCATTTTACATTTTTTACTGCGTTCCAAACTTTGACGTAAATAACTTCAATGGCAACACGATTGTCTTTATTGTAGATGGCAAAATCGAAAAAAAAAACAGAATAATTATGACATTTCTAAACAAGTTGAACTTACGAAATTTTGAAGGCATTAATTTCGACGACTGGGATTAAAAAGATTTTGGTTGGGGGTGGGAGACTTTACGTTGGGGGTGCAACAAATGCGATACAAAGAATTTTATGAAAGTTCTCAATATTTTCATATTTATTTATTTTGAAGGGGTAAAATGTGTACTTTATTTACGTGTGACTCTTACGCAAACTGCCCCGGTAATGCAAAAGTCAAATTGGTTAAACGCATTTTCTAAAAACATCTTTATAGTTGTATCGTTTTTTAACTCTCCCTATCGCCCTGTCCTCTTTCTTTATAGCGTATTGACAGAATATTGAGCTTACAAAAATATAAAATTAACTTCAAATCTCATATTTAAAGAGTTCCAGAAAAATTAAGAATTTATTCGGAAATACGCCACTAAAAGTGGAATATTTACTTCACTCTCGTCTACGTAGTATAGAGAAAATTATGTAATGCTACCAACATTCAGTGTCGAAATTTGGCTGAAATGCCCGAGATTTTGGAGTTCATATTGGTACTCATAAGGGCTCAGTAAGCACTCTCCTGTGTAATTAAACAGAGTGCTGACCGTGTCTGATAGAAGATAATGTCCTCACCCAAAGTAAGAAGTACAAATCTTCACCAAGTATCTTACACTAAGGAAAGGCACAAGGAGGAAAATGCCTGGCTTTCTTACCTAATTAATGAACAAATGATTAATCTAGTTAAAACATACAAGCGACATTCATATGCAAAATGGAAAAAACACCTACCTGACTCTACTTTCATGTAACAGCAATGGCATTCTAATTATATACATATCTAATACATCTCTAGCACATGCCATTCATATTGCGTGCCGAGAGTTCTTAAAAAACCGTTAACAAGTTCTTCAAAATGCAAATATAATCTGTTTTCATGATAGTTACTCTCCGTACTTCCATGCATAATATAAACTCAAATCCTGACCGGGAGAGATGGCTCAGGGCATCAACTGATGTCATTGCAGTCCCTCTGACCGAGGAGGTCCTAAGGTCGAGTCCCGTGGTTTCTCCGATCAACACCTCGCGAATGCCAGAGCAATACCGTAACAAACAGACCATGGACCGCGCGCGATCTTTCCTACATCTTCCTTGTCCATTCCTCTCACCTTATACACTTACACTCACACTAACACTAACATGCACTATACTACCACACATGCCGGGGGACCGGTCGGGAGCTTAGAGCTTGTCCCGGTTGGGGCGGTGCTGGTGAGAGATACTCGGTTGAGAGACAACCCCGTTAGTCGACGGGAGGTCGGCGCCGGATCTCGCCATCCAGCGGAGGAAGATCACCGCCGGCGGCGGAAGATCCCAAGGAAAAACGTGCACTACACTCACGGGACTAATGACCCAAGCCCCCCGGAATCACTACCAATCAACCATCAAATTCTGAGATGTTTAGCGGAATAGCGAATACAACCAATCCTTATTTTCTAGACCATACAAGAATTCGTGTAGTGGCACTACAAGCCTTTCTAATATACAAAAAGAAGATGTGATACTATTAGTGGCGAAAGAGGATTACTAAATACAGCTGTAAAAGTGTATGTAAGAGTTAAATGCGATGTAGAGTCAAGTTTAATGATCTCGTGTAGGAAGTATTTACGACGTTTTAAAGAATATCCTTCAGATAAGGATTTCGCAACCAACGTACCGGCATGTGAACAGAAGCTAGAAACATAGGCCTGTATCTTAAATTACTGATACGATAATTTATCGTCAATAACAGTATTATTAAATCTAAATTTTACGAGAATGATATCCTTTACAAGGAAGTTCAAACTACCACACGTTGTTTGAAGAGTAACAACACCAGTGTTGGAGGAAAACTGAAGTACAAGAGCCCTAAACGTCTATCTAAAGATAAGTGATCCATTCGATATCCTGAGCTGAAGTGAAAGGTTAATGCCCTGTGACCTTCTTTTATGCCAGTGTCGTAGGAATGTTTGCACACCTGACTGGAAAAGAGACAATTTCATGTGACATTCTAATTGAAAAGGAATACAAACTATTCGTAAAATGAACGTTTGTAGTCATGTCTGAGAGTTGTAAGACAAATAAACACTGTACCAATGCTCGCATCCATTGGAGAATGGTATAGCGACAATAAATTGTGATTGACTCATGACGGAAATGAGAGACAAAAAACAAACCGAGAACTTGTTTAGTTCATTATTTGTTCTCTACATTTGAATGGACCAAAGGAAATCCAAATGGAACACAATGGGACTTTGGACACTAGCTTGTCAGCTAAGTCGAATTCAGTGTCTGTCTAGAGGAGAATGCTGGAGGACCTCTGCTCTGATCGATAGTTTTCGGTGGTTTCTCCGATCAACACCAGGCGAATGCCGGAGCAGTACCCTTACAAATGGGTCACGGACCGCGCGCGATATTTCCTACCTCTTCCTTGTCCTATCCTCTCCCCTTACACACACTAACATGCACTACACTGCCACATATTTCGGGAGACCGGTCGAGAACTTAGAGCTTGTCCCGCCTGAACCGGTGCCCCGCTGGTGGAAGAGTCCTGGTTAGGAAGAAACCCCGTTAGCCGACGGTAGGTCGGCGTCGGATCTCGCAATCCGGCGGGGGAAGACCACCGCCACAACCCGAGAAAAAAACATGCACTTCACGTAGGGGACTAATGGCCCTAGTAGTTGATGCACCCGAAATCACTAACAATCAGTCAATCTACCAAATGGAACATGATTTTCGGTAGGTCGGAAGTGAAAAATAGGAATATTCCTTAAGTGAATATTTCAATGGAAATCATTGAAAAACAACGGTGATGTTCCCGAGTGCGTCAATTGCTAAGTCGTCCCGCAAATGTAGTGTATATTGTTTTTTGCTGTGGAGATGGTGGTGATCTTCCTTCGCTGGATGGCGCCGGTCTTCTCGCCTGTTTGCGTGGTTTTCCCTCGACCCAGGCATCTCCCTCGAGCGGGGCACTGCTCTCAGCTCCAGACAGGTCTCCTGGCAGGTGTGCTAGTGTAGTGCATGTATGTACAAGTGTGTAAGTAAGGGTGTAGATAGGTCAGGGAAGAGGAAGATCGCGGACGGTCATTGGCCCGTTTAGTAGGGTATTGCTCCGCCATTCACTTGGTGTTGATCGAAGAAATCATGAAAACTACCGATTAGAGCAGTCGGCCTCTAGAATTTTCCTCCAGAGAGTTGCGGAATTCGACCAAGTTCTGTTACTAGAATCGAAAATCCTGCCACCGTCGGGACTCGAACCCTAGAACCTACCGGTCAGAGGCATTGCTGTGACTTCAACTGACACCCTTAACAACCTGTGCCGGTATCTTGCATTTGAAAATTTTTTTTTTTATTGATTAAATTTTTTTTTCTGATCTTGAAACAAATAACTGTTCTGAAAAAGTATTTCAATTTTTAACTCAAGCTCTAAGATATCAGTTGATCTCTGAGCCACCTACGCCTGTTTGAAAAACATTTTTTTCAGCACTCGTGCATGGAATCTAGTATTTACCTTCTCTGCTTAACCGATTTGCGGAACGCGTTCGGTAAAGCCTACTTTCACGCATCGACTTCTCGTCACTCTGTATCTAGAGCGTTGGCAGTGAAGGAAAGTGTTAACCCCCACACTACTCTTTTCGCTTACATATGTAGAGTAAAATTGAATTAAGTAAACAAAATCCTTATTTATTTTAAATTATGATGTTGGAAGAATGAGGGAAAGATAATCGCAAAATAACAGCATTGAGGATGTTGTATTTTCTATTGCAAAGATTGGAATAATACATTTTAAAATATTTAAAAAGGCATGCTCGATGCTTTTCCCATTCTTCGATTCTCGTTTTAAAAATAAAATTCTGAAATATTATCAAGTTAGGACACGATCGTCCATCATTCATTTACTTGTTTCTTTTCTTCATACGAAAGGGAAGGAAAGCAATTATTTAAAACTATTGTTCCACTTTTTCACTATTCTTGTCAAAAAAAAAACTATAATTTCATGAGTATCGCTAAAGGTTTCAACGCGCAACGGAGAATATCACGCTCACGGACGCTCGCACTCCAGCAGGCCGTTAAAAAGATATTCAACGCCTTAGCATGCTTTGGTCCTCGAGTGGGGGGACGTCGCGCGCATGCGCTGCCGCCTGCCGATCCGACCTGAAGACGTTGGAGGCAATCGCCAACGGCCTGAGCTGCGCTCGCGCACTGCCTGCGTTGTATGGACGCGCTGGTGCCGATCTCACGGAAGACCGAATAAATGAAAGAAATTTACTCGTAAATAAATTCAAAGGTAAAAATAGTTATTTTTATTTCCTTGGGAGTTGACACACGACTTGCACACCCGAAGAAAAAGCCACTACTTCCACGTACGCTTACCGCGAAGAAGTCATGACTACCGAATTGTTATGTAATTACTAATTTTTTGTCTTTTTACTTACCGATCTCAAATTTGTATTATTGGTGAATCGTCACCTTCCTAACACAATATCATTTTTTTTCGTTACATATTTTTACGTATTCAGTACTGTATAACATATTTTACATATTTTGGTATTTTCACAAAATATTTTTTATTCTATCAATTTTCTTCATTTTTATGCGGATCGTGACCTTTATCCTTCGTTTTCGAAGAAATATTGGGAATCGCCATCGTTTAACATTCAATGAGAGTTCTTCACGCTGCAGTGATTGTTTGCTGGTCGTAGATAACGCCAGTTTGTACGATGAATGATGTTATATTTATTGCGTTTAGTTAGGCTGTAAAGCTACGGAGTTGGATAGTAATAGATAAAGTTGGTACTACTGACGGAAAAGTTGTGTGGGGCAAAGTGTGCAATGTGTGTTACATTATTTTTAAAATGTGTTTAGAAATTTTTTTATAAATGTAATTTTGAATTTTGTAAATGGCTTTTATAATTAGTAAATTTTAATATTACATATTATATCCTATTATACATATTTATTACATATTCTTACTGTTTCCATTACATATTTATATACATATTTTTTCATTTCATTCAACATATCTTTCCGGTCTCTAGTCATGACCATAAGCAAATAACAGGGAACTACCGAATAAACAAAATCCTGTGGTGAACATGATTGCCGCCTCGCTTAATTAGAATGATCCCAAGAGTATAAACTTGTGAGTTTCCAAGAACTCGATCTAAAAATAATGCGCATGCATCTCGCACAAAAGTGAATTGGCGTACTCATCTCAAAATGCTAATATCAGCATTTCATTCGTATTCGTCTAAGATTCTCTTTCTACACTATTTTTGTAAATAACTATTTTCTCCATATTTTACAGAATATTATTTTACTGAGAAACGGTATTGTTTACCAATCTAATAGATATATTGAACGTATTGCTAGAGATGAATACATTCTCGAGCATCAAAAAAAGTCTCTTTAATAACTATAAATAAATTCATCAATATTTTCATTAATAACTTGTATCGCTTTTGCACCATTCCACTTAAACACCATGGTAAAACAACGATAGTCATTTCATTATGATATATCTAACGTGTATCATTTAACCTTTTCTCAACGACGATTACAAAGGAATTATTATTTCATTTGATATTTATGTCTATGGTTACTTTACATGAACTTCTTAAGTACGACTCTTTGCTTCGATAGAAACGTTCATCGTTTGTTTCAAACAATGCGTTTCTTTTGGCTTCGACAAAGGGTGTAATGAAGTATTCACTACGCAACCAGTGCTTTTATAAATCCATTACAGCTCTAGTGCTATAATGAAGCTTCCTAAAGTATCCATAAGAGTGCACAAATCGAAGTTTATCACATCATCATAGATAATGGTTATTAATTACATAAATATGGTATATACAGTAAATCCTCGTTAGCACGATCTCGCTTAACACGAATTTCGCCGTAACACGATCAAAACTTCGGTCCGGGCAAGAGTCGGAAAACACGAATTTTTATAACACGAACTCCGATAATTTCGGTCTCTTGGAATTCGCGTTAAAGAGGGGTTTCTGTAATATAACTGATACAAGTGTGGTATACATAATATAGAGACGAGTATCGCTTTTGCAACACAAGACGACGCCGAGAAAAGAATTACAGTTTGATATTACTTTATCAAACAATTACCACTATTATCTACCCTTTATTCACTATTTTTTCATTGCATTCAACTTCCACAAAGTCTTTTTTTTAATTTCATACCTTATTTATGAAGAGCTAGCCATTTTTTATGTATTCGTTTTGACAATGATACTCTTTAGTTTTTATTTCTTAGTTATTGTTTGAAAAAGTAATACTTCTAAAAGCTAATAAAGTTTTCCTGATTCGTTTCTAACAAATGTGTATCTAGTCGTCGGCTTTTGTAATTTTGATTTGTTCAGTGAAGTTGATGCAATGATGATCCTTCATACATGGGCAATGCCTTATATCCCGTGGCATCATCGACCTAATCGTCCAGTGCTGCACTCGATTGGATGACCTATCCATACGTACCGGGGATTCCCCGCCGCAGGTATGCGGTAGTTGGCAGTCATTTCGATCAACCGCAGACGCGGATGGAGCGGAGGCATAGGTGGCAGCACTGGGCGATACGTCATCACCAACCTGTTCTCCGACGCGCAAAAACGCGAAAACGGATTCCCCTCAGTTCACGCCGCTGCAGCTGAAGCGTTATTGGCGCGACGGCGTAATTGCAGCCGATGTCCTTGCCATTGAACAGCCGTCACAGTTGTGAAGTCCAGGCGGCTACGGATCGACCGGTACGAACTCCAGTTTCACCAAGCATTTCCAAAATACAGAAGTGTACATTTTACTAGTGACATTTGTAGATGCCATCATTCTATACTGTATCACAATTTTACAACGGAATATTCAAAACGTTAAAAACAAGTCATGAGGGAATTATGAAAGGGAAATATAGGAGGGAAATATAAAAAGACAAATCGTGTCAAGTTATCAGCTAGTTAATTAAGAAAGAAGGTAATTTGAAACAATTAAATTCGATAAAAAATAAAAGTATGTATACCTCAGGCGTTAAGTGATGTATGTACCACATGCGTCTAATGATCTCGGGCGCCAAGAAGCCCTCGGGTCAAAGGCCATATAACGCCCTTGCTGCATAAATAACTATTATTTTTTACTGATATGTTATTGTCTGTTATTGTCTTCGATACGGTGCTCGATTTAGACACTGCATAACTTCCCTGGATCGAGGGGATCGTGATTACAAGGGAAATGTGAAAACAGGTCAACGATGCTACTCCTTCAGTCCTTGTACCCTTCAGAGTACACAAAATATATTTCTGAGAAAATTTATAATGCACTATGGTTTATTATATAAAGCACTAAGGTTACTATGGTTAGTGAAGTAATTAGCAGATTCATAGAAAATTAAACTCGTATATCACATTCACGAATATATATATAAAAAATTTCTAAGTAATTTTGTGAAAATATTATAAATTTACCGTGTAAAGCAAGATTTCAACATGAAAAAAATATTTCAAACGAAATGGAATAGTCGCGTTATCCAAAAGATATTTTCAAACCACTTTCACTTAATGCACTATTAAATATTATATCTAAATTAATGAATTTTGAAAAAATTATTACTATTAAATTGTATCTCAATAAGGGGGCATATTCTATTCCAAATATTTAATAAAACTCATTTTTTATACCCTTGGAGATCAAAGTGCTGGTGACCGTACCTTGCGTTATAATGTAACTTGTTAACCCCCTGAAGAACGTTATACCAGGAACTTATGAATAAAAAATTACATAAAGATCATAACATAAAAGATGGAACTCCTGTATAATCTCAAGGTCTAACATCGGCTCTCCTTGGATGTTCTCTCCCTATGAGTGTGACATGGAAGTTGAAGTCACACCAATATATATCGGGTAATAGGTAATTCACAGTTCATTTTAGTTTTCCAGTTAGTGACACCAAATGCCAATTATTATATTTGTTTCTCAACATCCCGTCGGAATATATCACATTTAAATAATATCCCACTGACTGATTTTCAGAAAAGAGTGAAAATAAGGGGGAAAATTAATGTTTTGATATTTCTTGGAAGTCCAGTTCTCTTAGATTTCTTCGCCAGCATCTTATTGAGGTGAATGGCATTGTAGAGATCGCGCGGCTAACATAACAGCGAGTTGATACATGATGAAACTATGATTACGATAACTAATTCTCCGATCATAATTGACGAGAAATGTGGGTATTAAGGTTTTACTGTAAATGTGTAATAGTTTATATTTGGTAATCAGTGGCCGTTTGATCAGATTTGTCTGTATAGTAATTATAACCGTAAGCCAATTGCATTTCACCATCCGGATATCTGATTAATTCTGGCAATCGGTCGCTCTACCAGATGTATTCTGTCATTGCTTCACGCACGTGAAGGTGATGTTGGCGTCCAAATATTAGGGATCTGGCACTTGGCATTTTCGCATGCAGAATGCAGTAATTGCAACTGACTGGGCAGCCTTACAGGCAGACTACTGCTTAGTGTCAGCGGGCATTCGCAAAGGGCCACGAACGAGACGTATCTGGCCCCGGTCCAGCTGATCGCCCGGTCATGCCCGGGGACGGCCCGCCACCTTGCCGCCCCCGCCCCCGCCCCCGCCCCCGCCGCCACCCCCGCCGTCCCCGCCCCCCGCCGCTGCCTCTGACCGTCCGGACTTCCCGGAGTTCCGGCTGGGATCGATTCCCGCCTCCGGCCACCCGGAGGGAAGGCCGTCCGTGAAACGGCCGCGTCATGGTCCAAGGTTCTCTAGCGGGAGCGCGTTTTTCTTTTTTTTCTTTCTTTTTTTCCTGCGTGTAGTTGGAAAAGTACGGCGAATGCCAAGAAGGGTTGCTTACCCACAACTGAACCTCTGTAAACGAAGAAGAGATCGCCAATATTTTTGACCTCACGAACTACTAAATTGTCGATACAAAACCCCGCGGCTCACCAATTAGATTTGTTTAATATGTTTGTAAAATAAATATCAGAGAACTTTCATTTCAGTACAGATGAACGCAGGTATTTCATTTATAATAATATTATAAATGCTTATTTCAAGTCAAAAGAAATTCTTAAGAAGTTTCTTAGTTGTAATTCAATTATTAATGCTGGTTAAATTATTACGACAAAAGTATTACATGTTTTGTGTGATATTGGTTCGTGCGTGTTTGTTCTTTGGAGTAAGATTCTGAATGTTTGACTTTAGTATTAATAAAAAATGTACAATGTAAATAATGTATAGATGTTTCTGCGAACCATCAAAATGTATATCGCGGACTTGCACTGTTTTGCGAACACCTGTCATAGAGATCTTAGTTTAGGGATTCCCCGACAACTACTACTGTTTTCTCGTTGATAACTTGTCTAATACTGCTGTGAATTCCATGGATAGAACTGCTCTTCGATCAGAATTTCGTTGTATTTTGCTGAGGCACCTCAAATATTTCGTTATGCCAGGGAGAGTTAGCGAACGTTCCTAGTTAGTAGTTAGCAAGAGTGGAAACTGTAACAGTTTCATTCTCATCCCGTTACTGCAAATTAACATACCTTCCTCCATCCAATTACTCATTAAATTAATGCAAATAAAATTGTTATACGGCACTGTGTCTCATGTCAATCTCCTTTGTGGATGGATATTATGTCAATTGTGTTGACGACCATACTCTGCTATGGAGAGGGCTTTACTCTCTTACGTAAATGTTTTGAATATCAACAAACAGTTTTGAAAGTTTGGACGTCTTGCAATTCAGTCTTCTTCGTTAGATTCAATGGAGACAAATGTTACGTGGGCATCTCAAGTTAAGAGCAGCTTACATTCACTTCCTTGGTATGAGTTCGTAATATGTCAAGGTCTGTGTAATTTGGATTACGACATACGTAGTGTGTTTTGTTCCTTTCTTAGCTACAGAAAGGAGCTGAACACAATTCACGTACCGGAGACACTATGAAAGTGGTTCACTTCTCATTCTTCACCTTGAAGTATATGAACTTGTCGTGACTGCTCGTGACCAGGGAAGTTGAAAAAGAATTGAAGGCGCCAAGATAACTTAAACATAAAGAAATCGCATATTTCACTCACTTAATATAATCTTAGAATTTTCGTAAATAACAAACATTATTATCCAAACGCGATACAAACGAGTTCATAAAACAATATGTGTATAGAAAACTTCTCAAATGTACCCGCAAATTTAAAAATGCCTGGATTTACACAAATTTTAGTTTTCCTCTGGCTTACAAAAATTACAGAAATGAGGGCTAAAACTGTGTTGTCCAAATCGCTTCCGCTGATTTGGGAGTAAAGATTCAATTGATCTCGAGAAATGGAGACAGAAATTACAAATGCACATTCATTAAATTATTTTCATCATCCCGAAGTCGCAATCTACAGTTCAGTTACTAACACTTTTTTCAGTACATTTATTTAATCATTTTCGTTATGAACCAAAGTTTGAATTTGCTTATCGTAATCAAACGGTGGATGTGGGGGGGGGGTCCATTGCAGTTTGATTATAAATTCTGTAAAAACATTTAAATATGTCGGTAAAGTAATTAAACTGTTAACAGAATTTTCATAAATATGTAAATAATAAATCTTTTTGAAGCATATTTACAATATTTTAAATCTAAATATTTTAATCTCATACTCTGCCTGGGGGGTGATCATTACCTCTTGGCTCCTCTAGCGCCACCCTGTTGGCAATCACGACGCGTCTCTACACTACGTTCGCATCTCTACAATACGTTCGCGTCTCTCACCACGTTCGCGTCTCTACACTACGTTCGCGTTTCTACACTACGTTCGCGACTCTACACTACGTTCGTGTCTCTACACTACGTTCGCGTCTCTACACTACGTTCGCGTCTCTACACTACGTTCGCGTCTACACTACGTTCGCGTCTCTACACTACGTTCGCGTCTCTACACTACGTTTGCGTCGCTATACTACGTTCACGACTACGCTACGTTCGCGTCTCTACTCTACGTTCGCATCTCTACACTACGTTCGCGTCTCTACACTACGTTCGCGTCTCTACACTACGTTCGCGTCTCTACACTACGTTCGCGTCTCTACACTACGTTCGCGTTTTTACACTACGTTCGCGTTTCTACTCTACGTTCTAAGTATGGAGCGACACGTCGCGTCGCGTCACCTGGTCCAGCAATGCGCCGTTGCGTCAAAGCTCATACGACTCGCTTACGCACACGTGGGCAGCAGAACAATGGGTCTTTCCTACCTCGAGGACTTCGTTCCTGCTGCTCTGCCTTTCCTACAACCAAAGCCTTGTCACCACAAGCCAGCAAACGCGAGAGCAAGGTTTGATTTTATCGTCAAATAGTACGAAGTTATGAAAAATGTATTCTGGAGAAGTAATATTTTAACTAGCGAACCCGTGCGTGGACCCTCGCATGTTAAACGCCACCCTCTTCCCTATTCTTCCATTTCCATATTAAGCCTATAATATATATTTTTCTTCAAGACACTCTTATCGTCCGTCAATTGTTCTATATGTCTCCTTGTAATTGATAACATTACAGTACACCTTTCTCAATATTAACTATTTTTATTTAACGTTATTACTGAGCAGAGAGGTACGCCCGTGTAATTCAATGACGTAGAATATCAAGTAATTAGTTTAATTTCACATACAGTTGCAGGTTCTACAGGCTCTGAACAGCTGGGGTGGAACAGAGATGTGATGTATCAGCAAAAATGTAATAGAACGTTCATGAAGATCTCATCCTGTATATTACAGTGTGTGAAACCTTTTTAAGGCCCTAAAATGTTTAGTTTAGGAGTTATTTAACGGTTCAGATTAAAAGAGCACTGCCGTGTGTTGCGGGTTGCATTTGACATGATTTTTTTTTTTTAAACAAATCCTTCGTATTTTTAAAGTCAAAGTGCAATTCGTCACGTCTCCGTGAAATTCCCTTTCTTTAGAGACTTCTTTTATAAAGATTGGTTGTGTATGAAAGCTGCAAAAGGTATACACCAAGCGAGTGCCGGAGCAGTACTGTAACAAATGGGCCACGGACCTCGCGCAATCTTTTCTACCTCTTCCTTGTCCTATCCTCTCGCCTTACACACACTAACACTAACATGCACTACACTACCACACATGCCGGGAGACCGGTCGGGAGCTTAGAGCTTGTCCCGGCTGGGACGGTGCCCTACTGGAAGGAGACACCTGGTTGAGGGAAAAAAACCGCTATCCGACGGTAGGTCGGCGCCGGATCTCACCATCCAGCGGGGGAAGACCACCGCCACCTCCCGAGAAAAAAACATATACTACACTTACGGGACAAACGATCCTTAGTAGTTGGCGCGCCCGGAATCACTAACAATCAATCAATCATAACACTGCGTATTTCCTCGTTGATTATTTCGTGTTTCCAAGCGCATTAATTTATGTGGTTATTGGTCCCGTAAGGCTAGTGCACGTTTTTATCGCGGGGTTGAGGGTGATCCTCCCGATGAATGATGATCCAGGACTGACATACATTCGGGTTGCGATGTTTTCCCTACCCAGGTATCTCCCAACATCCAGGTACCACCCCTGCCAGAGTAAGCTCCCGAAATGTGTGATAGTGGTGCAAGTATAAGTATAAGTAAGTGTTGAAGATGGGTCAAGAAAGAGGAGAGAAGATCGCGCGCAGTCCTTGACTGGATTGTTTGGGTACTGCTCCGGCATTCGCCTCTTGTTGATCGGTGTAACCACGAAAAAGTTGCGATCAGAGCAGCTCGAGAATTCTCCTGCAGACAATGGCTTAATTCGATATAGCCATCTACCGATGGTGAAAGTTCTGCCGCAGTTGCAACTCGAACCCTAGAACGTCCCGGTCAGAAGCGGTGCAGTGCCATCAATGATGCCCTGAGCCACTTCTGACTGTTAATTTCGCGTGGTGTGAAGTATTGTTTTAGAGAAACAGTTTCCTTAATTTTTCTTGACACTTTCACTTATTTGTACGCTTTTATCTGTAAACGGCGTTGAAATTCTTAAGTAAATCAAATTATATAAGTAGTAAGTATTAGAAGAAAACTGGACAAGATAAGGAACTGGCTAAAATTTTGTAATCCCACGAAGTCAATTTATTTCACGATATTCTTTGTGGAAGCGAATATTTCATTCCTAAATATAAGCGCCTTAAGGAAGCTCAACGGAAGCAATTGAATGTCTTGTTTCACTAGTGTGCAAAATTTTGAAAATGTATTTTCAGTTAATAGATATGACAATTTAAGTTAGATGTTGACTTCAGATCAGGAACATGGTGTAAAATTTCTGGTAAGGCAACGCAAGCAACGATTGAAAGGAAAGTTTTCCTTCTCTTCTTAATCGAACGCTGATGCAGTACTCTTCACCTCATTGCGAGTTTTTTCCTGTTCCCACTGTTGGACGAAGAAATCCCTTTCTCACTGAACTGTAAACGAAACTCACTATAGTGAAATATGATTTCGAGGAATTCAGAAAAGAATGGACGTTGAGTTCATGTCTATATTTTCATCCAAAAGAAAGGAAGAGAAAGAAAGCACACGGAGAAGAATTGACTTAGGTGAATAGAGTGAAAATGGTAGATGGTGTAGGGATATAGTAATGAAAGATTGCGTGTAAAGAAACTCGGGGAGCACAGATAAAACAGCCAGAACAGCTAAAAGAAGCATCACTCTTTTCATAATATACATAAATATATAATTATATATTAGAATACTCTTTGTATAATAAAAGTGGAAGTTATTATTATTATTATTATTATTATTATTATTATTATTATTATTATTATTATTATTATTATTGAGACTGAGGAATGATTGCCTTATTGAGAAATCTACAGAGCAAGTCATATTTTTTCTATTAAACATACCAACCATGTTATAGACGTTACTTGGACACCGTAGTTTAAAGTACCACACTAATCCACATCGAATCATAGTATCACTGGAAAATCGAATGAGTCATGTCGCCACCATTCGTAACACATCACCAGACTCCCTGGATCAACTCTTCCATGAACGAAGTAGCCACGGACTTCCCTCTGTGAATTGCCCAGCCGACCATGCAACCACTCTGCATAAATTAATCAAGGCAGACTAGGCCGTCCTAAAAGTTCTGTGTAGTATTATTTAATTATGTTTCGTCACGTATATTCATTTTGCTGGCCTAAAAATTGCAAACTTATTTGTTGCCACTTTTCGCTCAAAATATTTTTAAATGAACAAAACAGAAGAAAGTAGAATAGGTCTCGCCTTACCTGAAATTTGGGAGAAAAGTAGTAAATCATAGAATACACTTTTTACTTTATCAGTATGTTTTATTAGTTGATCCAAGAAACTAAACCCGGAAATATTTCGAAGTAACCAAATATTTTAGTTTAACCTACGGTCTGTTTCAAATTCAATTCAATTTGTTCTGCAATCTGAAGCGAATTGGAATCAGTCGAACTTTTCTATTCTCTACTCATGACGATGACAATTTTACCGTGAAGGGGTGTTGTAGTATAGTAGAGCTGCGTTTTGAACCGCCAAGAAATTTCTCGTCTATAAAATGTTAATTCAAGATATCGCGTAAACTAGTTTCGAAGTAAGCGTAATTAAAGTACTCTTTTGAACATGCAAAATTCAAATTAGTCTCACGATTACATTGTTGCCACTCTATATTCGTCATTTTTCTACATAATGTCATCAATAAGCTCGCGAAGGAAAAAAAAGAAGTTCGCTCATTTAAAAGTCACGTAAGACTGCAACCCATTTTAAAAGCATTGAAGTTACAAAGAACATCATTTCAGAACACTTTGAAACGCCAAACCATCTACATGTTCACTAAATCACACACACAACTATATTTAAAATGACGCAAGTCTTCACTGAGTTATTCCTAAATGAGTTTTGTACTGGTATTTTTTCAGATATACTCCCGTTCTGTAAAACTCAAAGTTACTGACTTCTAGGACAGAAAAATAGCATTGTTTTGTTTGAAGCAACTTTCTTTTACTAAGATATTCGATTGCTTGTAAAATACAATACGTTACTTTTGTCAAACTGCGAGTATTAGTCTTTCTATTACAAATCAAATTCAAATCTTGGATATAATGGGATTCAGTAACGAATTTGAATGAAACTTTCTTGATATGTAAGTATGTTCCGTTTGAATTTCCAAAAGAGGGTTGCAGATTATGAGTACGAACATACGGACTATCGTATATCATCAGACGTCATATTCAATCGCATTGAGTCACACTATTCTCTCAACAACACTTGTGTTTATCAGATTAATGCAAGGATGAGATTGACGATTTTAAAGCTTTTAGGCATTTCCAGATAAATTATTCATAGAGCGTTTCGTCATCTCGTCAAGCATACAAGTGCCTACTTCCTTTTCGTTTTTGATCCCATGGTACCATAAAGAATTTAAAATGAAGAAAATATTGGCAATGTACGCGGGTAGCGAGTAGTGAGTAGAAGTCATTCTCAATCATTTAACCAAAAAATTATTTCTATACAGGCCTTTAAGTCATTTTTTAAATTAACGTAAGTAAAATAAAATGTCATTCGTGATATGAAGGAAAGTCTGACCTGAAAATGTATCGTGAGATTCTTAGACTCTTCTGAGAACCATCTTCGCGTTTGCGCACAATTTGTATTTTGAAGATTGTTACCAGATTTATGTCTGTTTATTGTAAAAATGTCAGTTTATTTCGCAACTTTTAAATATATTGCTGAATATTGCTTGTGCTTTGAAGCAAATTTTGGAAAATTGCACTTTCCGAAAAAGAAATTTTGTTTTGCGAGAGATTAAAGTTTCGGTACTGAAAATGAAGTTCGGTCTACGAATTTATTTACAGACACAAATTCGAATTCGTTTCATAGATTGCAACGTTGTGTACTATATCGCTATGTACGTAGACTAAATTTGTGAATGAATTTCCGAAGACAATAGGCATCCTTGCATTCCGAATGGGGCTTTGTGCAGCGTACTCTTTTATTTCCGGGTACCTCGGTTGATATCTCGGTCCCATCAACATGAACTGAACATGTTCACAACAATTCATAGGTAGTCAGTATCTATTTGACAATACGGACATCGATCATCATTCGCTATTACAATAGGCCAATGAACAATACCATCTCTTTGAACATTGTAGACGAACGAAAAACAAAATTAATGAATTGGTGCCAAATTATGCCGATAATATATAACTACTACGTTTGTCATAGAAGCCAGCAGTGCCTTAACATTTTACCGATATTAAATTAACTCGAGACATGGAAATGAAAGAAACTGTAACGATATCGAACTGCATTCGGCAATTCTTGCTGTGACAGGTATATTCCATAAACCACTCACCACGATTGGTGTAGTGCCTTTTACCACCCATCACGATCCTATCGGCGATCAAACCACCCTTCATAACTGACTCGGTAAGCCACCCACCCGTCACGGTTTATCCTATGCCATAAACCACTCATCCCCACATCGCGGGAGAGTAGCGCGCCTGCACCGTCTGCGGCACTTCGACAACTCGCACACGCGCGTCGCCGCCGCTAGGCGGTGACTGACGTCGGCGGAGGTTCGGCGGCGGCGGCGAACGGGAGCGGTGGTGGGGGAAGTGTGCGCAGAGAGTTGCGCCGCCGCCGCCGCCGCCACCACCGCCGCCGATGACGCCCCGCCGTCGCCGCATATGAACCTCGAGCAAGCCGCTGCGTCACTCATTCCGGGTGACTCGGCTCTCGCGAGCGCAACCCACACCCTCCCGCGCTGCCATTGGCATGGCCACGCGGTGCGTCGGCGCGCTCGCTTGCTGACATGCACCACCCCACGTGTCCTGCCGCCCACGCTCTGGACCGACGGAGAAGCTGCCGCGGCCGCCGCTGCCTCTGCTGCTGTGGTGCCGACGTCGCCGTTAACGCGCCGTCCGCGAGTGGTTGTTCAGTGCGACAACGCCTGTCCGCGAGTGATTGTTGTTGTTGTTCCGGTGTGTTCGTGTGTGTGCGAAGCGGCAGGTAGCGAAGAACAATGCGTGCCAACGGAGAAACGTCCGCCTGGACGGGGCCCATGAACATTTCCACCATGACCGCGAAAGGACCATTACTCATGCAGGTGAGCTCTGGTTCCTAACAATGAAGATGTGTGTATGTGTAGTTTTGTTTATCTACGGTGTGTACCGCGTGTTTCTTCGGTAGTTTACTTGCCGTCAGAGATAGGTCACAGTTTGGCCCGTCTATATGCAGTAGAATTTGTCAATGGTTCGTCATGTTTAACGTCGATTCTAATTTCTGTCAGTTTTTCCTGTAACCGCTTTGCCATTGATTAGCGAGTTGTGCCTGTCGGAGCCACGAACGACGGGTAGCAGTGTTGTCAGCGATGTACTTCCTTGTACGCTTCGTGTGCACGAACATTGACACGGGACACGTTTGTCCGCCAACGCGTCTAATTTCCCCCGTCGATTTCCCTGACGTCGCGGTGCACTCCGGCCAGCTGTCCGCGAACGCGCGCCTGCCTGCCTGCCAGGCCGCCCCGCGGCTGTCGCGCTGGTTTTCCTCGTTTCGCGTGACGTGTGAATCGGGGAGTAAAACCCCAAACCAGCTGCCTTCCGCGAAATTGACACGCGTCTCTGTCCGCGGTAACTAGCCGTGATTCTCGGAACGGTACGCGCTTATCGGATTTAATTAGGTGCGAGGTAGGAACTCGGAAGTTTCGTTTTGATTGTTGCCGCGATGGCTGAGCGCTAGAGTGTCAAATTAGCAGTGTCGCTCTACAAATAGTACTGCAAATCGATTAGAAAACGCGTAGAAAATAATCACATATATTGTTTTAAAAAAGGACTTGCCCTGGAATTTTATTTAAATATTGATAAAAATTGTCTAAGAAATAGGAGGATATAGTAAATACAATGACACAATGAAGAAAATAATATTAATGATAATGAGGATTATAATAATAACAATGATAATTATTATTATAATATTTTGAAAAAAAACAAATTAAAATTGTATATAGTACGTAAAAATTTTGGGGATAAAGGAAATGTGCTTGCATTTAACAGTGCTTGCATGGGAAATAAATTCCGAAATATTAATGAGAATTAGGCTGTTATTAAATAAGACTTTTTTTTTGAAATTGCCTACTAATTGCGTTGGGTAAGAACAGCGGAAAAATAAATTTCCGATCTATCTGCTTTAAATTGTTTCAAGACGAGATAATGAGATGGGAAAGGTCCAGGAGCTCGTTAGCAGCCGAGTCCCGGGTTCGGCGCCAGCAGAAGTATTTATGGCGCGCGCGCGCCAGCGGGCGGGCCATGTTTTCGGCGTTTATTTCCTCGTACAGGAATAAGGTCGACGCAGCGGACCGCCACGCCGTCGTGCCGCGCGCCGCGCGCCGTCGCTTTTTTCCTCGTTCTCCAGCTC
Source organism: Teleogryllus occipitalis (assembly GCA_011170035.1). Lineage (NCBI taxonomy): Eukaryota > Metazoa > Arthropoda > Insecta > Orthoptera > Gryllidae > Teleogryllus > Teleogryllus occipitalis. The sequence goes on along the minus strand of BLKR01001082.1, from coordinate 58,124 downwards.
TGGCGGTGGAGGCGGGCACGAGCGTGGCACTACGAAGGGCCGGGCCGGGCTGCTCCGCGCCGCAGCGCGACGTGTTTTCGGAACCGGCAGGCGGGCGGCGCGGCGACTATTTTTTAAATTTTTTATTTATTTTTTTTGAGGGGGAGGGCGCGGCGACTATTTTTTTTAAATTTTTTATTTATTTTTTTGAGGGGGGAGCACGTCCCGCGGAGGTGAACGACGATGAGGAATATTTGTTTAAGGCGTTTCGGGTAGGGGCGGAGGCGGGGGCGGGTTTGAGGTGAATCCTCCAGGAAGTAAAAGGAGGCGCGGCGCGTCGTGGACGTCTTTTCCGCGAGGCGGGCGGTGGCGGAGGCGGCTCTCGCCCGTGTAAACATTGCTCATGTGAAGCCCCCAACTGCCTACACGTGGCGTGCGTGCTCGAAGGCCACTTGCGTGTAGGTGTGTGTGTGTGTGTGTGTGTGTGTGTGTGTGTGTGTGTGTGTGTGTGTGTGCGTGCGTTGTTTATCGTGTATTTTTTGGTTTGTTGATTTTCTACGTCCTCGCTGTTGATTTGTTTCTCAATGTTGTTTGTTTTATTTTGTTGATCATGTGTAGAATTGGCTTTTGGGGTAAACACGCGCGTAGTAAGAATTATTTCTGGATAGTTACTTAATTCCTTTCGCAACGTTTGTTTGTCTTGTGCGTATGCGAACACAGGTTGGTTGAACGAGATGTCAGAACATATTAGCCGTTAACGAACTGTAATAGTTTATTTTTCGTTTGTCATTTGCCTGTATTTGCTGCTTTTTCGTGTTTGTTTGTTTTTTCAAAGAATAAAGAATTCAAACTAATGATATTTTTTTAAATACAATTGCAGATCTTAAATTGTTGAAGTATCAGATGCAGGATCACAGAGTAGTAAATAATTAATTGTAATAAGTTATCCGTGTTGAATCTTAATCATTTTTGTGTTATCTCGAAGACTCTCTGTCTAAAGAATCACCAAGTGACCCCTTTTTTAGGTTTCACCTTAACTCAATGTTCGCCGGAAAAGCAGCGATTGTTCCACGTCCAATTCGAAGCCATTGTGTGGAGACTCCGTCCCGTGAGCGATTGATGTCTGTTTCCCGGGGCCGGTTTTCCTGCTTTCCCCGGGCGCCGCTGGCGTGCGGGGGCGTCGTCGCCGCCCCCTCCCTCGCGCACTCGCGCCGCGCATTCAGCCGCGCTTCCTGTGCGTGGGGTGAACGGTTTCCGGGCCGTGACATCCAGGACGGGGCGGTGGGTGTTACAGGCCACGAAGGCGCGTGATGGGACTGCATGAATGCAACTAAATGGGCTCCCGCGAAGTATACTGCTGTCCTGTTGCCAGTGTGCGTGCGTGAATGTGTGTGTGTGTGCGTGAATGTGTGTAAGGTGGGAGGGATTGTGTGTTCTTGCTTTAGAGGGGGGAAATTCCCGTAACAGACTTTTAGAAATGTTTGTCGTAGAATTCTTCAGGAAACGGATGGGTAGGGTATTCTTTATAATTGAAGGTACAATTGTTTTGTTATTGTTATTCAACAAAAATAATTACCACGGCTGGTGTAGCAGTAGGATCACAGTTAGGTAGTAAACGGTACAGGCCGCTAAAATCAAAAATGGGAAATATATGACTTATGGGTTGATTCGCGTTTTTATTCCCATATTTTTCGGTATTTACACATTTCATCAAATTAAAAACTGTTATTGCACAAATCTGTACATTCCAACGTAAGTGACTTCATTTCTTTCTTTCGTTAACTCGAGCAGATACGAAAACGCCAGTGAATTAACAATAAGCCTTAGGAACTACAGGTCACGAAACAGTTTATTCGCCAAACGTAAACATCGTGAGTTGCAGATTCGGCCGCGTCAATTATTTTCTTTGTCGTACAATACCACCATAATCCGACTGTAAACATTTTCGGTATGTATGCAGAGTAAGGATGAAATGTCTATGTCGCAAGAATAGCAGTGCTACAGCATTTCTACTGCACGCTGTTAAACGCCAATCAGCAGTTTTCCTTCACGATGAGAGAATTTGAGTTGCAGGGTGGATTCCACGTGCTCTGAAATCGTAATCTCATCTGATAATTGGGATCTTGTAGCATTGTGGAGTCTAAAGACGAGGAGCCATGGTTATATAATAGGTGCGACAATGTATTTCCTCCTCTGACACGCCAGTCTGGTTGTCAAGAACTAGCGGTACGTATCATAAGACAGAAACGAAATTCATTTAGTGTAGTTTTTCATTGAAAAATAAAAATAAAAAAAGGAAAATTAGTAGTGGGGAGGAATATTTTCAAGATTGCTTCCTGTTTTTTTGATTAGATCTTGTTCATGTTTGTAAAGCGAATTTTAAGAGTGGAGTTTCGTACGTAGTACCTGGCGTTGCCAACCGTCCTCCATTCTGGGGGACAGTCCTTCATTAACGTCAGTTGTCCTCTTTGTATTTTAAATGTAATCATTTTACTAAATTTTTAACATTTGTTGTCAGTTATTTTGACACATGACTAACATCTGTAACGTTGTATCGTATGTTGTTAAATTAAGAGTAGAAAACGTGAATATCCTTTTTCTGAACGCTGACACACGCACATGACACATGCATGCATGGTAGTGACTCTGTCTAGTGACCAAAATAAAAGAGTCTCTCAGATAATCTTCATCTGCATTTTGTGAACGAATCTTTTCATTTGAATTGCAGATGAAGAGAAGAAAGAAATAGAGCTGATGTTAGTCTAAATTAAATATTTATAAAAAAATATGTTGATGCGTGTTTTTTTCGCATATTGAGTGTCCTCCCTTTACACGAACATTGTTGGCAACCCTAGAAAAACCCCTTTATGTCACTTGCATTACCTCCATCCCCCGCAATCGCCATAGGAGGAAAAGACTGAGAAACTTTCGGAGAAAGTTCCAACTGACGAAGCATTCCGAGAATCCCCTGGGGTATCTCCTGCCCCAGCAAACACTTCGTATGGGTTCTTTCCCCAATGTTTAGTCTCTCTTTAAAGGAAAGATTGAAAGACTAAATAATAGTTGATTTGGCGTTTGGAAGTGTTTAAACGTGATCTCTCGGTTCTAAACTTTAATTATGAAATTCTTCGATTCTAATTCTTACCTATTTTTGCTGGAGGAAAATAAAATCGGTAATACTCTCTATCATGAAAATATCAAACGATCTATCACCTGTTTAGGCAATAACGACTTTCCTAGAGTGATTTCAGTGTGTAATCGTGCCCACTTGGTCAGTTTCAGTGAAGCTTTTTAAGGATCAATTAAAATCTGTACAAGAACTTATACACGAGGTCTGCTTTCAAATGAAATAGTTGTGCTTTCAAATTAAAGTAAAAGATTGTTTTGCAGTTGAAAACTTCCTGCTTCCCGATTATACAGTCACGAAACGCGTCGGTTTTCCTCCGCGGAAATTCGAGAGTAATTCGGGACGCCCAAACGAGGAAGCGTCTTCAAGAAATGAATAGTGTAGTTGACATCCTCATAGGTACCCGAGTTTCTCTCTCATTTTCCTTCGAATCCGTAAGCCGGCTTAGGTGGCTCAGGGCATTAACTGATGTCACTGCAGTGACTTTGGCCGGGAGGTCTTAGGTTTCGAGTCCCGATAGTGGCAAGATTTTCGGCACTAGCCAAGTTGAGTTCAATCGCTGTCTGGAAGAGAATTGTAGCGGCCGGCTGCTCTGGTCGGTAATTATCCGTAGTTTCTCCTATCACCACCAGGCAATTCTCGGAGCAGTCCCCTATCAAAGGGGCCTCGGACTGTTCGCGTTCTTTCTTTCCTCTTCCGTCTTAACCCCACTCCTTGCACTACAATACTAAACGTTGGGAGACCAATCGGGAGTTTAGGCCTTGTCGCGGTAGGTCGGATATGCCTGGTTGGGGAAACCCTGTAGGCTGACGTGGAGGTCGGCGCTGGATCTCACCATCCAGCAAGGGAAGATTATTGCCACCTTCCGTGATAGAACATGATTACTCTTATGTGACCAATGACCATGGCATCCGAAAACACGAAATAATCAGTCAAGTAATCGATTGAATACTTACTACATCTAGGATGACGCACAAAAGTTCAGATCATTAATTTATTATCTTCTCCATCAAAATAAGTCACCTTTAAAGATCGTGTTGTTTCCATACTCCAGGGTACATTTTTAACGCATTCTGAAATCAGTAAACAAATTACCATTAAAAATACCTTTTGATGTTAATTTTCTTCGCGAGCCCTTCGTCAAAAATTCACATTTGTTTGACAGAGGATTGACAGCTGATTTCAGCGAATGACAACCCTACAAACTTTTCTAAAAATTAGTTCAGTTAAGAAAAAAGAAATAAATACCCATAAATACAAAATTCATCTCAGTACTAAATACAAAATTTATAAACACATAAAAATACTTATTTAATTACATTCAGATCCAATATCTAAATTAAAAGGTCCAATTTAAAGGATTATTATTCCAAAATTTGGCCCATTTGAGAAGCCACTACGTGTGAAGGGTGACTGCTAAGTGCAGTGATGTTCTGTTGTCTCTTGCCGTGACTCGCGTGCATGGACCAACATGTGGCATATCTTCTAAACGCTCTTATCCAATTTCGGAATAGCCTTCAGGTTGTTGAGATACGAACTTATGATAAAACGAACGGCTTCTCTTATCGTTAAAATAACATTGCCCGTTGAAACCTGTCGAGGACTACAAGGAAAAAATCTGGCAGTTTGCAGGACGTAATCTTCACGCGTACTGTTTTAAGCTGCCAAAACAGAAAGGTACTCCGTGGTCAAAGTTCAAAATCGTTATCGATGTCTGTATGAGCAATTACAGAGATAGGAAAGAGTGAAATTGGCTTCGGACAAGTGGAAATTAGAACTGGATTTTCCTCTTACGTTTAGGCACTGCGGAACACGTTTCAGTCCCATTAACAAGAATTGTAGCGATCATTTTCAGTTCAACATGGAAGTTTCAACATCATTATTATTATTATTATTATTATTATTATTATTATTATTATTATTATTATTTATCATTATTATGCATTATTTTTATTATTGTTATATATTTTTATTATGTAGACAGTAAGCATTTTCGAAATATTTTAAAGTTGTGAGGGAATGGATCTGAAAATCAAAATCTGAATTACAATGTAATACAATAGATACTGTGGGAACTTAAAATGCTTCAAAATAATAATATTTCACCGTGCAAACTTTTGAGGAAACCAAAAATATTTTTGGATCGTTTTCCTTCGTCTGGGAATTTGTTTACGTAGCAATCAACTAGAAAACGACACAAACGATTGTATGTGATAACATCGAACACCTAAAAGTTTTTCAAAATATAGTTTTTACTATAGATATAACAACTCACCATGTTACTTCCCTGAACTACTGGAAATTTCCAGCTGTTTCCTGCAGTCCATGGTTGGCTAATGCAAATGACGTACCGTGAATTATTATCCCAGGACGTTCTGCCTGTAATCATAGCGTCTTCGTGGAAATTTATCTCGCACGCTATACTCTACAGTCTCGAAGATTCGTAGCGGCCACGTACATTCTGAATTATCATTTGTAAGGTTACGTGGGAAATGTTTTAAATTTTTGCAAGACTTCGATATTTTAAGTTCTATTACAAGCCTTTTCCTTTTAAATGGCGTGACTCCGAACGTCCGTTTTCAAGCTTTATAATGTGACCTCCCTGAGCATTTTCCTTAATGAAGAACAGTCTTTTCCATTGTTCGTGGGGAGGGTGTGTGTGTTAAAGAGTGCCTTTTATCTGTACCGCGCCCAATTCTTCGCCATATTTGACCTTACGTTTACACTCTCACAGGCCATTGGATTTCTATGAAATGACGTCTTAAAGAATAGGGGCACACGAGAATTTTGTTTTCCAACATTTTTCACCTCTCTGTTTTTAGTGCTTATGGTTATGTTTAAGAGAATGAATGTTCTAACTTCTGAAAAACTAAACGTTATCAAATAAAGTAAAGCATTTTGTATTTTCCTGAAAGTGATAATAAAAAAAATCGCTTATGTTTTAGGGAGGGTGGTGCGTGTAATAGAAGAGGTCGGGTGAAATATTTTCAATTGATATCACATTCTCTCACTCATATTTACTCACTATCACCCTCTCCCTCTCACTCACTCGAGAATCGACCGATTTTGTTGTTCGATTTGGAACAGTATTACCTGATGTTTTAAGTATAAAAATTATCCCTAATGGTCGTGAAAGATTAATATAAATGGGCAATAACGGACTTTTAAAGGGCATAAATCGGTTATTGTTTTTTAGAACCACAATTGTTTACTTTATTATCTTGATATTTTTCTACTTGTTTTCGATCTGCCAGTAAATTGTACAAAATATTGTTACCTGTTTGTTGAACGAATTTTGCTAATTTGTCTGGGATTACGCGTCGTTGCTAGTTCAGCACAACGTACGACGTGACCTGGTCGCTGTTGCCTAGCCGCTTGCGAGTTTCGCTTTCGTTAGCGAAACTGGAATCCGCGGCCGCTGTTGCGTGTTCTCGCCGGACGAAATGCCGCCCCTGCATTCGCGAAAGCGTCTACAAGGCCTCCTCGGTATGCAGATGAAGCCCCGGCGGCCGCGTCAAGTGTCATCCACTGTGAAATTGGGGATTGCACTCTCAAGGAAGAGGACAGGAATTTGCCCATTCCTTAGAATGTTTCGCCTGAAATTGAGTTGTTCTGTTCTAGTATCAATCCGGAGTGCCCGAATTTTTTATTATTTGTCAGTGGTGAAAGAACGGATTCTCAATTGTTTGCTTTTTCTTAGAACACTTGCCAATTAATTATTTAATTTCAAAATGTCTGTCACTAGTTGAATGGCCAATGAATTATGGACAGACAGTTGTAAACAATAAGAAGTTATTCGTCTTCACAAATAAAACTGCGTCATGTAAATGTTAAATATATTAATTACTTATATTTGAAATTTACATGATGCAGTTTTATTTGTGAACATGAATACGCTCCTAGAGTTTACAACCTGGCCTGTCCAAAATTCATTGACCAAATAACATATGTATATTCTTATCAATTAATAGTGGATATGATGTTTTTTTACTATTCGGACAAGGAATTACTCACTCTGTATGCCACACTTGTACCCCATTTCTACCTCACAATGAATTAAAACTTGTTCCCCCTTCCTTTTGTATATTTTCACATCTTCTGCTGTTGGGGCGGAACGACATTTATGATAAGTTAAATTCACAGGTCCACGTTTTAAATACTGTTCTTCGGCGGATTCAAATTTATAGCAAAGAGGGTTTTAATAGTGAACAAACCAGTGATCGTCTTCCTTCAGGAAAAAGACCTCTGACGTATTTTTTCATTCAAGCGTTTAAAGTTCCTTCTTGTGTAACATCCTCTGTGCAAACCACAAATAGATGCAATGTATCTGTGAACATCCGCTCTTGCAATTTCCTTATAGCGACACAATATTTTCTATTTTATGTTTGAATTAATGCTATATTTTCCTTTCCCACGTCCAGTCCAACTATTTAAATTGCGAATGTATGCAGCTCCTTCCAATTGTAGATCCGTTTAATGAATGAAGATTTGAGATTTTCTTATTGGGTAACACTCGGTGCAATGTTACATATTTTTTAATTAAATTGAGATATACAATATAGCTTTCTGTAATGCCTTAAATGTCATTGTAAGGGCTAAAATATGATGGGTATCTAGATTATTTTATTGGACAATTATTGGATGTTAAATTCATCTAATGAGGAGCCCTATAATAACTGCTCCTTGGGAAATTTGTTCGCTACTTCTTTTGGACAAATGACTTCGCCAATTTCTTCCTACGAACGGCTTTAACATTCTTAAAGACATTTGTCATTGCCACAAAAGTTTCAGAGTAAAAAACAACACAGTAATGACAGTTTCCTTTACGTATTAACACGTGAACAGCTGTTTTCTCCTTTCTTCTTGTGAGATGCATGGACAGCATGTAATACTTAGTGAGATGAAAGTTTTAATGAGATATTCCTCCAGATTGGAACTAACGTTATTTTTGAAAATTTGGCAACATATTTAACACACACAACTATCCCGCTAATACGCTGAGAGTATTTTACCACACAGAATAGAAAGAAAGATCAAAGAAACAATATTAGTAGCTTCCAGGGCCCAACTTACAGCTGGTATGCAGTCTGTTTTGAAAACAAGGAAAATTATTCTGACAGCGGTGATAGTTTCCAAGATATGCCAAAGGTTTATTATCTCAGCCCCCCCTAGTGTCAAGAAGCCAGTTTTATTGAAAACATTTTTTCAACTCTAGATTCGGGACAGAGGTTTTTCAAAGCATTTGCCTAATACTTCAGTCATAGTGGAAGTTTTAAACTTTAAAACTGCTTTTCTTTGAGGGACCTGTTCTGACACATCTAACTTGGCTGAGACTTCATTGGTATTGCACCATTACTACATAGCTACAGCTAAACACACTCCCCCATGACACAGCATTTCGCCACGTAGGTCGTGGACTAGTCGAAGGCATCTACTGCGGGAAGGACCGGTTAAAGAACGTAAAGCTCGGACTAATGGTCATCATTCACCGATCCCAACGAAAGCAAACAATCTGAATGCTGTGCGTTGGATCATTTACGTAAGTTTGCCTTATGTTTTGCACCCCCTTGTACTATCCTGCTCGGTTTTTGTGCTTTTAAATTGTCTTGCCGCGGCGCATTGCGCTATCGGAATCATGAACGGCGATCCCGGCGCCACCGCTACCGCCGTTTTCCTTATCGCAGTAGCACACAGGGCGCTAAAAGAGCTCTCCAGGGCAGCAGGGACGGAACGCATCGGTGGCCACGCTTTATTTTTTTTAATGTTTTTTTTAAATTTAAGGTCGCATCAACAACTAGGTCATTAGCGATCACTATCGGAGTTAACGTTATGGAAACTGTGAATGTGAAGGGTGAAAGGACGAACACAAGCATGCCCGAGGCGGGACTCCAACCAGCGACCCTTCGGTCCGAGATCGATACGACACTTCTGACTCGGCGATCTCTGCCACGCTTTATTAACGTCGACGTGGGTGACACTCCACTCCACCAAATTTCCTTCTTCGGCCTTGCCTTGTGCTTCGTGTAACATTCCTAGTAATATCTGCAATATTGGACTTCCCCGATACCGCGATATCGTGAGTAATTGTACTGGAAAGAGTGTTATCTTCGCGTCGAGATTTTTGGTGATCTTGTGTGAAGAACGTAGCCCAGTATGAGATAATGCGGGGATTTTTGAATTTCGTAGAAAATGTTTGCGTGTAAATAGTTTGTTAAAATGTCTAAACACTTCCATGCTTTTGGAATTTTCAGTGCACAACGTAGTACTTGAGAGAACAAAAATTTACGCATAGTTTTGTTTTTTTCTGACCGATGAAATGTGCTTATTCACAAAACCCTACAAACAGATTTTCTTCAACTTTTGAACGTGCACCAGAAACAGTTTTTACAGCTAATATGTCTTTCTTTGTATCTCTCGCCCTGAACACCCTCCGTTATAGATCATTACGACAGCTGAGCTCCCGACTCCCTTCCGTACAGGGTTGCCATATGTATGCTTTCCACTCCCGCTTCCTCCTGCGGACCTTCGTGATCGCCCGCCCTTTGTTCGCTGCCATCCTCTCGCCCACCCTCGCCCACCCCGCACGGCTCCGCGGTTGCCCTGCCCCTGCGCTCTCGTGCATCTCAGGAATCGCGCGGAGCCCGCCTCTGCGCACGCACGTCCACTACGCACGCTCATGCTCACGCATGCACTCCAAGACGCGCGTGCGTCAGCTGATGTTACTGCAGCGCCTCTGGCCAAGAAGTCCTAGGTTCGATTCCCGACGGCGGCAGGATTATCGACACTTGCTTTTCAGTTAGGTCGGATTCAGTCGCTGTCTGGAGGAGAAATCTAGCGGCCGACTGCTCTGATCGGTAGTGTTCCGTGGTTTCTCCGATCAACACCAGGCGAATGCCGGAGTAGTACCCTAACAAACGGGCCACGGACCGCGCGAGATCTGTCCTTCCTCTTCCTTGCCGTATCCTCTCCCCTTACACACACACTTATACTAACATGCACTACACTGCCACGTATTCCTGAACTGCCAATGTTGTGCTGGGCCAAGAAATAAGTGTATGGCTAGTTCATCCATCCAGAGTCGTTCGAACCACGACAGTATTTGCGAACCCTAGCGAGTAGGTGACGAGAGTTGCAAGTTGTCAATAAACAATTCTAAGGACAGTTGGCAGTGGAGGAAGTAGAGAAGAGAGAGAAAAAGACGGCTGTAGTAAAGTAAAGGAATCACCGGAACCGCTTATCTGAAACTTCCGAGGGAGTGTTCGTAAAACACGTTCCATGCCATCAGGGAACGATGCCATTTCAGAAGCGTTACAATATTATTATTTTTTGCGGGCATTTTGTTTCCGGTTATTCCGAAAAGGGGCGGGTTCTTGGGCGGCCAACGGCTGCACACCGCGCGCGCGCGGCGGCTTTTCCGGGTTGACCCGGCGCCCCGAGAGGTGCGCCCTGATAGCCATCGCACGCGCCGCGCGGAACCCCTGCCGCAATTACTCGCCGCTGAAAACCCCTGGCATTGTGATAATGGAGCGCCAGAAAGGCCTTTCGGAGCGAGACCGGTGTGCTCGGGACCCCGTTATTAGCCAGGGAGCAAATTCCCATCTAGAGCATTTCATTAAATATGAGGTGAAAAGCGGCGTGTTTGTGGGCAAAAAAGCCTTCGTTGTTCTAGAAAGATCAACCGTTCGTTTAGACGGGTCTCGTAGTGTATGAATGATCAGTGATTGGAAGAGTTTAAAAATTGTGGATGTTATTCTATTTTTTAGATTAGGTAGTGTTATCATCTTATCATCTAAAGATATCAAATTGAGCGATAAATTGTTTTGAAAATGAAATATCCGACTTTAATATTCGAGGTGCAAACTAGGTTCGAAAATAAATTTAAACTTGCAATTATCTACATTTCAGAAATTTTCATGAAAATAAAAACTGCATCGTATTTTTAAATACATTTTCTTCGATTCGAGAGGAAAAAAGATGAAATGTAACAATTTTCCAGAATTTTTTATGTGCTACAGAGGCATCACGTGAAGTTCTCCCCAGATTTAAAATATCTTAATGATTTCCGGATAAGACACAACGATATCTTTTTCCTGACGTATTTACCAAGTGTCTGCCCAAATGCTTCTAATCTGTCTGGATTATGCCTGCCTAGCCGTATAAACATCCAGAATTTCTAAGATAAAATTGTATGCATCTCTTCTCCACCAGCACAAATTTTAACCCTTTTGGTACAGCTCTCTTAGACCTTCATTCTGATGTGTATGCAAAGTTACAGCTCAAAAGGACCTTTAAAACGGATTCAACGACAAAAATGGAAGATCATTTTATTGGAGTGATTCCAATACTTTTCCTCCGAATACAAAAGTATTAGAGGAAAAGTAAAAAGCAATAATTAAAGTAATGTCTGCAAAACTTTTTCTTAAATGTTAGTTGGCACAAATAGGAGACCAGTTTATGAAGGCCAACAACTCATTTGTTTCATTGGAATATGAGAATCTATTTGCAGAGATCTTTAATATTGTATTTTTGATGTACCCACCAGTTACAGATCGTCCGTGATGACATTTCGTAAACAACTATCTAGATGATTATTCACATCTTGCTTTCGTAGCGTTCATGTTGTTATGCAATAAACGTTCTATGAGTTTAATTACTTGCTTTAGCGAGACGTTTTTATGAAAACTCTCGGCGAAAAGGTCTGTTCAAGTTATCGATCGTGCATTGAGCAGCTACTGCAGAACGCGGAAGTACTTCACAAAATAACCTTCTTTATCGAGTTGATCATTACAGATTTTATTACGTTTTTATTCTTGCAGGTAAACTTTCCATCATGTTATTGTAATAAACAAAAGTCCAGTTCTTTAAATGGAATTGTCTTTTAATACTTATACTTGCATCAATTAATTTGTGAGCTCTAAAATCTTTACGATGAGCTACCCGTGTTGTTCTTGCGATGCTTTTTCTCTGTTCTTTCCTCAAAACGGGTATGAAGTTATGCGCAACAAATCGTAAGCCATCCCGTGACACCTCTATTATACTAATCTCAATATAATCGTTAACACATCATTGCATTACGAAAATAAAAATCGACAGACAAAATTTTAATCTATTGTGCTCCAAAATGGATATTTTTTTTTTAATTTCTTCAATGTATTGGCCAGCTTTAAGCCCTTACAGCTTTAGTTTACATATTGTTCGGAAGTAGCCCTTGAGACGCTTTCCGCATTGCACTACTGAGTATTTAGGTTCGTGGTAATTGCTTTCATTTATCGTTTAGAACTATTTTATTGCTAAGTAACAAAGTTTTTAAAAGGTGACATGTGGCGGTCATCCGGGGAAGAAGTCGTGAAGATGATGGAAGGTCTCTCCTAAGTTGAAAATTGGGTTCGAAGAAGACGAATGAAGATAGGAAAAGAAATTAGGCGTTAAGTGAATAATACGCTCACGCACAGTATTTATGTGAAAGACTGTACGTAGTTGGGAGTTGAGGATATACCATGGTGCACTTCAGGGCCGTGTATGGGGCCCGAGGCTCTCAAAGATTTGGGGCCCCTAAGTATTGCCCCAAAAATGTATTAAGTCATTTTGTCATAATTTATTCTGAAAAGTTAATACAAAAATTAAAACATTAGTTAATCCTTTCTTTTATGGTAAGCAAATGAAATGTAAAAAGATTATTAAAGGGATGGGATTAAAATCCCACTAACGTTCAGATGATTTTATATTGGTTTTTCAACTTCCCATCAGAGAACAAGAATTCATTAGTGAGATTGTTTGATGATTTTTTATCACCTTAATCATGGGGGCCGAAGGCACCAGCTTTACCAGCCTGTGCCCAAAGACGGCCCTGGTGCACTTGCTGCTAATCTAATTTGTCTGCTGATGGGTCTGTCTGTGGACGACTATTCTGGCACGTACCGGCCGGTTCTTCCCAACGTGGAACGTAACAAGACGTTTGACTTTTCCCTCTGCGCCCTGCCCTCCCAGCCATTTCCACACGTTGCACGAAACGGAAAATCCCCCGACACGCCGCTAGCCGCATCGCCTTCAAAAAGCGCCTGCCACCTCCTCGACAGCGTTTGGGCCTTCCTTCACATTAGAGTTTTTGCACGTGGCAACGTAAAGCAACCACGTGACCAACAGCGTGTGAACTCTAAAAGGAGTTTTTGCACGTTTTGTTCTCAACGCATTTTCGAACTGGCGGCAATGTGCGCCTAAATTCCCGCAATGCCACATCCTCTTGATTTGCATTAATTGTTCGAGTATAGCTACCCATTAATCATAGATCTGTGAATACAATTGTATGATTATGATATTAGATGCGTATAACCCACGTGCATACAGATTGTTTTGCTTTCAGATTAATGTCGCCAACAAGATGTTGCGTCATGGGAATGTAGTTAGCAGTACATTCAGACACCACAGTTGGGAACAAATTCCTTACAGCGTGGTACACTACTACAATTCCACAGTCTGATCGACCTCTCTAATCATATTCATTTTTGCTGCCTCTGTCGTTTTGTAGATTTGAACGTATTCGTTTATGAACAATGTCACCCTTGCATGTATTCCACGTTATATTTAACGATTTTATTAAATTATTTTTGTAAAATTTATAATTGTCATCGCTTCCTTGACGACGTGTCATAAGTACCGCCAAGAAGCCGACAACGCCGTGGAATGGACGCGCCCACCGTCCGTTTCATCGCGAGAACGTCGTCACGTTTAACTACGCGTGACAATGCTTGACCGCCTTGTGTCGCCGATTGCCTATGGCCGCCCCGCTAGACCGGGAGCGGTAGCTCAGTGCATCAACTGATGCCACTGCAGCGTCTCTGACCGGGAGCTCCTAGGTTCGAGTCCTGATAGCGGCAGGATTTTCGACACTAGCTTTTCAGCTCGGTCGCTGTCTGGAGGAGAATTCTAGCGGCCGGCTGCTCTGATCGGTAGTTTTCTGTGGTTTCTCCGATCAACAGCAGGCGAATGCCGGAGCCGTACCCTACCAAACGGGCTGCGGACCGCGCGCGATCTGTCCTTCCTCTTCTTTGTCCTATCCTCTCCCCTTACACACACACACACACACACACACACACACACACACACACTTACACTTACACTAACATGCACTACACTACCACATATTCCGGGAGACCGGTCGGGAGCTTAGAGATGTCCCGACTGGGGCGGTGCCCCGCTGGTGGGAGAGTCCTGGTTAGGGGGAAACTCCACTAGCCGACGGTAGGTCGGCGCTAGATTTCGCCATCCAGCGGGGGAAGATCACCGCCATCTCCCGATGAAAAAAACATGTACTACACTAACGGGACTAATGACGAAAGCAGTTGACGCGCACGGAAACACGAAAAAATCAATCAATCAAAAGCCGCCCTGCGACCGACGTCTGCCTCTTCCAAATTATTTCGCCTGCGCTTTGACGATCCACGAGAGTGCAGTACGGAGAGTGACGTCGCGTTTCGAATGCATGGGAGAGTAACGTTTTGCACGTCGCTATCTTTCACCAGCACCAATTTGAAGTTTCTGTTCACGCTTCCGCGCATGCAATGAAAATAATGAAATGTTGCGCTTGTGATTGCGGCGTCGTGACGATATGATAAATTGAATCAAAATACAACGATGAATTGAATTGATTTGAATTCTATCATCTCACCGCTGGCTTTCGCAGTATCATCTTGACACGTGGACTGCAGACTTAATTGAACCAAAAGGGTAACGGTATTACGAAACAGATCAATAAATTTAATTTAAAGATAATCACTTCTCTTAATTACAAATCACTGAAAACGGCACCACGCCTTTGGTGAAAAATTACATCGCATTGTTATTCCAGGTCACGATGGTACCTCCTCTTTCCTCCCAGGGTACCTCTGGGTCGTTTTTATTCCACGAGTGTACTTCACTTCAAGTCTCCTCACTTCGTGTTATAAAATCGTCCAAATGCGTTTCAATGCGTCGTAAACGCAGTAAGAGGTGACGGCACGACCGGCCGCGGTTGCGATAGGTAGAGGTAAGAAGGACATAGCAACAGGAACGTGCATTGTTAGATCCGATGCTATAACATATGACCACATACTCAAGCCAACAGCTGAATCACATCATTAGTGCTTTAGATATGAGGGATGAAATGACTTGAAATAGTACCTCTCTAATGAGGGTTAGACGTGTTAGGAAACAGCTACAATCGCAGAACTACTTTTTAAAACATTGCAGGAGAGAACAAACAACCTTAACAGGTTTGACGATACAAATCATTTTCCAGGGTTCTTTATTGATTACTATTTGCATGTTTTTCACATGTAAATAAATTTCCTTGTTACTACAACGAACTGAGCCAGTATTTTTAATATATCAGGGAATAGAACTTGTATGGTAATTAGATGCTGCTTTTATATTGCGAAATTATTTTATGAAAAAAAAGTAAGATGCTGACAGGTGTAGCTAAGAGATGGGGCAAGCGACGGTTGAGCTGAAAGAAAAGAATTTTCCTCGAAATAAAAACTCGGCGCTTGCTGCTTTTAACCCCTCGCGCGCCGGTAGTGTATTTCGGACCAGCGTCCTGTCACCCTGGAGCCCATGGAGTGAAACCGTTCCGAATGAGCGGGTGGTGGCGAAGGTCGTGGCGAAGCTTTTTTTTATTGATTTTTTGCGCGTCAACTGCTTTGGTCATTAGTCCCGTTAGTGTAGAACATGTTTTTTTTTCTCGGGAGATGGTGGTGATCTTCCCCTGTCGGATGGCAAGATCCGGCGCCGACCTACCGTCGGCTAGTGGGGTTTCCCCCTAACGAGGACTCTCCCACCAGCGGGCCACCGCCCCAGCCGGGACAAGCTCTAAGCATCCGACCGCTCTCCCGGAATATGTGGTAGTGTAGTGCATGTTAGTGTGTGTGTAAGGGGAGAGGATAGGACAAGGAAGAGGAAGGACAGATCAGACAGACAGACTGACTGACTGACTGACTGACTGCTAGAATTCTTCTCCAGACATCAACTGAATTCGACCTAGCTCACAAGCTGGTGAGTCGAAAACCCTGCTGCCGTCAGGACTCGAACCTAGGACCTCCTGGTCAGAGGCGCTGCAGCGACATCAGCTGATGCACTGAGCTACCGCTCCCGGTCGTGGCGAAGCGTTGTAGGGGATCGTTCGGCGGAGATGCACGGCTGGTGCTGGAGGGAGAGAGGGCCAATTAAAAATAATTTCGTTAACTTTAGTTCGAGCTATTTATATCCGCGGCCGCGGCGCGCCTGCGGAGCCCATCATAAAATCACCGCTCCCTACGCGGTGGTTGGGTGGTCCGACGAGGAGGGGGGAGGGAGCCGAGTCGGGTACAAGAGCCGCGTTGTGCCCCGCCCCCCTGCTGAGGGGACGGAGCTAGGGCAGGCGGTTATCCGGACAGGGATCGCGATGGTGGTGGCGACGCCATGCGCGTGCCTGAAGGAGCCCAAGTTCGTCTTGGTCACATCTCGTTCTTTCGCGGGACTCTTCCTTCTTCTATTCCCCGCGTCGGGGTCCTCCCGATTTCTCGTTCGGCTCTTGAACTAGTCACATTCTTCCTCGTCGTTTGTCGTCTGGTCCAACTCGTTTGTCGTCGTACTTATCTCGTCCCCGCTCCCTGCTTGTTCTCTGTCCCATACCCAACCCGCTCATTCCTCTTTTCTTCATTCTTTCCCTCATAAAAGACTCTCCTCTGGCTTCATCAAGATAACCGCGTATACAACATCCATCCGTCCGTCTGTTTCCGTGCCTGTAAATAATACTAGCGTCTAAACTGTACTCGGATTTTTCTTCGAAAGTATGAAGTTCCTCAAAATCTTTAAAGTTTTTGAGTGTAAATGGGATCAGAATCGGGCATTTATTACTTATTTTCTTAGAAGGGCTCCAATTTTTTTTTTCCTGAACTGTTTAATACGAAAACACGTTTTGCTCTTCTGTGATATTCTGAAAGCAAATGAAGTATTAAAGTATTATGGGACCGAAAAAATATAGAAAAGGTGTAAATACATGTACAGTTTCTTTGATTCGACTCAAAATGTACAACAAAAATATTACATGAAGGAAAACTAAACAGTCGTGTTAATTAAGAACTCTA
This sequence comes from Teleogryllus occipitalis, assembly GCA_011170035.1. Taxonomy (NCBI): domain Eukaryota; kingdom Metazoa; phylum Arthropoda; class Insecta; order Orthoptera; family Gryllidae; genus Teleogryllus; species Teleogryllus occipitalis. Next base: position 40,919 of record BLKR01001082.1, on the reverse strand, counting down.
AATACTTTCTACAACTTCTTTGAAAATTTTGATTACTAATGTGCGAGATGACGAAACTTTTTAAATTGAAGAAACTTTCGAACATCTTTGCCATGACTGAAATTGTAGATATTATAAGCAATAAAATTAGTTTTTTCGTAACGTCTGTAAAGAGCAGGAGGAAGTCTTCGCCATGCTGTAGCACCGCTAGGTCCTTTTATCTCACCCCCGCTTCCGCTCGTTTCGTATCACCCCGTGCCACCCGACTTCCACCCTTCTATCTCGGCAACGCCCACTCTCACGAATTTGGCAGTACCGCCCCGCCCGTCGGATCCAAACACGCATCCTCCCACCTGTCCCCATCTTCTCTCCCCGCGCACCCCTTCCACCCCGTTTCACCGGTTCCACCCATTCCACCCCGCCTGCTCTGCGTGCCTTGATCCGTTTCCAAGCCCCCCCGCGGCCGCCGCCACCGCCAACACCGACCATCGACGACGGGCCCTGGCTTGCTATTGGCCGCGCGGGTTTTCCTTGTTGCGCCTCCGCCGCCGCCGCCGCCGGCCCGCCTCCCCGCCCCCGTAACCCCGCGCGTTCCTGCCCGCCAGCCGTCGTCGCTGGCGCCCGCCCTCCCCCATGCACTCGCGCCCGTGCCTCGTCTCGCCGGGCGTCGAACGAGGTCTGCCCCGCCCCGCCCCGCCCCGCCCCGCCCCGCCCCGCCCCTCCCCGCCCCGCCCCGCCCCGCCCTGCTCTGCCCCGCCCCGCCCCGCCCCGCCCCGCCCTGCCACGAGGGAGCGGCCGCGAGCCTTTCTTTGTTTCGCTCACAAAGAGCGGCGATGGGATCTGCGTGGGTAGCTTTAATTCCGAGGCGGCCAAATCACCGGAAGCGAGGTGGAAATTGTCGCCTTTACTCATCCCCACCGTGGGAATAGCCCTTGAGCGGTCATTTCTTCTGACAACATTGAATGCTTTAGTTAATTTACGTAATGTTTTGTTCCCTTTTCCTTGTGTATTTGCTGTGAAAGTACGCGGCATAATCCATACATAATTATTAAATGAGGTTTGAAGTTTTCAGACACCATACGATAAGTAGATCTCACGATATCTAACTATGTAGTGTTTGAAGAATGTAAATTTCTCATCGTTAAGTAAAACAGAAATAAAGATTACTCGGAAAGATCCTTCCCTGACTTTAAACTCAAGTTGTTTTGACAAGAAGGCAAAAAAGTAATTAATCAAGTTATTTCCTGGAATGTGGAGGGTAGATCTAATGTATTGGAGGTTACCACTTCATCACGTTTCAATTTTTTGTCCTCATTTCCCGAAGGGGGAACTTTTTACTGATGCATTAAACAAACGAGACACTTTTTTTTGGTGATGTTCCTTCAAAACCTCTTAAAATATTCGTTATTCAGACCTTGCGACCCCGGAATGATTTCGCGTGAGTCAGTGTGAACACGCAACACCTGGTTGGAGTGAAAGGCCAACGGTTCGTTGCGAAAGTCTTGAGTTGGTTGCTTGAGCCAGATCTTCACCGTGCAGTCCAGCTCAACATTTGTGAGGTTGGATTTCCAAATTGTGGAGGCTGCGCAAGACACGGATCAAAATTCAGAAGTGAATTCTGCTGCATTAAATGAAAAGAATTCAATTGAATTTTAAAAAAATTGTACGACTAAGGAGGTTTAAAAAGGGGGTCGCTTGTGAGGTAGGCATGACGTTCAATGTTCTGATCAACTAAAGGAGTATGCAAGATAATAAATTAAAAGTGGGCGTTGTATTTCACACTGAGGCTCATATGGTTTCGTCCAAAGCATCCTAGCAGTGTTTACCCAATTTATTACGATCATTAAGTATGTCGCGTCATCCTAATTTTTCATTTCATATTTTGTAATGTGTAATTTATCTATCAGTAATTTTTAAAAGACACTTGCAATAAACAAATTTCATTTACCATCATATTACAAACGAAGAACATATTTGTATTTTTTTTTTAAGTCACCTTATGTAATAGGCTTAAATCTTGCTGGAGCAAAAAGAAAAAAAAAACTTAATATAAGTAAGTAAAGAATTACTTAAAACTCCATGGAGCAAAAAGAAAGAAAGAAATGCATAAACCTGGAAGAGCATCTGCGATACAGGAGGGTAACAATGTTGAAAGTCGGAATTATCAACTTGTTCCTCCAGACGCGGGTGTTTTGGTTGCATCGCGAATGTGAGGTCAGCGCTCAACCTAAGACCCATCACTCCATGTATGTGATTTTTTTTTTTTGTGGGGGGGCAAACATGCGAGCAAACCCGGTTATTGAGCTCCAAATTTATGTCACATTTCAGCCGAAATTATAACCTCAGTCTGGAGAAAAAGTGGAGGTTTGATACTAACCAGATAGCTATTTTGATGAGTAAAATTTGAAATGATTGAAATGTATATTTTTTTCCAAGACAAGCGGACTAAAAATATATATTTTATGGCAAAAGGCATTTTTAAAAAAATATTCCGTTTTCCATCAAAATTGGCGAAATAAGGAAAATAACACTATGCCTTAATTTTCAAAACACATTACTAAAAGCATTATGTTCTTTAGAATAAAATAGGCACGTTCCTAAATATCCCTTATCGAGTTACGACGATAGCCAAAATGTCAAGATTTTTTTTACCATTTCCTTTAATTAGCCCATCATTGTGGTCTGAAACCGGAGAACAGTCAAAATGGCGTTTTGGGTTTCGTTCACTCTGTTGTTGTATCGGGTGGGCAATGACCCGTAGATCATGTGCGCGGATGAAGCGCAGTCTTTCATGGGCAGACCTCCGCCCACCCATCATCTGGGCGGACCGGATGGAGCGCTACCAATTAACTTCTAACGAAGACTTCGACCGCGGCCGAACAAAAAGCAATTGGCCCTTATTGTGTTCTCTTTAAACGCTCGCTGCCACCAATTAACTGTCCTCCGAGCGCTCAACCCAGCATGTTTGCTTTTCCTCTCGAATCCCAGCCCGCCCCGACGGGGACCGTACAAGCGATACGCTTCACAAGAGTGAAAGACTTTTATTAGCTTTATCTTGCCCATAAGAATGCGAATTGCTCTCGTAAAAATGGCTTGTACGCTCTGCTGAAGTTTTCCTCGTGAAGGAATGTCTTGCTTTGGACGGCGATGATAATTATTTGATCAGTTGGCCCAGTGGAAGATTTCACTTGACCCTGTTTTCCAGGCCTTCGCTTCGCACTTCTAAAATTAAACTTAAGCTCCAAGCGCCTGCAATGTAGCGAGCGTGGAGTAATTTATTAAGGAAGACCATTTGAACTGAAACATGCTCGTTCGTGTCGTGAGAAGCAAATAATATCTCCAGAAGTGAAAAGAGGAACGGAATAGCGTTATACTGTTGACGCTCATAAACCATTAGCTAGCGGGTTTACAGTGTACCTTTCTCTCCAACAACACTCTTGGGCCTTTCGAAAGCTGAGTGTTGCGGGCGCGACTCGAGGCGAATGCATGATGTTGTGTGTGAAACAACCTTAGGATATGCCATTGTTTAAGTGTGTTCGTGCCCGCCTTGTTTGCAACACTCCCTTCAGTTCCATTAGATATTTTTCTTTCGTTCTTTTCCTGTTGCTCCTCGGCCACTCCAGGTAGTTTTTAGCTCTTATGCTCCCATTATCTATTCCGCATGCGTGTGACTTAGGTTGCCAATATATATATATATATATATATATATATATATATATATATATATATATATATATATATATATATTTCAAATTTAATACTGGTTTTATTTCTTTTCATTTTAATGTATTTTCTACTACTCAGATCACTTCCGTGTCATCCTTTTTGCGGCATACGACGCAATTTGCTTCTTTTCTTGTTTCCTTTCCTTCTGTTTTCCTGTGTCCATTTACGTCTAAAAAAACGCGAAGTTCCTCTCAAATAAGTTTCTATTCGTTCTTATTTGACTGGTTTGCGTGAGGCGCGTGGTGGAAGTCTCTTGTTTCCAGAGAGCGCAACTGCCTTGCCTGCCGAACAGAGCGGGACAGGGGGGGGAGAGCGCCCTCTCGTCAATGCCCCCGGGTCCCGCTACCCGGGTGTCCTTCGCATCCCGACGCGGTCGAATGCCCCTCCCCGCCCCCACGCTGCACCTCGCTCCATCTCTGCTGACCGCCTCGCCCCCCAGTAGCGCCTCGTTTCGTCCAGCTCCGGCCCTCAGCACCTCATTGCCCCACCCATCACCTTCCGGTTACGGCCGAAACACCCCGCCCATTATCTCTCCGCCACACCCCTCCACGCCCACTCAACCCCACGCCCACTTCGCCACATCCACCACACCACACCCCGCCACGCCCACCTCGCCATGACTACCCCACCCCACCACACTCTGCCACGCCCACCACATCACACCACGCTCACCCAACCTCGCAAGGACTACCCCACCCCACCACACCCTGCCACGCCCACCACATCACACTGCCACGACCACCACACCTCACCACGCCCACCCCACCTCACAATGACTACCCCATCCCACCACACTCTGCCACGCCCACCACATCACACTGCCACGCCCACCACACCTCACCACACTGCCAGGCTCATCTCACACGGTCCCCGCCCTACCACACCCACCCCACCACACTGCCACGCCCACCACATCACCGCCACGCCCACCACATCACCGCCACGCCCACCACATCACCGCCACGCCCACCACATCACCGCCAATCCCACCACACCCCACGCCGCCACGTCCACCCTCCACCGTCCCACCCATCGCCTCCACCTCTTTACGCCCACCTCAAAACCACCCCACCCTGTCACACTCCACCTCGCCTCTCTTCTTCCCGCTGTGCATCGTCCCAACTCGCACCATTCACTACCGCCTCGCCCCTCTTCCCATGCCGCCTTTCCGACCCCCGCCCAGTCTAGACGCTTCGATTCCACCTCTGATTGTGAAAACCTGTCGCTCCGGCCCCGTGACCACCGCCACTCACGCCAGTCGTCTCTCACGCCGCCGCCCTCACCCACGGCGCCTCGGCACGTTGCCCCAGTTGCGAGCTGCTCTTTGCTGCGTCACGCCTCGGCCGACGGTGCGGGTGACGGTGTCTGTAGGTCGAGCGTTGTTTACCGTATGCGGAGCATCTGTTGCTGGGATATCAAGCATTGCATCGTCGCAAATCCGATTGGAGAGACTCGATGGTTACGTCGTGGCTGGTATGATTTTTTTTTAATTGATACATGTGTGTTTTGCATGCATAATAGGACGGAGTGACTGCAATCAACAGCACTTGGGATGGTTTTGATGCTTCGTTATTCTGACAGCACTTAAACCCTCATGATACGTATCACAACTAAATATATCAGGCGTTTAAACTTGTTGATTTCCAACCTTGATGTTTCTTCTTACGACATTCGAGGTCAACTAAGAATGCTCTTCTATTAGAGGCTTCCATGTCAAGAGTGCATTTCACCCTTAGACTATTCAGCTTCATTAAATATCGTGCAGAAGTGCCCCGCTTGCATCACCCGGTGTGACCGGTTGCGCTTCAAGTGTGTGTTAAATGTAGCGTCGGTGTGGAGGGACTGAAAAAATTTGGCTGCAAAGCGAAGACCTTGGGTAGCTAACGGGGCCTTGTGCACCAGCATAACTCTTGTCTCGTCTTGCCAAGATATTCTCTGAATGTACGCTTTGAAAGTCAAAAGATTTTTTTTTTATTTGTCCATCTTGCCGAAAGGGAGGAACTCAGGTTTTTGTAAAAAGCAGTTTGCGGGCACTTGAATAATGGAATCACTCATTAAAAAATTGGCAGAGCTTACTCCGTAACGAATCACTTGTAAGGGACAGTTTCCAAAAAAATACGAGGACCTACGAGAGTTGGAAAGACGTAGGCTTTCGATCTGCAATGTGTTGCAAATGAAAAGATTTTGTGAAGGGTTTTCCTTGTCTTTTCATCTCAGTGCATCATGGAGCCGTATAACCAACCGTTTCTGCCATAATTATCAAAAATCGTGCGAATCTAACCAGCAGATTTGTAAGATAAGAGAATATAGTTTCGGGATTGGGCGAGGAGTAGCTCGCTATTTGGCGAATGCCGAATGTGTGGAGCCGCCAGGAGTTCCATAAGAAAAGCCGCCATTCCCTCCAGGGCGTCCATGATGGAGCGGTGCTGTCAGGTAGGGGAAGGGATGGCAAAAAATCTGTTTTCCACCAGAAACATCAATATATTAACATCGATATTTTGCTTTCGTGTTCTCTTCACATTGATATTTGTTGCAAAAACATCGATGTCTTTTATTTTTATATTGTTATTTTTTTTAAATAAAGGAGTTTAAGAACGTTGTAGAGTAGCAGCAATCCACAGCAATATCGTTGTTTTGCGTCATCCTCTTTATCTCGCTGCACATTTCGCCTGTGTAATGTGAGGACGTTTGCGAGTTTCTCGTGTTATGAATATACATATGTTACCGCTAGGCGTGTCATTGCCTGAATTGACTGTGAAACACGAAATCGATAGCAAAACACGATGTTCTTTATTGTTAATTTTATTCTTTACATTCGATAATAATTTTTACATACTACTAACATGCTGGTAACCAAACAATAAAATATATCCCTTTTACGCACTGTAATTGAAAATAGATAGGTAAAGTGCAAGTTTATTGGTCTGTAATTAAAACATTGATGTTTGCTCGTCGATGTTTTCATCGTAATAGAAAACCCTTTAGCGATGTGTCGAAACATCGATGTCTCATTAAAATTTGCCCTCACTCGGCGGGGGCTCCGAAAGCGAATGCTGCACGCCTTTTTCGCGGCAGTGGCTCTTGTCGTGCGGGTTCCGGGCTCGGTTCCTGGGAGCGGCGCGCCGCGTGTGGGCCGGTGGTTGCGCGAACGACTCCACCGCTGCGCCGGGGCAGCCCCGACGGGCCATCCCCGGCCGCCGGCGCCGCTTTTCCAAGAGTCGTCGGTTACGCACCGCGTGCCCGCGCCGGCGCGGCGTGGCGCGACACGGCAAAGAGCGGCAAAGAGCGGCAAAGCGCGGCAAAGCGCGGCAAAGCGCGGTAAAGCGCGGCAAAGCGCGGCAAAGTGTGGCAAAGCGCGGTAAAGCACGGTAAATCGCGGCAATGTGCGGTAAATCGCGGCAATGCGCGGTAAAGTGCGACAAGGCACAGCAAGGCGCGGCAAAGCGCGGCGCGGCGCGGCACGACGCGGCAAGCGAGGCGCGGCAAGGCGCGGCGCGAGGAATCGTTTCGGCGCGCGACGATCCGCGCAACGAAGCGTGTCATCGCGGCCTTCACCGAACCCGAAATTGGGTTGGGCTGTTAGGTTAGGTGTGGCTGCATCGGATATTGCTCACTCGACGCCAAATCATTTGAGACGCCGGGCACGAGTGACGGGCGTTTAATGGTAGTCATACGTTTCACGTTTCGTAGAGAAATGCAATGTGATACTGCTGTTTACCCGAAAAGAGTTATAAATGTTTTAAAATTCCACCAAATTACATTTCTTTGCTTGAAGTTGAAACTATTTGGAATGTACAGAGAACTAAGGTCTACTCCCATTTCTTCACAAAAACTTATTTCGATTTCTCTCAAAAGTTTGGATGGCATTAGTCACACGATGCTTCATTTAGCACGTTACGCGATGAGTTAATGTAATACGAGATTTACTCGTAATAATGTCTCGTATCAGAAATAAATCTCTAAAGAGAGTAAAGCGTACCTCTGGAAGTGTTTTTTACGCTCACTACTAACAAAGTAGGTATTTTTCTTTAGTGTTGTAGATCTTAAAATATTACCCCCCTTATTTTATAAAGAAATGCAATATTAAAATAAATAAACTATTTCTGTACTGTAATATAATGAAAAACTCGAAAACTAATTACCGCCTAGTTGATGTAAACGTCTCGGGACAGAATTTTAATGACATTTCTTGATATGAAAGAAAAAATCAAGATTCATACCTTTCAGTCTATTGCATCTCTACGTTTGTTTCATAAAACCGTTGTAACTCAATACCTCACTGTATTACACAAGTAAAAATAATATAAATTTTACCCCTTATAATAATGAATCCTCTACTTTCCATGAAAATCAATGAATATTTTCTACGTACTAAATATTTCCTTTTGCGTGATGTCGTTCGGCGCGAGGGCCATGTTGAGAGTGTTGGCTTGGCGTGCGTTGGTCGAACATCCGCCGGCTTTTAATGGAGGTAGATTTCCATGATGGCTGCCTCTTCATTTTTTCGGCGAAGCAAGTTTCGCAAAAACTGTGTAGTAGTTTTCCATTACGTGGGAATAACTTCGTAGTTGTTCTGCAAGTACCATTACATGTATTTTACTATTCTGAAGAGTGCAAGAGGTGAAGCTAGTTTTTGTGTGGTTTTCCTAGAAGTGATTCCTCTTACTAAAGCATTGATGCACGTATCTGTTACACGTCTTTATTAATGTCTTCATAAGACGTCATTCGTTAGTTGAATAATCAACAAAACTTAATATCCTCGAAACAAATCTCTATATCTTCTATATTTCTGGGGTCATCTAAAGACGATGGCCACGCCTTTTTGAAGTTGATGTACACCAGTGTGCAAGGATACCATCTGCGTGAGATACGAACCAGGGAAAAGACGGAAGATTAATATCTGCGGGAGAGAGGATATTATAGAGCCACATTCTTCGCTAACTTACGAGGGGGAGGCTTTCATTAGTCAAGAGCTGGGATGGGAAGCACTAACATTCAGCGCCTTCTCTTCTGCTCCTCCCGCCTAATTTTGTCGAACCGTTTCTGTCTCCACGAAAACGGCTTGCATGTGAAAACACATTACCGCCTTGCGTGCAGCTGCGAAAAATCGGATTCATTGGCATGTTAGATACGCCTAGTGACTGGTAAATTTAGAGCAGAATATTTTCAATTATTTTATGCCTGAGAGCTTACTAAAAGATTACAGATTGTCTGCGTCCCGGCTAAGCTTCGATCAAGAGTTCGTCTCAGTGAAGGCTGCAGATTAACGTGCTGGCCCAGAATCTTAACGACAGCTGTGGAGCGGTTTCTGGTTAATGGGAGCGAAATTCGGCCAGGAAAACTAATAATATTATGATGGTCACAGCAGATATGCTGAAGACCAGTGCCTGACTTTTACGATGTGCGCCCTAGGCTGTCAAATGTTTTAGCGCCCTTTTAATTTCCTTTTTTGAAACAAAGCTATTTTTATTTTAAATAAAAAATGGTTGTATGATATTTGTAACCGACGCAAATATTGTGTACGTATGAATAATTGATTATACGTGTAAATAATTACCACTATATATATATATATATATATATATATATATATATATAATATATATATATTAATTAACACCTTTTGTTACAAATATGGAAAGAAATATTTCTATAAAAAACATTCAAAAGTTCGCCTTATGAAATTTTGAACCCACTGAATTTCGTTCGCCCCCAAAAATTTCGCGCCTCAGGTTGCAGCCTACTCAGGCCATTCGGTAATCTGGCACTGCTGAAGACATGTCACCCAGAAAATAGCACCTATATCAGTTATCTAGGCGTTTTTCTGAGAGAGCCGATTTAAATGAATGTTCGGCTTGCGATCGTAAAACCAGCAATTTGCGGACTTTTCCGCTAGCACGTTCCCCGCCCACGGGCTCGGCTGAATTGATCAGCGTTGCGGGACGTTAGTTACCTTCCGCCCATTCGGGGCGGCCGCCGCCGCCGTCGACGCCCGTTGTTACGCCCCATTCGCGTCGACTCCCACCCGCCCTTCGCCCATTATTCGCCGACCACCCGATTAACCGCCCCCTCGGTCGTTTACCACCCATTCCAGGCGAACGCCGCCTTTCCTCCCCGCCTCCCGCCCCCTCCCCTTCCGGCGCACACGCGGCGGGTTTCTACTGCGCGACCTCTCCGCTGCCGCCGCCGCCGCCGCAGCCGCCGCCGCCGCCGCCGCCGCCGCCGCCGTCGTGCGCGCGTTTTCCTCCTCGTGAAGGACGGGCAAATTGAGTACCGGGAGTGAACGTCCTTTGCCAGCAGCACGATGAGAGAGAGCACCCGCGGGCCGCCGCTTGCGTAATGAGTATTGAAAAGCCCTGTTGCTCCCTCGGACCTCATGAGGTGTGCGTTAAAATAATAGCTGACGACTTAGGATAATTAATTCTGAATGAGATAGGTTTGTTGGGGGGGCGTTTCGATTATTGTGCTGCTGGTTGCTGGGAGGTGTTGTTTCCTGCTTGGTCTCCTGAAGGGTCAAAGTGACCATTTGTTTCGTAGCTGTAACAGGAAAGTGTAATGGAAAAAAAATATCCATTTGTTCATCATGGGGTGGTGGCATGAGCTTGCCGATGACTTCAAAATGTCATTTCGTTTCAGGCTTCACTCGACCCTTTTATGGTTTAGACACGAGGTACCTTTTGTTTTTCTAATTATTTCCGTAATCGTTCGGGTTAACTATCTTCAAATTTAAGATAATACGTGGATGGTTTAATGATGCAGACGGCGATGAAATGAATGAAATTAATTAATAAAATGATTGAAGATGTGTCAATAAAACTGAACTTTTCACGTGAATGGTGGAAAGGTAGTTGAAAAGGTTCTACATCACTTTTGCCTCTGTAACTCTAAAGGAATGTTGGTTGCAGTCAAATAATTCAAATGTGCTATGATTTGCATTTGCGGATCTACAATAGCTCTTTATGATGCAGGATATATGCTAGTGTATGCATGCCTTCTACGCCCCGAGGTGAAGTCATCCATTGTTAAGCGTGGGTACCTTGGAGGCCGATTTCCAGCCTCAACGCCGTTTGCGCCCCTGCAATGGTACCTTCCATTGAGTTTTAGAAATCTCGTTCTTATTCGTGAGAAATAGAAAATGCAGGTACTCGTGTGGCTGCGCGTGCGTGCGTTTGTGTGTGTGTGTGTGTGTGTGTGTGTGTGTGTGTGTGTGTTCACACAAACACTTGCCTGTGTGTGGGTGTGTTAACGCACGCGCGCGCGTTGTGTTTGTGTGAACCGAAATTGTGAGGATTACTTCAGAGTCTTCCCTCCCCTTCGCCTTCCGTCGAGGAAAACCGCTCCGGAATGCAGCGAAAGACATCATTAGGCTCCGCGGCGCAAAGCGATGGCAATGCACTGAACCGAGGAGGGCCCACGCTCGCGTCGGCGATACTGCGGATCCAGGCCTGGCCCGCGCGGCTAATTTGGGGAGATTAACGTTCCGTGCCAGCCCGCCGCCCCCGCCCCCGCCCCCCCCCTCCCCCTTCCCCACCCCCGACCCGCCCCCGTCACCACCTCGGCCTCCGCGCGGTTCGCGCCCGCCGCTTGTAATTGCTCTTTTAATATAGAAAAAAAAAATAACTCATGAGATTTTATGTAATTATTAGACAATGGCATGTTAATAACTACTGTCAGAAATTTAATGTAACTTTATAGATCTCCTGATGACGAGCGAACTTTCAAGCTCGAAACGTCGAGAATAATGAATATCTAGTTAATCTTTCTAAACATTGACTTTCATAAAATAAATTATTGGACAAAATACAAGTATTTCTAACCAGAGGGACACAAAGAATGTATTGGGTTGTTCTGTTCCCCTGGCCGCGCCCTCGTAACGAGCTGTGGTTCACGCTGAATGCACCTGCGCTATGGTGCAGCTGTAAATCTGATGCCGAGATGCAGCAGTGTGGTGGAGAGGAGGAAACGGTCTCTTATATAACATTTCGTGTTCGTCCACAGTGTTTGCTCCGGTTGCCGCTTTTGGGAGTCGCGCTCTAGAACTCAATCATCGAAATTCTGTATTACGTACACGAAGTGTAACTAATATAATATATATATATATATATATATATATATATATATATATATATATATATATAAACAGGAAACAGTTTTCCATCTTTTCTGGACGAATTTTCTTACAAGAGAGTCAAGCTGTGAAGAGTCTGAAAAATGTTTAGGCCAAATCCGAGAACAATGAGTAAGAAGAATTGAATGATTATCTACTTCCACAATTTATTGGCTTGTTTTGTCCATCAGTTCGTGAATTAATATGACAGTTATAAAACCACGGTAGCCATTCATCATTTCTTTTTCCTCCTCGCTGTATGACGGGTTCTTTATCTCCTCGTCTACGAATAATCTAAACAGCTTCACGGATATTGATGAATGGAATGTCAGAAGATTCGGATTGGTCTCGCCTGTCATCCAGAAAGTAACAAATCAAAAAGAATTGCGTTGTGGCATTTTCATAAAAACGATAAGTTACACCAGCTTTCTAATATTAATTACGATAGTAGTCTTACAGAGTAATCGCTATCTAACAGAGGAATAGATGTTTTTTGCCGTCTGTAGTCGCGACTAGTGATGCATCGATGTCGATGTTTTCAAACCATTGATGTTTCTATGAAAATTTCGATGTATTGAAACCGATGTTTTTTAACATCGATGTTTTGGGTTCGATGTTTTTACTTTTTCTATGTTTTGTTCGTGGATGAAAAAAGTCCATAATCACAATGTTTTAAAAGTTAAAATAAGAAACAATAACTGATGGTACCAATATCTGTTTGTATTCGATCGAAACGTACGCGGTTTGTTCTCTCTTCATCGAGCACACAACTATCCCTTGCTCGAGATGATTCTGATGGTCTGGTATTTCCTTTGTTATTGCTGTATTTCGCACAGGGAGAGACGTTGTATAACTTTATTTTCAGTGAAATTTTAGTTATAAATTAATAAGCACTGCCATTGTCAAATTAAGTTCTGTTGCGCACGAACTTTAACATCGATGTTTAAAAACATCGATGATGTTTGGTCGATGTACTATTAACATCGATGTTTAAAAACATCGATGATGTTTGGTCGATGTACTATTAACATCGATGTTTAAAAACATCGATGATGTTTGGTCGATGTACTATTAACATCGATGTTTAAAAACATCGATGATGTTTGGTCATTATTAACATCGATGTTTCGATTTTGAACATCAATGTTGCCAAACATCGATGTTTTCTTGACGCGTCGCATGACTAGAAGCCACGGCGTCACGGCGCGGCGCCAGTGTTGGCAGCATGCTGCGCAGTGCTGTGGCGCCCCACCCGGCCCTGCGCCGGCCGAGGGCTGCCCTTCCGTCCGGAGAGATAGTGGCGCTTGGCTTGGTATCTGCCGCCCTTGTTTCCTTCCCTTCGGGAGGCAGCCGGCTGCGGACTTCGATCGCTTTCCTGTAACAGGCGTTGCGCGGTTCCTAACGCACGGCTCAGCCGGCGAACTTATCTTCATCTTCGCGGTGCGGCTTTTAGGCCTACGCGTGAATACTTCTCAGATCGTTACGCGGATGTGGTTAATTTTAAGTGTATAAATCAAGGTTCGGTGTTCTGATTTCATTTTATCGTGGAGTTCAAAATTAATTTATTTTTGAAAAGCACTCGCAGCAAGCAGTGCAATCGGGGAGGGGTACGTTTTCTATCAATATATGTAAGAAATGTTCATTCAATAATTGCACCTAATTTGATCACCTCGACCAGTCTTAACTATGTTAAGATGTTTATGAAACAGCTATATTACGAACTAAATCTTATGGAATCCTTCCTCTGATGAAGTTTTATTTTGCCAGCATTGGGAATTGCAATGTATCTGTGCTTTAAAAATATAGAGATCTTCAGAATTCCTGAAATATCTCCGAATCTCCAAAATATGGACTGGAATAATTCAGGAAAAGGATACGTTGAGTATGTGAATTAGCAGGTGTGTAATGGCATCCGCAAAAACCCGATCCGCAAACGATCCGAAAATACATCTAAGCCGATCGAATATTTATTTACTAGTTTGTTTCAGAAAGTTTCATTGAAATAAACATATGGAATTTTTTAAGGAAACGTCTTATGTCGAATTTTTTAACTTTAAATTCTTCGTGAGATCAGTCGAATTCTGGAAAAGTGAAGTGACTAGCCACTATTGCTGGTTCGTTCACCTCTCAGTCCTCATCTTTCAGAACAAGATGGTGTACGCAACTTCTAGTTGAGATGGTTGATTTCTAGTGAAGGCGTACCCAAGATAATTTTTGTAGTACCCGTGGGTGTTACAGATAAGAGGAACAATGCGTGGCCACAATTGCTTGTTTATTCCATTTTTGCTTTCCCGACGAGTCCTCAGCATTGTTTCCCATATGCTCAAGCCATGTGTTACGATATCTCGATAAATGTCCCTAACGCGGATGTCTTCTATTTGAAGATCAGATGTGAAACAATAGACAATTCCTTCCAAGCTGATGCTCGTGTTGAATTTTTCAAGTCGGTTTTCCTCGTTCTCCGCAAATGTTCAGGGATAATGAGCCATTTGTATGCTTTGTTAGCTTATTTTAATTAAAGTACAGCAATTTCATTTCGATTAAATTAAATATAAACTGGACATTTATGATTCTCTACATAGCTCAGTCTTCAGGAACTGTGGAAACGGTCTTCTTTTTTGATGAATTATTCGTACACGTAACTTAAACAAAATTTTACGACACTTTTCTTCGTTAGCGAGAAGTTACATTGTGACATTACATCAAAGACTTTCACTAGTAGCTGCTTATTTTCTCTCCATGTCGACTGCGATCTGTAAAACCTATCTCCCGCTCTCGGTTTTTCATCGCACTGGTAAGCGCCCTTTCTCCGATGTGCTTCGTTTTCCCACCGCGGCGGGGTTGTCTCGCTTTGAGCTTCTCCACGCTCCACTTTCGAGTGGAGGGCGCTATGACGATCGTATCCCGCCTTTCTATTTGCATAAGGAGCCCTCGTTAGGACCCGCAAGTATGCAAACCACTTCTCGTTGCTGTTTCTCTGTCCGCTTAATTCGGAACCTTCGGGCGTCGCTCTCTGTGAATTAGCATGTGTTGCCCTTGATTCCTTGTAGCAAGCCTCTGAGATCTTTTTTACTGTTTTTTTCGTTTCAATTATTTTCAGTTTGTTTATGTTGGATAATTATTTTCTTTCTTATTTGCAAATTGTACTACTTGGGAAGGAGCGGAATGTTTCCCTCTAGAGATGTTAATTTCTTGCAACTTAACAGGGTAGTAGTTGTGTCTTTGTCCAAATGCCTTCATGCCCTGTTCTTCGTAGTTGTACCGACAGCAATTTTTTTAGTGTTTCCTCACGTGTTGACGAGCAAGTTTAGATTAACAGTGTACCTACTGTCATTGAGGAATCACCTCAACAGTTTAATGTTGAATAAAAGCTTGAACTACTACATCCCGTGTCAGCTCCTAGAACGGTTGTAGAGCTGAATCAGAACATAATTGAAGGTATAGTAATATGGATTTTTATCTGTAATCTTGCGTGTTTTGTTTACCCTTTCGCTTCCTCTACAATTTTCTTGAAACAGAACACTTTTTTGTTTCCTGTTCATGGATAGTCAGAAATAACTGTCTGGAACTTTCAACGTGCATGCAAGCAACCATGGTACTCTAGTCCCAGTACGTCCGAGCTAAAATGTTCGTTTCGATTGTTTGCAGGGTTCTTCGGATGCGGCTCCGTTCCCGCGTGGAGAATTCGACGAACTCAAGAAGAACTTTCGGGCGGTGCAAGAGGAGAACTTCAAGCTGCAGGCGGTCATCACCGACGTAAGTTTTTTTTTGTTTTTTTTTTCGGCAGTTACTTTCGATGTCTTCCAGTGCTCGTTTTAAATTTTTATGTTCACTTAAGTGGGTTTAAGTGGGGAGACGTCGTAACATCTTTCATTGTTTTACGAGGTAGTCGTATTATTCGTTCATGTAATTGAGGTCGCAAAAAACTAGGGATTTTAAAGTGGTTGAGTACGAATTGTTTGTAGTTGGTTGAGATAAGTTTAGAATAAAAGCAGAAAGTGTGATGGTATTGGGAGACATCCGAGTCGTTTTGTTAGAGATTTAATTGATAAAATTATATAAAAGCAATAGATAACTGTTCATGTGCAGAATAAAGGTCCATCTTCAGACTCTAACGAACTTTGAAAATCGAATTAAGAGCCATATAATGAAACATTATTTATTAAACAAATATCCTCGTGTAATATTCATTTTCATTGTGAACTCCAAATGTCTGTTGAATAGGTAACGGAGGTGAACAAGCGCTGGCAAAAGTACAACAATGACCGGCAGCTTTACGTGCAACGGCTGCTCTCTACAATCCAAGATCAACAGGAGCAGATGAACAAGATCGTGGAGGACCGAGTCATTCACTCGAAAGAGGTCAGTCTACTCTTTGTTTAATTTTAATATCGTTAGGCGCAATGACAGTTCAGAGTTCTTCATTCAGGTCGTAAACAAGCGAGTCAATTAAAGACAGTTTTGCTCTCATTGACGTGCGTTGTAATGTACACCATCTGTTGCATTTCTCCGATACTTTCATTGCCAGAGGAGAACGCAAGTTGATTGTATCGCTGAATAGAAATGAATCAGCTTTGAATCTACGTATATGCACTGATCAAATAGCGTTATTGCCTCATTGTTTATGGATTTCTTTTCTGTATGTTTTATCGTCTATGGACTGACATTCTGAACATTTACTCACTCCACTAAAATATATTCAAAACAATGCTCTTCCGGCGTTCAATAGATATTGTCACAACGCAGGTTGAAATTTACGATGACGAAAAGGAGAACCTTAATTATTCAGTCGAAAGAAAATGATACATATTTTTTCACATCAATCGCAAAAATTGGTTGAAAGAATTATGAATTAATCAAAGATAACAATGATACCAGGTTGGAATATTTATTCGTACTACACAAAACAATGTTGTAACAGTTCCATACTCCACAACCTTGTTTCATGAACTTCGGCGTTCGGGGAAACATCCATGTACCAACAGTTTACTCTAGTCGCGGAGAGAAATAAAAACAGGCGTTCGTGTATTGTTCCAGCGCCCAGTCCGCCTATCACCTCTGTATAAAACGCGTCGTCCGCACAGGCGCTTTGCGCGACCTGGAGCGTATTTTTTTTTCTTTAAAATTTACGGCCAATAAACGTCTGCGTGGTTTACTTGGTCCATTTTCTCTCGGGACTCGCGCGCGCGGTACTCCGCTTTGAGCGGCAACCTGTGAACGGCGGAGAGGGCCCGCCGCTCGGGTTTATCTCGAGGCGCCGTTGCTACCGCCGCGCCGCGGTGATTTTACGAGGCAAATGGCGCGGCGAATTGCGAGTGGAGATCGCGATAGAGCATCTCTCTGCAGGCTCTCGGAACAAAAACTGCAGCTGGCTGGAGACTCGGCTGCGTGCTGCTGGGCTGAGGCACAAAGCGTGGATGTTCGCACCCACTTGAGAGATGGACAGCTTTCCGAAGGGCATTTTTCCTCCTAAACTTTTGTAGTTCTAAAAGACTGGGTATCTGTGGTTGTGATAAGGGGCGCATTAAAGTGTAAATCGCTGTTTTCGCATCGTCGTTGAGAATAATGACGTCATTTTTGTCTGTAAAATGTTCGAATTGTTTCAAAAAAGACAAGAAAAAAATAAGTACGTTTTCCTCTTAAATTTTTACGTTCAAAAAGATAACCTGTGATTTACGTCTTGTTAAAAACGCTTCAGAAAGTTAACTGATATTTTCGCCGTCGTTTCGCGAATCGTAGCTTTATATTTGCCACGTAAGCATCCGTTGGGAGTTGGCACCCGTTTCCCTCGGTAAAATGGAGTTGTATTTTCCTCGTAAAATTTTCTCGTTTGGTAGATAATCTAACTCAGACACCATACCACTTAGAAACTTTTTCAGATAGTCTCTTTTGTTCTTTGAGATGGCGAATTCCGGTTGTGGTAAGGACGTAGCAGAGAGACCAGTATTTACGACTTTGTTCTGTTGGGATTTTGTATACAATAAGAGGTACTTCACTAAAAAAGTTATCTTTGGTGTATTCCGAGAGCCGTTACGAATATCTCTCAAGTCGTTAAGCACGCTGTGTTAATTTCTAAATATTCAGCGTGTATTCATTATGTTTATGCTCTTGGATCTCGGATCATCTTGGGATCTCACGTTGGGAAGTCACGAGTCTTTTAACTGAAGTGTTCGTTAAGGAGGCTTGAAATGCATCCTAATTAATGCGATTGGCCCATGATTCTTGTGTATTCATACTCGTTTGTTAGAGATTTAAGAGAAAAATGGAAGATCCGTGTCTTTTGATTTCTGGGAAGAGGAGTAAGAGGAATACCGTGAAAATAAAAACTCAACTAATGTAAGTGTAGTTCAATTTTCATTGCATTGTCTCGAAAATTATTAAACATTTTGAAGTTGATGAAAAAGGAATGTATGAAAAGAAAAGTATGACGAAAGAAAAGAATTACGACGTGAAGAAATCTTAACTATGCATACAGCGAAGAACTATTTCTGGCTTAGTTGACATATCTGTTCTGTCAACTTGACAGCTTCCACTTGTCATGAATACTAGGTTGCCGTTGTATGATATTTGAGTCTCGTTCTCGACAGCGAAAGTGTAATTTTGTGTAAGCGACAAGTCATTTTCTGTCTGTCGTCTTCATAACGATTGCAAAGTAATGTTTTTGAAATGGCCTTCACAGTCACGAAAGTTAATAAACGCATCGTCATGGCAGACAATGTGAAAATATGAGTGTTCAGGATGTCAGAGCGTCGTTTAGTTGAGGTGTTTGGTTTTTTTGGAGCGCCATTCGGTGAGAAAACTGGCGTGTGTAGTTCTTTTCCTGGAAAGTTACTACATTCATTCAAGTTTTGCAATAAATTACTTGTGGTACAAATTGATAAACAGGATTAAATTGTTTTGTGTATTGAAAAAAGTTCAAAATAATGTTGAAAAGATAAGCAGTTAGGTAATAACTTGAACTTGCACTTGCACTTGGGGTTGGGGCATTCTGCAAGTTGAAACGGTTTTTACAGTTAAGGTTTGGTTCGTGACGGAATTTCTAGTTGCAACATGGTGTACATTGCAGGCTATCCCTCCTCCGACATTTGAGAATATATTATCGTAAGTGACCTAACTACGACGCCAATTCGTAAGGTAATTTAGAAGTTTGTAATAAGTCGCACCTAACAACCTCGTGGTGCATACAAGATATTATTTTTACGTAATTTTAATGATTCATATTTACTTATTTACAAATTAACTAGTTGTTAACTTGACTCGGTTTGTCTTTTCATATTTCGCTCCCACAATTCTCTCCGTAAGAGAACATGTAGCGCCATCCAACTGTTTTCATATTTCCCTCGTAAACACGATCCATGTGCAGTGTATATCGAACTGCGTACCGAAGGCAATAACGTATCAGTAAAAAATTAAAAAGCTGGCCAACACATATTTAAACCCGGTGTGCTAACGGATGCGACTGTCCTCTGCGCAGGTGTGTGACAAGGTGGGCGACGCGACTGCGCCGTCGCTGGAGGCGCTGCTCCAGGAGCGCGCGCAGCTGCGGGAGGAGGTGGCGCGGCTGACGCGCCAGCTGGAGACGGCGCGGCGCGAACACCGCGAGCACGTGGAGGTGCTGGAGTTCCAGCTGAAGGCGCACCGCGACGACTGGGAGGCCGAGCGCAGCGAGAAGCAGCAGGCGCTGCACGACAAGGACGCCGCCGAGCGCCGGGTGCGCGAACTGCAACGCGACCTGCGCGCCCTCAAGCAAAAGGTGAGCGAAACGAAAATTCGATTCCTCTTGGGCGGCAGGTCCCTATCTCAAAACCTAGATCCCCTAGGTAGGCAATCAAGAAATTTGGACCCTTACTTTTTAACAAAAAAAAGTCAAATGGGGAGAACAGCATTCAGAGATACAGCAGCACCGAGATCGAATTTGTTTTTTGGCGATACGCGGGCGTATTAGTCCAAACAAAAGTTTCTCCGTACTCCTCGCCCCCAGGCCCGCTCTTTCATCCAACCAAATTTCGATACGCTCTTTTCACAATCTAGCATCTACTTGGGCGACAAAACAGACGATTTTGAATTAAGCTCGGGGCTTAGGCTTGAGAATCTTTTACATCCAGTAAATCTATAACATGGGACAGCCGGTTTTACTTCCCCATACGAAGAAAGACGTACGAGGATTTTTTCGCCCCCGAACTTGGGTACAATAGCCCGATACGCTAACAGTTACACCTCCGTTTAGTTTGACTCGAGTTTCTCGAACAGCACGAACAACTAGTCAGTGTCGTGTTTAACATTAGTTAAGAGGAGGAAATTTATAAGTAGATGAACATTACTGAGCCAAAGTGTATCAATGTCAAGTTTTCGGAAGTCGAGGTCCCTTCAAATTTTGAAACTCATTTATCTAATGAGGTTCAGCTTGTGGTAAATTCTGAAAAGCTTCAGGTTTTGTCATCAAGATTCGTTTTACTCAGCCCTGATAGTACCCTTTTTCTCTTGAGCGTTTCTTGAATGCACTGAATCATTGCGGAAAGTTTACTACGTGCAATGAAGGATTCTGATATCTAAACATTTTATCCCTCTAAAAGCTTCACTCCACATGTCGTATTTACTCAAGCACTTAGTCTTAAGATGCTGATAAATGTTTGTCATTTTTATTTAGTGAAAGGGATTGCTTTGGGGGTCGACTGTTTATTTCCCCTTAAATTCCTGAGTTTTCCTTATTTGTGCAGGTGTATCTCGCTCCTTGGCAATCAATTTTTGGAAACTGATTCCACGTTCTTCTGTTTTTTTTTAAATTTTACATTGAATTTGAAGTCTGAATCAGAATTTTGGCATGAGACCTTTTCCCAGTGTTTATCACCCCTTCCCTCCTTCAATTTTTTAACTACCACATCCCAGAAAGATTTGTAGGTTGAGGTTGTGTATAAATTATATGCTCACTTTGAAATGTGGGTGCTCTTTAAAGTTTTATAAACATAAGCCTCACACTAAACAGCTGTTTATTTACATTTGAAATCTAAAATCTATAGGAGAGACTCTTTGAAAAAGTGAAAGTTGCTGCAGATACATTAATGGTTTATGACGTGCATATAATGTCAGTATTGCAATACAAAATGGACAAATATTAAATTTTTAATCTTAATGTCTTTATCATAAATATAATATTCCCATATATGTGCCCATACCATAAACGTATATTTTTGATGTATTATGTAATAATGTAATAAACATTTATAAAAATATAGCAGCTCAACCTTTTTGATATGATTTTGCTAAAGTACTAGAAGACCTGAAAAGTTACCGCACCCCTAAATTTTCTGACCTTTAAAAATCCTTATGTATAACACTGGTTGCTCCTTTTCGCATTTCAATAAAAGAAAGTAGCCAGGAATACTGGAGGGTATTCATAACTCACTTTGGAGACAGTAGAAGCACCTGTTCACTAAGAGTTTCTCCCAAAAAAATATTTTCTAGTCAAGTTTCTTCAACTAATCATGTCTTTTATAAATGTCTAACAAATGATTTCTTCTTTTCAGTTTCGTGAGGAGAAGCTCCAAAACTGCACGCACTGTAAATGTTGCGAAGCGCATGTCAGTGAAATTGACCAATGCAACATCTTCCTCCCTGGCAGCCAAGTGAATATGTGTCGGAAGAACCATGCCAAAACATACAGAAGTACTGTACATGTGCCATGCACCTCAGTAAGTATTGAATCATATTATCATCAAAATAAAATGCATTCCTTCTATAATTTTGCAATGTTTTATTATAATAATAATTTTTATTTGCAGAGTCCACTGCTGCCTCGAGGAACCACTATTTTCTTCAGTGATGATTTGGTAGTGGATGGAGATAATAAAGAAGGTGCCAAATTGACTGAACTCTCTGATGAAGTCTCGAAACTTAGTGAAGATGGTGAAGAAAAGCTGTGTGTTAAATGCCCAGAAAATTCAGAAGAGCTTCCTCCTCAGATAAACGAAGACTCGAAATCAGTTATGCCATCTAGTGAGTTAAAATTTGATGGTAATAATAACTCTCCAAAAACTGTTCTCCCTGAAGTATTCCCTGCATGTAGAGACAGTGCAAATAGTTTTAATATTGTAGAAAAGGATTTGGTGAAGGACTCTTGGGAAGTGCAAGAAAGAAAGAGTAGTACAGCGGAACTGAACTTAGAACACGACAGTAGTGTAGTTACACCTGTAGTGAACGTTACTCCTTCCACCAGTACTAGCAGTATTGATTTGGTTCCTTCGGAAAATGTAGCTGAAGAAGATGGCTTAGCAGCTGGTGGTGTCACCATTGGTTTTGATAGCAGTGGTTTGGCTTCAGTAATGGGATTCTCTCACGTACCTATAGCAAAGTCCTCCTCTTTACCTGAAAAGAGAGAACTGAGAAAGGAAGGTGTTAATCCATTAATCTCCCGTTGGTCGTTTGATTCCTATTACACAGCCCTTCCTATTGCACGTCCACCTCCCTCTCACAATTTTGGAACAAGTATGGACTCCCTAATCCAAGAAGGTAGATTTCAACAGCAGCCAGCTCCATCTTCTGCCCTGAAAGATGCTCTTCCTCCAACCAGTCAAAAACCTCGAGCTCAGAAAGTTAAATACTCCGAAGAAGGTGTGGCCACACAAACTGAAGATGATGTCATTTGCCCTGGATGTGGGCAAATTTTCCCTCCAAAGATGCATCTAAAGTTTCTTGATCATTTTGAAGTATGTCAGAACAGTGGGGACCAAAAAGTGAAAAACTGAAATTACCCATAGTTTTCCAGTGGGTAGAAACTAAACCAAATAATAAAAGGTATTATCTTTATATATAAATGTGATGTCAGGGTACTATTATTTGGTTGCTATATTTTGTACTTGTAGACATTACATTGAACTTCCACGTAAATAATTGCCAAATTGTACCAGGGTCAACGTGACTTTAGTTGGTACTTGTGAGAAATTGAATAGTTTGAATGGGCTGTTATATTGATTTTTGTTAGCAACACCGAAATGAAAAGATACGAATACAACAGTGTATTGGCTATTACGATAAATATGTACTGATACATTCAGATTCATCTATCAGAAATGACACTTTTGTTCATGAAACATTTTCATGGTATACTTGTTTTTCACTAATTTATTTGTGTGAATGTTTTATTTTAATTTATATTAAAGTGAAATTTCTGTCAATGAACACAAGCAGAAACATCTTAGACTAGTCTTTTGCTGATTTAGCTCTTTTTTGTCACAATATGTCAAGGATCTTCTAATAGATAACTTCAATGGTTTGAACAGTTCCTATTCAATGATTAAGTGCTGCACATTTTTTTTGTCTCAGATATTTGTGTTTCTATGCTTGTCCTTTGCTTATTTTGTGTAGCACTACCTGACTCAATTCCTTTGGTACTAAATGTAAACAAAATATTTATTGATTTCTATACTATTGTAATGTTCACTAGCAGTTGTAATGTTTCGTGTCTGGTGGCAGTCTTAGTATTCACTTGGAAATTGGTTATATTTTCTTGTTCTGGACAGATTGTTTCAAAACCTCCCAACCTGCAGTACTAACATATAACAGAAATCACTTCATACTCTAGTCTAAATGATATGTGATTGTGTAATGCGATGAATAAAACTGTATGTTTTCCTGTATTTAAAAAGTGTTTTCATTTCTTCCTTTGTCTGTTAGATTTATAGTATAGTGTAAACTTCATAACAAGCCAGCCTGTGGCTGAGGTCTCTAAGGCAAGAGTGCAGAGGTGAGCTTGGTACATCAGGTCATGGGATTGAGTCCCACATAGGCATAGTTGCAGCTTTCTATGGGTGGAAACTAGTGGCATGGTTGGGGCTTATCCGGACCATCATGTATCGCCTAACAAGAACTTTTCCTTCCTATTCTTTCCCCTGCTCTACTTCGGTGTTGTATGGGAATTTGATCTGCCTGCGTATAGGGGGAGATACTTGTTAATGAGTTTTAATGATGTATAATGCATTGTTATTGAGTTTATGGACCACGACATGCACTCCAATTGTCTGTCACCTTTTCTCCCCAATTTGAATCGATTTCATGTATTGCTACAGGCCCCAGATGAACTCTCTTATAACAAAATTTGTATAACAAAACATTCACCATGATGGATACAACACTTTAGTTTGGTAGATTAATGTTTTGCTTCACACCTTTATACACTCTTTCTATATGAAGAAAATCCTTCATTAAAAAATAGTAGGCCTATTTCCATTAGTTAAGCCAGTAGTGAAAAATGTTGCAGTTAGGAAAGATCTGAAAGTGTCAGACAGTGGCACATACATGGCACTGCATCCCAACTTATGCAAGAGGGCAAGAACTTAGTAAGAAGGCCCAAAGTTCCAAAACAATGTTTTTGTAAGAAATATTTTTTAATTAAAACTTAATTTTGAAATTGTAAGGATGCTAAAGTGAAGGACAAATATTTATAAATAGAATGCAGTGTTATGAAATTAGAAGTCAAAAAGACTCAACTTTGCTTTTCATGTAAATCTGAAGTTTGAGGAGGAGCTATTTTGTTCATGTATTTAAAGTTGTATTTTGAGATAAATCATACAAGAAATCTTTTATTTTTGTGTAGAAATGAAAAGGACATTAAATTGGCCTTCACATTTTTACTTTTGAGAGAAAAATAAAACACATTTTTTTCTCAGTTCCTTTTTCATTGTCAGTGCTGGATCATGTTTGTTTGTTTTCTGCAAGTACAAGTTTAGTTTTTTTAACAAGTTTTACAATGTACTCTCCAATGGTGCAGGACTTGAAGTCAAGCCTACTTGGTTCATCTCAACAAAACATTATTCCCAACTATACTTTTGAATATGGGAGAAAGAACACTAGAGGAGACAGCAGAAGACTAGATTCTTGAGAAGAATATCTACATAGTGGAGCAAGGAAGATCTCATAGCAATGGTGGAGGCTGCCCAGGGAGAAATGTTTAAAAAATAGTCTCTTGGTCTCCCAATTTGGGGAGCAATATATAATGCTAATAACCCAAGACAGAAAATCTACCCCTTTCCCAAACTTTGTAGTGCAGTAAAAGTGATAATCTGTATGTAATATTAATTTTAAAAAAATAAGATGGTAAGTATTGGCCCTTCAAGTCACAAGAAAGAGAGTTGAAAGTACCGTGATCTCATGAGGGATTTTGGTCCTTCTCCCAAAATGAATAACTTTAACATTTAAAAAATGTGTGTATATATATTGAGAATACTCCTTTTGAGTATGTGACCAATATGTGACAAGTGTTTTGAACAAATTGAGAAAATTTTCAAAAAATGGGCTTTAATATGGTTGGACTTCAATTAGGGAGGGTTCCCTGCCCCCTCTCAGATCTGCCTTGGAAGCAAAAAATAAATTTGTATCTATTTATTTAGCGTTTTTTTACAGCCTTGGCCATTTTGCGCATCCCAATTTCCACGCCTGTCTATCCCATGTGTCTTTTTCTTCCATTTCTCTTTTTTCCATGGCTTTAGTTTTTGCCATGTTCCATATCTTTCTCGGCTTTCCCCTGTATTTTCATTGATTGGGTATCCATTCCCAAATTTTTTGTGGAAGTCTGATTCCAAACTTCTCATGTCTCCATATCATTTTAGTTGTTTTATTTCAATCGTCTCATTCAAAGTTGTTTGCACTTTCATTTTATTTCTTATTTCATCACTTCTTATTTTGTCTAACAGAGAAAGTGTACAACATTTTTGCCAGAACATCATTCTTGTTGCTTGAAGTTTGTTTCATATTTTTTGCTATTGTCCAGACCTCTGCCCCATAGAGTATTGTACTCTCTATGAAGGAGCTATATATGCGTTTCTTCATCTTTATTGAAATAATCGAGTTTCACAGCACTGGATTCAATTGTCTTATAGCTATTTTTCCTCTTACATTTTTATTTCTCACATCCTGTTCATCTCTTCCATCTGCTGTTAGCATGACTCCCAAATACTTGAATTGTGTATTACTTTTAACTATTCCTACACTAGTCTCTAAATCATGGGGCATTTCCCCACCACCATATATTGTCTTTTGCATGTTTATTTCCATTTTTCCATACTCTTCTATTAATTTTCTAAACATATAAGTTACATCATCTTCATCTTCAGCAATTATCACCTGGTTGTCTGCAAATAGTAGACTAAACACTGTTTCATTACCTAGTTTCACAATCATACTCCTACACTTTCTTTCCCATTCTTTTAGGGCTTTATCAACGTATATCTTAAACAGGATTGGAGATATACAGCAGCCTTGCTGTAATCTTTTATTTACTGGGAAGTCATCTAATGGAGATTTTCCCACTTATACTTGACTTTTGTTATCTTTATAAAGTTGTTTGACTGCATTTTTGTATGTTGTTGATATTCCTTTTTCTTCCATTCCCATCCCCATACTTCTTTTTCTGGTACATTATCATAAGCCTTTTTGCGATCTATGAAAATTATATGAAGTTTTCTTCCTCGCTCAATTGTTTTTCTATCAGTTGTTTAAGACAGGAAATATTGTCAATACAGGATCTTTCTGGTCTAAAATCACTTTGCTCTTCTGAGTCTAACATTTGCATTCCAATTCTATTCTTTATCATATGTTCATACAGTCTAACCAAAGATGAAGTCACACTTATCCCTCTATAATTATTACAATCTTTCTTACTGTCTTTTTTGTAAATTGAATTTATATAAGCTAATTTCCATATTTGTGGCATTTTACCTCCTTTTAATTTGCCATTGAATATTTCTGTAATTAATTAATTACAGAAATAGTAATTAATAAATTTCTATATTTTTTTATTTGTAAGTTGGGGGTTATGCAGGTGTTTCCCATGTACATTACATACAGTGTGCCAGGAAAGTCTCTTTGTGGTAGCACCTTGATGGTGAGAGTGCTAGCAACAGAAATTATATTGGTAGGCTGAGCTGCAGGTTGTAACAAAAGAAAACGTAATTACAGTACTCACCACAATCATAATAGATACTGGAAGCATTGTTCCCTTCACTTTTTTCCCAGTGATCTCATTGTTAACAACATAAATGCGATTTTTAATAGGAGGCCATAGCTTGGTTCAGGGCAGAGAGACTTTCCTGGTGCACTATATAAGCATAAATGATGGACATTAAAATACAGGATTGATGTGATTATATGTGAGAAGTAATGCAATACAAGTTAAATATAATTAGAAAATAAT
Source organism: Teleogryllus occipitalis (assembly GCA_011170035.1). NCBI lineage: Eukaryota > Metazoa > Arthropoda > Insecta > Orthoptera > Gryllidae > Teleogryllus > Teleogryllus occipitalis. The sequence goes on along the minus strand of BLKR01001082.1, from coordinate 13,923 downwards.
ATAGATGAGAGAGAATACAGACACAGATATAATTATAAATATATTAAAAATTCAAAACAAATTATAATTGATAACCAATGGATAATATATGGTAACATTATAAGATGCAAAGTGCATAATATCAATAGAACTGAATAGAAATTAACTATAGCCTCATAATTATGGTGATTTCAATAAAGGTAGTCTATCAAAGTCTATATCGAAACAGTTTTGTCCCATAGAAAGTAGTCGTCTATAGAATAGAGCAGTTTTTCCAATAGCCACTTGTAAACAGTCTTTTTAAATTTAATTCTTGGGGTCCTATGGGCTGTGATTGGGAGCTTTTTGTATACATTTACTCTATTATAGATAAAGAGTAAGCCTCTAGGATAGCTCATGAGCAGCGTACTAACTTCCTGTGATGTGGTCCCAGCTTTGATTTCTGGTGGAGGCAAAAATAGTTGTCGCTATCCTTTAAAATTGTCCCAGTTTCTGTAGCTGTGAGATGAAGAAAATCTCAGATGGGTGGATTCTGCTAGTTATGGTGAAGAGAATACACCACACGTCTCTCTTACCCTACAAACATGGGAATTAAAACTAGGTTTAGGCATGGGGGACACCATTAGCTGGCCGGCAAAGTCAGACTATCGGCCCAAAATGCCAAATACAAACATAGGTAAAGAGTTTGTACTAATATATTTATTATCATTATTATTATTATTATTATTATTATTATTATTATTATTATTATTATTATTATTATTTGGAGAATACATAGGTGTCACAGATATATCATTGTGATAATTCCCCGCTTGAATTTATTACATCTTTACAACAAATAGAAATAGAATTGCCAGTAGAATTGAGTACCATCTTGTATTTGCACACCACTTCTGCAGAACTCCACAACTTTATCAATATTGTGAGGTTCTGATGAAATGACATCATTAACAGATCAATTAATAAATTTAAGAACAGCTGATAAAGTTGAGTTGGAAGTGGAATACTATTAAAAAGAGTTAGTCAGGTTTTTATGCCTACTTCACAATGTAGATGCACTAAAAAGAACTACATCAGGAAATTTTGTCATGGGAGGAAAATGAATAAGAAATAATGAAGGTTAAGATAATATAAATAAGAGAATAGTTAATACTATAGGTTTTTAAGTTATGTATGCTCCTTTGAATGATGGTGTAGTAAAGCAGTTGTGAAGGCTGAAAACACTGAGTTATATAATTACTGTCAGACAGAATTAGTTGTCAAAAAGAGTTGATACATGTAGAGATATGAATGGATTGTTAGTGAAGTCATTTTGAACCAGAATTTAACAGAGATTGTTCTGAGCCAGGAATTGAGAAACTAGTTGTGTGAATTGTAGATCAGTTGAAAACTAGTAATAGGGAAATAAGAAATGTTTTCGTGTGAATGGGAGTAAATAAACAAGTGTCCAACACAACGATTGTGGAGTACTAAAAGATAAATCTGTTGACAAGAATTTAGAATAAAGAACACCAGCTGAAACTTGGAAAACAATTACATCTGTGAGTATAAATACAAAGGTATTTATTATTTTATTTTCTGCATAAACTGTAAAAACTATGTGACATATGGAGGAGAGAAGTGTAACCTATGTACATTTTCTTGAGATTTATAATCCCTACCACACTCTTTAACTGAACATAGTTGAAACTTGAATTATGAATAAGGTACTGTTGGACTGAGAGTATCTACTGTATACGAGTTGACATGGTGTTGTATAAAATGGGGTTTCAAAGGGTTGCTGATGAAAGACGAACAGAGGATAAAGGAATGCAAGAAGTGATGTGAAATGTTCTGCTATACAATCATGAATAAACAAGTTGTTTTGATTGTGAATAGTTCATTATTTTTTAATGATTGAACATTGATACAGAGCAGCAATCAACGCTTTAAACAAAAATAGGTATTAGAAATAATTTTATACCTTCATTTATGGTAGCAGGGCATGAGAAAATATGGATAATATAGGAATCAACAAAATGGAAATTTTCAATGGAATGAATGTTGAAATATAGAGTGTAAGACTTATTTCATTATTACAAATTAAATATTTACATAATGTCTTAAATGAATCTCCTTAAGAACTAGATGTAACTAATCTGAAAGCTTCACAAGATTGGGAAGAATGGGTACAGGACAATGAAGAGGTGTTTGGAATAATAATTTTAACTTTATTATCATCAATATTAATAACTGTAAGAGGAACAGATAAAGCAGAAAACTGTGAAAATTACTACAATGGAGATACGAAGGTACACATAAAAATCGAAAAGTTCAATTAAAAATAGGCCAAAGTTGAAAAGTCATCTACAGAATCAATTGAATAATATTTAACACATATTCACATTGAGTAAGTGATTTAAAGGTACTTGGAATTATAATAGAAGAGAATGAGATCATCGGATACATAATATGAGGTCTACCCTGACAATATATAGTGAAGTTACCATGGCAATAATGACGAATACCAGGGTCACTTAGGAAACTTTATGAGAAGTATTAATTAATTTTGAACATCAACTAAATATTGATGGAAAAAATAATCATAATCTTGCTTTCAAATTTAGGCAAAGAAAAATATAAAAATGTTACAACTGCGGTAAACCAGGACCTTATGTGAAAGTTTTTTTGTTTTCTAAAATACTGACAAAATAAATATAATGGTTATAATAATAAATCAGCTTTCAATTCCAATAAGTATTCAAATAATAATACTTCTTATGGAAATGAACGAAATAAATATTATCAAGATTTCTGCTGCAAAACATGCTACACAAACAAATGAACGTCTTGAGATAAAGTAGCAAACACGAACATGAAAACATGATTTCTCATAAAAATAATAAATTATCATCTACTAATGTTGAATGCATTCTAGACTCAGCATGCACATCTCATATGGTCAATGACATTAATCTATTATCACATTTTAAATCAGAAGTAATTGATTTTTCTATGGCAGGAAAAGATTGAAATATACAGTCTATTTCAATGAGAGAAGTTCATATACTCAATGACATTCAAAATACAGAACATAACACTACTCCACTAGTTCCATATGTAACAAAAAATCGTGTTTCTGTACCAAGTCTAGTAAAACACAATAAGAACATAATATTAAGTAATACATGGCACCAGAGTTCATGATGAAGAAACAAATGAGCTCATCATGCAAGGAAAATTCAGAAATAATATCTTTATTATTAATTTACAAATGAAATGTAAGATTCACACAATAATCACAATCAAGAAATATGTCAACGAACTAAAGTTCAAAATCAAATATCATGGCACAAATGATTAGGTCATATACGGGTTTACCCCTAAATGTTAAAGAATGTTTTCCAAAACTCAAAGCTTCAACTAAAACCAGATGGACAGGGACTTCAATTTGAAAAAAATGGTATGTAGGGTTTAGGCGCTACTAGTGTTCACAGAGGGATGGATGGACGTTGTGAAAAAACCACTTTTTCGGTATCAGGGGACCCTAAAATGTGTATATCCATTGAAATCTCGAAATTGATTTTCTGCAGCATTACATAACTTTCTCAATACTACATATGTAATTCTACATACATGTACGTATGCATGAAAGTAAAAACTACAATGTAAAATTTGTGGACTTAGAGACAGCCTATTTCAATGGAAATTTAAATAAGGAAATCTACATGAAAGTACCTGATGAATTAAACATAGAATATGGGAAAGTAGTTAGAATATGAAACAGTGTATGGACTTTCTGAAGTGGGAAAATGTTGGTGTAATAAGTTTTTATGTATATTGTATAAAAAGAGTTTTGAGATAACTAAAATGGATCTTTGTGTTTTTAAGGGAAAGTATAATAAAAAATTCATAGCTGTAGGAGTATATGCTAATGATTGCAGCATTATTGAGAAGATAAATGATGAGACGAATAAACAGGTGAATTCATTGAAAAATGAAGTAGAAGGGAAATCAAAGAAAACAAAATATTTAGGTATTGAAATTAAAAGAGATTTAAATGGTTTTTATTCATCTCATAAAGATTATATTGATGATATTTTGAAAAGATTCAATATGTCAGAATGTAATCCATTTAAGTCTCCAGGAGTCATTGGCTCGTCAATAGATCAATATAAAGACTCAAAAAGAGTTCACAAATTAAAATATATGGAAATTCTACGATGTATAGGGTAATTAGTAACAGAAACTGGACCTGATTTTGCATTTACCATAAGTAAATTATCCCAATATACCAAAGATCCAAGAGAAATTCACATTAATGCTTTAAAACAAGTAGGTATTGAGATATATTAAACAAACTAAAAAATATTCATTACCCTGTGTGGTGTCAGGGGTTTTAGTAGAATAGCACCACGGGACCTCCCCCTGTTGTAGAAGGCGACTAATCGGAGCAGCTGTCCGCTGTCCCTCCCCTAAACATCCTGTTATTCCCACTAACTTCGTGTGTCATTGCTTCCACTTACTTGTGGCACACTTCTGTTTTCTATCCTGTAGGCTAATCTTCGTATCAGCCAACTCTTGTGTTTCCGACCCCGACGCTATTAGGTTGCGAGGGCTAGGGAGTCATTTCTATCTTACTCTTCTATTCTAACCATATTCTTCACTGTCCCCCCCTTATCTTCTTCCATTTCTTTGTAGCTGGCGGTAGCTGAAAAACGCGGGGGAGTAAACCCTGTACAAAATCCCGGTCCTCCAGGTTGGGGGTTGGACGATGGGCTAACAATCCTTCTCCAGAAAAAAATACTGTTCAGAAACTCGAAGAAAAATGTCGGACTGTTTTTGGAAGACGACATATTAAACGGAAAAAGGATATGATTCTGGGAACTTGGAATGTGAGGAGCTTGTTTAAACCGGGTGCATTGGCAATCTTGAAAGAGGAATTAGCTAAATATAAAATTTCGATAGCTGCTTTACAAGAAATGAGATGGACAGGGAAAGGTATGCTGGACTCAGGCGATTACACAGTATGTTACAGTGGTCATGAAAGATTGGCAGAATTTGGTACAGGATTTTTAATCCACAAAAGTGTTAAACATCTTATCACTAAATTTAATCCAGTAAACAAAAGATTATGCTCTATTAGAATCAAAGGGAAATTTACTAACATAACAGTTATTAGTGTGCATGCACCTACAGAAGATAAGGAAGACATTGAAAAAGAAAATTTCTATTGTCAGTTAAGTAATTTGTACTTAAAATGTCCAAAACATGACATTAAACTCATTATGGGTGATTTCAATGCAAAAATAGGTAATGATCATATGATGACCCAGTTCGTAGGGCGGGATACACCCCACACCATTACTAATGGAAATGGATGGAATCTAATCGACTTTGCATCAACCAAGAAAATGGTTATAAGCAGTACAACCTTCCCTCACAAGAAGGTACATCTGGAAACATGGAGATCGCCAGATGGGGTAACACGTATCAGATAGATCATGTACTAATTGATAGTAGATACACCAGTAATATCACAGATGTAAGAGCATATAGAGGTGCTGATTGTGATAGTGACCACTACCTGGTGGTGGTGAGATTACAACAGCGAATATCCTCAGTTGGTAGGACTAAAGGACAAAGAATTAAAAGAATTGATGTTGAGAAATTAAAAAATGGAATTATAGCAAGGGATTATAGAGTAAGCGTAGAAAATACACTGAAGGAACTACCAGAATATTAGGAAGAGGATAGTGTTGAAAAAATATGGGGCGGTATTAAAAATTCCGTAATTGAAGTATCCCAAAATATATTGGGAAAACAGAAATGGAATAAAAGAAACAACTGGTTTGATGAAGAATGTAAAATGGCTTTGGAAAACAGGAATAAAGCATGGCAAAAAATGCTACAAGGAGCAACACAATGTAATTCTTACAATTACAAAGAAGCAAGAAAACTGGCAAAAAATATTTGTAAAAAGAAAAAAAAATTATATGTAGAACAAAAACTTGAGGAATTACAGGATAAGTTTAGAAACAATGATAGCCGAAAGTTTTATGAAGGAATAAGAAATATAAAAGAGGGTTTCCGCCCACGAACAAGTTTTTGTAGAAATAAAGATGGAGATCTAGTAGGTGGAGAGAATGAGGTGTTAAATACATGGGAAAACTATTTTGAAGTGCTACTGAATCCCCAGCAGGAGGAACGAACTCCTGAACAGAGAGTGATTTACTATGGACCTGAGCAATCACAACCACCACCAACATTTCAAGAAATAATGAAAGCAATAAGAAATATGAAGGGAAATCGAGCACCAGGAGAAGATATGATCACAGCAGAGCTGATTAAATTTGGAGGCAGACAGCAGTGGAAACACATTCATTATCTATGCCAAAAAATTTGGGAGACGGAAATAATACCAAAGGAATGGAGCACTGCAATAATTTGCCCTGTCTACAAGAGTGCTGATAAACTAAATTGTATGAATTACCGTGGAATATCGCTCCTTAATACAACATATAAATTATTTACAACTGTATTATCATGGCGGCTGGAACCATATGTGGAGGATTGCCTTGGAGATTATCAGTGCGGATTTAGGAAATATAGGTCTACCACTGATCAAATCTACCCACTTAGAACAATTTTAGAGAAAACATGGGAACAGAATATCGAAATACATCAGTTATATATTGATTTTAAACAAGCCTATGACTGTGTTAAAAGGAAACAACTTCTACAAATAATGATAGAATTTGGTTTCCCAAGTAAATTGCAAAGGCTAGTCAAAATGACTTTAAAAAACACAACAAACAAAGTTAAAGTACAAAACATGCTATCAGAAAGTTTCGAAACTATGACTGGTCTTCGTCAGGGTGATTCACTATCCACACAACTATTTAATATATGTTTGGAAAAAGTAATCAAAGCCGTCAAAATAAATCCTAGAGGTACAATATTTAATAGAACTGTACAACTTTTAGCATATGCAGATGATGTTGTTATCTTAAGCAGAACCCAGAAATTCCTCACAGAAAGTGTAGAAGAATTAATAACAGCTGCTAATGTAATCGGTCTTAAAATTAACTGCAGTACAAGTAAGTATATGATTAATCGGAAAAAGAATGAACCACCCTCAAACTTTGAAATAGGTAAAGAGAAATATGAAAGAGTAGAAGTATTCAAATATTTGGGATCTCTCATTACTTCCACAAATAGTATAGAAATGGAAATAAAAGCACGAATGACCTCAGCCAATAAGTGTTTCAGAGCACTAAGATATGTATTAAGGAAAAGAAATATATATAGATACCTCAAGATCCAAGTATATAAGACTGTTATAAGACCAATAATATTGTATGGTGCCGAGTGTTGGACATTAACAAATAGACTTGAATGTATGCTGAAGTCCTAGGAGAGGAAAATATTAAGGTGCATTTTCGGCCCCACATGTGAAAATGGTCATTGGAGGATAAAGAGTAATTTAGAACTCACCAATATGTATAACACAACAGATATTGTTGCAGAAATTAAGGTCAGAAGACTACAATGGCTCGGACATCTATTACGAATGGAAGAAGAAAGAACCCCAAAAATTATTTTCTGTAAAGAACCCGAAGGAAGAAGAAAGAAAGGAAGACCCCGTTTAAGATGGCTGGATGATGTGGAGATGGATCTGAGAGTGATGGGAGTGAGGGGGTGGAGAAGAAAGGCAAAAGAGAGAAGTGAATGGGCATTGATCGTTCGAGACGCCAAGGCTAAACTTAAAGGGCCGTAGTGCGACAGAAGAAGAAGAAAAAATATTCATTACATATAGAAAATATAATTAGATAAATATAATAGTAATAATACTTGTACTAAGTAATATAATACTTAATATAAGCACAGATGCAAGTTGATGCACTATTACTACTGATGGGAAATCTTTTGGTGGACATATTATTAAAATTGGCAATAATTTAATGACATAGAGAGTAACAAGTAAAAACTAGTTACACTATCTACTATGGAATTGAAATTAGTTCAATTATGCTACTCAACCAGCAAATATAATTGGGTTACACAATTATTTGAAGATCTGAATCCAAACAATTTATTACTAAACCAGTAGTAATTAAAATAGACAGCAAAGCTGTACTAGATCGGTGTGACAATACCAAAGTTAATACTAGAAGGAGCTCATAAAGTGTAAGTTATTATGTTAAAGAAGAAAAAGAAAATAGCAATATTATTCTGATCAAAGATATAAATAGCTATATCATGATAAAACATTTAAAAAACATCAATATGATTTTAATTTCTTAATGTAAATGTAATTGACTATAATTCTATGTTTATTGTTTGTTTTTTAATATATTGTTGTTTAAAATATTAATAAGGATCATAAACTTAATTAAAAGACTTCAAGAAAGAGAAACAGAGAAGATTAAAAGAAAAATCTCACATTTTTCGTTTTTTGCACTAGTATATCTACCATATACGGGTTGTCATGGTGCTGTGTAAAATGGGGTTCCTAAGGGATGTTGATGAAAGATGAATGGAGGAAAAAGGAATGGCTTCAATGAAAGATGAGTATTAGATATTTTTTATAACTTCAGGTATCAACAAGCATGATTAGCTACGTTTGAAAAGTAGACATCATCTTTCCCAAATAATAAAATATTTAATTTGCTTTGCCAAACAAACTACTGATTTGATATTAATGGTGACAAAAGAAACCCCACTTCCACTCTTCTCTTCCTGCTAGAACCAAAAAGAGAGCTCTACCAAACTTGGACATAGTGATACATAACCTACATGTTTGTATTCTGAGAGATCATATATTATCTTTCGTGTTTATGCAGAAAAATAAAAAAAATAAAAAAACGATTCAGAACCAGAATATTTTTTTCTGGCAGATCTTATTGTTTCAGCAACTCAACAAAAGAACTCATTAAATGGTTCTTAAAAACAATTGGCTAAAGCTTGAAACATTTGATGGCCTTTGATTTAAAAACACTTCCTTTCTAAAATTAGTAGTTGGACATATCTTAACTAGTGGTGCAAGAATAGCACATCATTTTTTGGTATTATTTGGAAATTTTTGATGAAATTTTTTAAATGTCATAGAAAATTAATGTAAAGTATCCCAAAACTTATAAGATCCATTTCAAGATTTCATTCAAGTGATCAGGACATCATCCAGATCGATCAGAGATTATCCATTTTGTTGGAAATCCCATGTACAATTTAGGTTCAAGTGCTGTTCAATGACAGATGGTTGGACAGACTTAAAAATAAAAAATACTTTCAGCATCAGGAACTCCCGAAATGTGAATTTTTTGTCAAACATTCAAGAATAATTTTTTCTAGCATTACAATACAATAGTATGTATATGAGAAAGTTAAAGTGATACTATTAGTGATCTATATGTGAACTAGTGATCAATGAAATAATTATCTAAGAAGTTGTTGGAAATATAAAAATGAATCCCAGTATTTTAGGGATAAATTGAAAGAACACTCCTTCATTATGTAAATAATGGTACGATTGTAGACAGGAATGGCAGAGAATAATACAAATATTAATGAAATTTGACTCTTTTAATAATTAATAAAATTGTATTGTCACATCACTGCAATATTTTTGCAGACAAATCACGAAATTGCTTTTGCAAGGTCTTGTTGGATCAAATTGTCACATTTATTTGTTTTGTATTTCTTGTGATCAGATCTTAAGAGCAATATTGAATCTTTAGTCTTCTGTTTGCAGGTTCATATTCACTTGCATATAAATCAATTCTAGAGCTATAAATACGGAATACATTATTTGATTAGCTCGGAAGTGTATTTCACTCAACTATTTATATTAGTACAATCAATCTGTAGTCTAAACCAATTATGACTTTTGGGGTATAAAATATTGTGTACAAATCTGAAATTTCATATTAGAAAATCAATGCGTTAAGGAGAATTCATCATCATTATCATCATCATCATGATTATATTATTATTATTATTATTATTATTATTATTATTATTATTATTATTATTATTATTATTATTATTATTATTATTATTATTATTATTATTATTGCTATTATTATTATTATTATTATTATTATTATTATTATTATTATTATTATTATTATTATTATTATTATTATTATTATTATTATTATTATTATTATTATTATTATTATTATTATTATATTATTATTATTATTATTATTATTATTGGTTGTTATTATTATTATTATTATTATTATTATTATTATTATTATTATTATTATTATTATTATTATTATTATTATTATTATTATTATTAGTTATTATTATTATTATTATTATTATTATTATTATTATTATTATTATTATTATTATTATTATTATTATTATTATTATTATTATTATTATTATTATTATTATTATTATTATTATTATTATTGTTATTTACTATTTCTCTTATTTTATTTATTATTATTATTATTATTATTATTTATTTTCTCTTGTTGATGAATAAAATTATATGTATTTAATTATAATGTTATAGTTGTATCAGAAAACCCATCTGAATGTTCCACAGTTGTAGATAATAGTTTTAAATTGAAAAATATCTTCTTACTGGAACATAACATTGTTCAACCAGGACCCAAACTGTGCATTACATTATACATTAAATATTTTGGTATTGTGCTTAAGAAAATGTTCTCTTATTGTTAAACATTTGTATATGACATGTTTAAAACCCTGGGAATTAAATTTGCCAATACATCAAATTGTAATCAATTTAATTCTAAATAGAATTAGAGAATCTACGTGTTTCTGACTGTGAGCTAGAGTAGAATTTCTTAGAAAAGCTATATTCCACAAAAAGTTTTGTTTTTAAGATGAAATTTATGAGATTCAAATCAAATTAAATTTAGTTTAGTCAGATATAATTTCATTCGAAATATCAAGTTGTTGCGAATGCTTACATTTGAGAGATTGGAAACACAATTAAATCTTGTGCTTCATTATTGATACAAAAAAATATTTTCATTATGAAGCATTTTGTCTCGTACAGGCCAAAGCCAAAGAAGTTTACACACAATGTATATACTTGTTGCACGATGTAATAATAAAAATAGTTTTCCTAGCTGGTATTTTCTCGGCAATAGACGGTACATACTGAGAGCTGGTATTAAAGGACAACTGTAGACGACACACATATGTGTCCTATCCACGAATTGACTGAGCCTTAGGACGAATAATCATAACTAGAGGCGTACTTTGATGACTTAAAACATCACCAAAATGATAAATAGAATGCTAAAAATGTTTTAAAACGCCTCGAAAGCAAAGAAAATTACTTGTTACGATTCTATGTGGTGAATTAAAACATATTATTTTAACAAAAACGTTTATTTCGTTTCTTAAAGGTACGCTAAAAATACTTGATTTATGCACAAATAGTCTTTACTTTATTATTTCTTGATACGTCACAGTTTCTCTTTATTTATTTTAACTACACTTCTCTTGACTTCACTTATCTATCACTATCACTATTTTCACTATTCACTATCTTCACTTATTTATTTTTACTGGTCACTTCTTTGCACTGTAGCACAGTCCTAAGCACTGACCACCATCCGACGCACTGACCACTTTCCGGTACACTGACCACAGTCCTAAGCACTGACCACCGTCTGACGCACTGACCACTATCCCATGCACTAACCACAGTCCACTGCACTGACCACAGTTCACGGCGCTGGCCACGGTTCACGTCACTGAGCGCAATCCGCTGATCACCGCGATGCACACACTTCACAGCTCAGCTTCCGCTTCAAACTTAAGACTGACTCACGATCGCCGGCCGCACTCGGCTGGCGACCGCCTAGAATTTTCTGGAACTTGCAATGAACATCGCAAACACTCCGGGAGCATCTAGTTCCGGAGGCGCCGGGCAGATGTCGCCATCCGCGCATACCCCGGAAGCATCTAGTTCGGGGCGCCGCAGATGACGCAATATTCGTTACACTACCCCCTCCTTAGTAGCGATCCGTTTCGGAGCGCGTTTAGTGAAATCATGCAGATACTTTCAGCTGGAGCCTCTAGTGCAGTTGGAGGTTAAGAAGAAGTGGCAGTCAATTGTCTTCTTTGGATATGACGACATTCCATTGTGGTAGCTGCAGACTAAGATGCTAACCCCAGTGTGCAGGAACAGTACTTCCAACATGCTTCTCACTATTCTCCAGTTCAGTCCATCAAAACTACATCCCAATTTTGACATGGCAATCTTCTGGACGTTGTCTTGCAGTACTTGTTGGCGTAATTCAATCAGAGTTTCCCAAAGATTTTCATAGGATGCCTTGTGATATGACTTACTTTTTGTGACAAGGTAATAAACATATCGACTGACGTCGTGCAGTTGCAGAACCGTCCCAATATCTGGTTGTTGGTTCTTTAATTCTTCTATCCTTCCGTATTTTCTCTTGAATACAGCAGCAAGACCTCTGGTCATATCTAAATCCTGGGCGACACAATGCGCCAATGCATATGCCAGGGGTAGCGCAAACAGATCCCGTTGCACTTCCATTGTTACACCATAACGCGCTTTATGCTTTTCACTATAATGAGACATAAACTCGTGAAATGTGAACTCTTGCATGTCCAGCTCACAAACTCGTGCGGTCTTTTCTTCATCATCATTTCCATTACTTCCTGCGTACGGGGCCAGCCGATTCGAATGAACGACTCGTGGTTTTCCATTCGGCAATTTTTTAATTCGATAGACAACATCATTTATCCTCTTCACTACCTGGTACGGTCCTTCCCACTGTCGTTGTAATTTTGGGCACAAACCGCGGCGTCGTTGGGGGTTAAAGAGCCAGACATGATCTCCAGGTTGATAACCTCCTCCTTCAGCTTTGATGTCATACCGGTCTTTCATCCTGTCACTTGCAATTTGGATTCTTTCACGCACCTGGTGATGAATTACGTCCATTTTGCGTCTTAGGTCATTTACAAAGTCTTCACCGGCTATTTCTTCATTGGTTTTACAACCAAACTGTAGATCACATGGTAGACGTAGTTCCCTGCCGAAGAGGATATTAGCGGGTGTTTGCCCAGTTGTCTCATGAACAGATGAGCGGTAGGCTAGAAGAAAAAGATGTATGTATTGGTCCCAGTCACGTTGATCTGACACGACCTTCGCTAAATATTTTCCCATTGTTCTGTTCATGCGTTCCACCATTCCGTCTAACTGCGGATGTAGGGCTGTTCTTGTTTTTCTTATTCCAAGAAGTTCACACACCCCTTGAAGCACTGCAGATTCGAAGTTCCGTCCTTGATCTGAATGTAATTCCAGTGGCACACCAAATCGGCTCACCCATTCCTTAACCAGTACTTCGGAGACAGCAGTGGCCTCTTGGTTAGGTAGGGGATATGCTTCTAATCCACTTGCTAAAATAATCCATGGCCACGAGTATGTATTTATTTCCATCATTTGACATTGGAAATGGGCCTGCCAAGTCAATGGCAATTCGTTCGAAATGGCTTCCAACGTTGTATTGCCTCATCTTCGCTCTTCTCTTTTTATGTGGCCCATTACTGGTAGCACTTTGTGCACATCTTTACGTCTTGTTTGCAATTAACCCAGTAAAATCGTTCGCGAACTTTCTCTAATGTTTTCGTTATACCGAGATGTCCTCCCGAAGTTCCATCATGCAATTCCCTCAATATTTCAGGAACCCTTACTCTTGGTAACAATATCTGCGTCCTCTTCTGCGAGCCGTCTTCACTTTCCAGAACTCGTTTAAGAACACCTTCCTCTTCAGTAATCGAATCCCACTGCGCCCAATATTTTACTGCTGAAGAACAGGGAGCTATTTCTTGCCAACTTGGTCTCCGTCCTGCTATTTTCCATTTCCAAACACGTTTCAATTCGGTGTCCTCTTTCTGATCTTTCTGAAGTTCTCTGGGTTGCCATTGGTCATTACT
>BLKR01001081.1:0-343215 GCA_011170035.1 Teleogryllus occipitalis | reverse complement strand
TACAAGTTGCTGAAAAAAGAATTATATCATCTTTTATGCATACGACTCAATTTACTCGGCCTCTATATTTGACATACATGAAAATGCTAAAAATTCCTAATTCGGGAAAATACACCTGAAGTTCAGTCATTAAGGACTAACAGTTGAGACTCCCTTCGAAAAAATATATATTACCTGCCCGTCAGCAAATAGAAGGGAGTAAAAGGTGTCTCCCATTTTATTCCCTTGCCTGAACACTTCAAGTATGAGTTATAGAGGGCTTGTTGTAGGTAGATATTGAACGAAACGGTAGATAACCCACAGCCTTGTTTTATACCCTTTTTTATCAGAAAGCTTCCCGTTAACTTATCTCCAATTTCGTAGTTTACAATATAAACTAACTACTAACTTAATATTGTAGCTAGGGTATATTTAATACGGTAAAAATTCGATTTCAATGAAAAACTAATTCTAATGTAAATATTAAAGAATATGTTTCGGTAAAAGGGAAGTTATTAGATGGTGCTCAAGACATAAGACAATTCTCTGAATTAAAATATACTCGTACAAATATTTCAAATGTAAATTGATATTAACCCTAATAATTAAATGTTGCGATAATTACATAACTATTCATTTACACGCAAAAAAATAAAGGAATATTTGTTTCGTTACTCCTTCAAGTTTAATTTTGAAATTCACTAACATAGAAAAATATAGACAAAATATTGAAGTCAATAACTTCGCTTTGAAACATTAAATAAAGTATAAATATTTAAATTAGGACTTTTGTAAAAAAATTTCTAATTTAGGAAGACGAATGCATGCTTTACAAATTCTTCTCATCCTGGAATTAAATGCGAAATGCAAAATTACGACTGTTCTTCTATCTACAGGTCAGTGGAAACTGATAGAGGAATTTATTGTCTCACAAACCAAGCCGAGCTAAAATAAATGACGAATTAACGTCTCCTTCTCGATACAAATGAATAAAAAGTGAGTAAGTTATCAATGTGTTGACACGTTGGGTGTAACATTCACTTCTGTATGACAGCAAATGTCTGACGTCACAGTCTTTCAAATTATGGAGTTCAAAGAGCGAGATCCGTCATTTATGGATCTACGATGTGTTATTGGAAAAAGATGTAGGTACATAAATAACACGGGTATTTTTAACCTAAAATCCAGACTACATTGAAAAGTACACAAATCTATATCGGGACGATGTCTGAGATGAGAATCATTCTTTCACATAATAGGGCATTAGGAAACAGCAATGAAAAAGAAAAATAATATTTTTCTCTGCCAAGTGCTTGAACATTTGATTAATTTGTTTTAAGAAATGTGTCTCTTTGCTTAAAATGCAGGCAGAAATAGTTTCTAATTTTGAAGATAATAACGATTGTACTACATTCAACAAATTGAGGAAGGAATGTGAAAACCCGTGCTATTTTCAAAGATAGTTATTATGTTTTGAAACGAGCTTTCAGGTTGCTGTTTTCTCATTTAAAATTTTTACTCATTGATGAGAAACCAATCACGACATATTTTCAAACTATTCAACGCGAGCATTATGTAGGAAAATGCATATAGTGAACGTAATAAAAATACGTGTAATGAAAATGTGTTTAAGGACAAAAGTGGAGTTCCGCGGTAGACGAATGGGAAAGATATAAATTACAGGAGTTTCTGTGACGTAGTTAAGAGGCGAAGAATAAATAGAGAGAATAAATAGATAAAAGAATAAATAGAAAAATAGTGTAAATTGGTTTAATAATAAACTTATAATGGACACGCGAGGAATTTCCTTGGAAAATCAGAAGAATGTACCGGAAGCGGTAGCTCAGTGCATCAACTGATGTCACTGCAGTACCTCTGACCGGGAGGTCCTAGGTTCGAGGCGGCAGGATTTTCGACACTAGCTTTTCAGCTAGGTCGAATTTAGTCGCTGTCTGGATGAGAATTCTAGAGACGGTCCGTGGCCCTTCCTTGTCCTATCATCTCCCGTTACACACGCACACACACACACACACTTACACGCACTACACTACCACATATTCCGGGAGACCGTTGGGGAGCTTAGAGCTTGTCCCGGCTGGGGCGGTGCCCCGCTGGTAGGAGAGTCCTGGTTAGGGAGAAACCCCACTAGCCGACGGTAGGTCGGCGCTGGATCTCGCCATCCAGCGGGGGAAGATCACCGCCATCTTCCGATGATAAAACATGCGCTACACTTACGGGACGAATGACCAAAGCTGTTGACGCACCGGCAATCACCAACCAACCAACCAACCAACCAACCAACAGAAGAATGTAGGGAAACAGGATGTCAAAAAGTAAACGGTGCCGGCGCCGATGACGAATTGCAATCAAAAGAGAGGTAGGCATTGGACGTAGGAGGAAATCGGCGCAAGAGTACGAAAGAGAAATGATATGGGACTAATCCTCCACACTGAAAAAAACAACTGCCGGGGCAGAACCGTTCGAACTGCGGTGGAGGTCCGATGTACTAAGCCATATGGAAGCAGAATCTCTCGAACCGTGGTGGCGGTCGTACCATCGTGGCGATTGGAAGGAAAACTCAGTAATTGGGTAAGACGGACGATGCGTTGGAGTATGCTGCTGATGACCGGGCAGTACGAAGAAAATCGACGTAAAAGAGCGCAGAGGATTCAGAAAGGGAAGTGATAAATAGACAACGATGATAATAATAAGGAAGACCAAGTTTTGTCATTAGAGATTAAGTTATTCAAATTAGTATATTATAATATACATAATGGCCATGGGTGTATGGGGAAATTAAAGAGAGGATGTGTGTTTGTATATAATAGTATAAATGGTACAAGCTGATTGCTAAAGATTTTCTTGTTTTGCGATTGTTCTTGCTATTGTTATAAACGTGTTGTATTTATTATTTCTGTTTTGAAAGCCAAGGAGTAGACAAATAATAACGTTTTGTTTGTTATCAAAGATTAATCTTTTAATTTCATAATGGTAGATAAAATCTCTAGAATTCAAGCGTTTGAAATGTTGGTCTCTGCGTAAATTTGTAATTCTTTGCGTAAATTCGTCGCCAATCCGTACGGACGGCACTGTTGGCCCACAAATAAATCTCATCTACGGTGGATGTCCGTTGACGAACGTGTATAGTATATTGTTGAATTGGAGTAAATAAAAGTATAGAAGTATAAGATATTAAATATTTATAAAACCCATAATACGGAAAGGAAGATAATCTCCCAGAGTATATTATTTTAGTAGTCAATTTAGACTTCTACAAGTTTTCTTTACCTTCAAATCAAAAATCCGGAATTTTTTCTCATGAATAAATAGTTACCCTGATATTGACCCGTTAGCGCACGAACTATCATTTTAAATTATTGCTAGGCATTTTCATCTTTCGAAGTTTTGAACGGTAGCCCACATTACTAATAATATTTCAAATTGCAACGATTTTCAGAGGCGCCGATAAAAAGGAACTTCCTAATAGTATTCCAAGAAAATCGAAAATACTTGAATTGCTTTCACTGCTGCCAGAACTGCTTTCAATATTCAACAATTGTTATATTAATAACCAATTAATTTTTGTATTTTTTTATATCATATTATACGTATTCAAAATTAGCATTGTATTCATTATAATCACAACATAATATTCATAATAATCATAACCTGCATTATAATTGACAACGGAATTAACAGGCTCAATCGCCAACAGGCTCAATCGCCAACAGGCTCAATCACCAACAGGCTCAATCGCCTACAGACTCAATCGCCTACAGGCTCAATCGCCAACAGGCTCAATCACCAACAGGCTCAATCGCCTACAGACTCAATCGCCTACAGGTTCAATAAAGCATAATCAACAACATCTTAAGGGCCCAACAACAATGAGAGGTAGCCTTACGATCATCATCATATCCATTGTGACGAACCAACCCAGAACAGGGGGTCACACCAAGCAGAACACGCTTTCGGGAAACCATTGATTGCAACATAGATGAAATACGTGTAGGAACTTCCCAACTCGGATATTGACGAAGAACTTTGGGCTCCCCTGTGATAGACGTGGCTAATGGGAAGGGGAACCACTTAGACTGACGCAATACTCGGGGACGCCCAATAACAGATATCCTGGATTCACTTTGCACGTGACCAAAGGAACGAATCATGACAGATTCACGAGACGCAGACAGAATAAGACATACGAGACATGTGACGTGGGAAGGGGAGACGAGTGCAGATGGAGTCCGGAAAGACAGACGGGCAGAGCCTGATGGGGTGTGAGAAAAGACGGACGTGTCCGGGGAGATGTCCGGTTTGTCGGAGATCTGCAAATGAAGCTTACAAGGAGTGGGAGGAGACGATCGTGTGTGCAAGAGAAGCTAATGAAGTGTGAACGGGGACAGACATGTGTAACGAGAGCTTGGGAGATATCCGGGAGCTGAACGCGTGACAGACAAAACCATAGACGTGTGTGAGGTGATCGAATATGTGTGACTATTAACATGCCGGAAACTGAACTGTGGCGCGGAAGTGGACCCGCTGATTGCGGTCATTCGGTAGCAGCGTGACTGTGGACGGATTACGCTGGCGTGAGCCCACGCGAAACGGCGACGAGGAAGGTGGAGTACGGACCTCGAACACGGCGCTGGGCCTTCACCGACCATCCTACGGTCAGCAACGTCTTAAGGGACGACTCCAGCTGAGGAGGGCGTTGACCTCATGCAGCGTCTCCGGACAGACTCGTCGCTTGACAACATCTCAACAACTGTGTAAGTTGACCCATGACCATAAGTTGACCCATGACCATAAGTTGACCCATGACCATAAGTTGACCCATGACCATAAGTTGACCCATGACCATAAGTTGACCCATGACCATAAGTTGACCCATGACCATAAGTTGACCCATGACCATAAGTTGACCCATGGCCATAAGTTGACCCATGGCCATAAGTTGACCCATGGCCATAAGTTGACCCATGGCCATAAGTTGACCCATGGCCATAAGTTGACCAATGACCATAAGTTGACCAATGACCCTAAGTTGACCAATGACCCTAAGTTGACCAATGACCCTAAGTTGACCAATGACCCTAAGTTGACCAATGACCCTAAGTTGACCAATGACCATAAGTTGACCAATGACCATAAGTTGACCAATGACCATAAGTAATTTTGTGACCAATGACCGCACGCCTACCGGACTATGGTCATTCGCCAATGAATATGCTTGTAATGCATCACATAAAAATCATAACGAAACCAAGCAAGCCCCTTTGCATTTCTCTAGCCAAGCAATCCTGGAAATAAATCTGCCTCGATTTAAGCTCGTCTCAAATCCCAGTGTGGGATGCGTTCACCGGTAAAAGCTGTCTGGACGAAGTACGACCGTGACGTCTGACAGGTGTCAGCGGTCTCATCATCGAAATCGTAATCAGCATCATAAATAAGCCACAGTAAGAGGTACATAGAACTGCAATCAATTTCACAATCGACAACAACAGAATTTACAGGCTCAACCACGAAATAAGGAAGCCTTGCAATCATCATCATCTTCACAGTCATCGTAATCAGCATCATAATAAACAGAACTCAGTGGCCCAGCCACGACGAGAGGTATCCCTGCAATAATCATCATATTCATCGAAATCAGCATCATAATCAACTCACAGGAACTCACATTCCTATACACAGTGAGAGAGAGCCTTGCAATCATTACATTCATCGTCATCGTAATCAGCATCATAATCAACTCACAGGAACTCACATTCCCATACACAGTGAGAGAGAGCCTTGCAATCATAATATTCATTGTCATCGTAATCAGCATTAGAAATCAACTCACAGGAACTCACATTCCCATACACAGTGAGAGAGAGCCTTGCAATCATAATATTCATTGTCATCGTAATCAGCATTAGAAATCAACTCACAGGAACTCACATTCCCATACACAGTGAGAGAGCCTTGCAATCATAATATTCATCGTGTCATCGCAATCAGCATCATAATCAACTCACACAGGAACTCACATTCCCATACACAGTGAGAGAGAGCCTTGCAATCATAATATTCATCGTCATCGTAATCAAGTATCATAATCAACTCACAGGAACTCACATTCCCATACACAGTGAGAGAGAGCCTTGCAATCATAATATTCATCGTCATCGTAATCAGCATCATAATCAACTCACATGAACTCACATTCCCATACACAGTGAGAGAGAGCCTTGCAATCATAATATTCATCGTCATCGTAATCAGCATCATAATCAACTCACAGGAACTCACATTCCCATACACAGTGAGAAATAGCCTTGCAATCATAATATTCATCGTCATCGTAATCAGCATCATAATCAACTCACAGGAACTCATATTCCCATACACAGTGAGAAATAGCCTTGCAATCATATTATTCATCGTCATCGTAATCAGCATCATAATTAACTCAATGGAACTCACATTCCCATACACAGTGAGAAATAGCCTTGCAATCATATTATTCATCGTCATCGTAATCAGCATCATAATCAACCCACAGGAACCTTACATTCCCATACACAGTGAGAGAGAGCCTTGCAATCATAATATTCATCGTCATCGTAATCAGCATCATAATCAACTCCTACAGGAAACTCACATTCCCATACACAGTGAGAAATAGCCTTGCAAATCATAATATTCATCGTCATCAAACAGAGTATCATAATCAACTCACAGGAACTCACATTCCCATACAGTGAGAGAGAGCCTTTCAATCATAATATTCATCGTCATCGTGTAATCAGCATCATAATCAACTCACAGGAACTCACATTCCTGCCACACAGTGAGAGAGAGCCTTGCAATCATAATATTCATCGTCATCGTAATCAGCATCATAATCAACTCACAGGAACTCACATTCCCATACACACAGTGAGAAATACCTGCAAATCATAATATTCACAAGTCACTGTAATCAGCATCATAATCAACTCACAGGAACTCACATTCCATACACAGTGAGAGAGAGCTTCCTTGCAATCATAATATCTTCATCGTCGTAATCAGCATCATAATCAACTCACAGGAACCCACATTCCTACACAGTGAGAGAGAGCTCCCTTGCAATCATAATATTCATCGGTCATCGTAATCAGCATCATAATCAACTCACAGGAACTCACATTCCCACACAGTGAGAAATAGCCTTGCAATCATAATATTCATCGTCATCGTAATCAGCATCATAATCAACTCACAGGAACTCACATTCCCATACACAGTGAGAAATAGCCTTGCAATCATAATAATATTCATCGTCATCGTAATCAGTATCATAATCAACTCAAGGAACTCAAGCATTCCCATACACAGTGCAGAAACAGCCTCAGCAATCATAATAATATTCATCGTCATCGTAACCCAGCATCATAATCAACCCGCAGGAACTCACATTCCCATACACAGTGAGAGAGAGCTCCAAATCAAGGTAATATTCATCGTCACGCAATCAGCATCATAATCAATCACAGAACTCACATTCCCTACACAGTGAGAGTAGAGCCTTGCAAATCATAATATTCATCGTCATCGTAATCAGCATTAGAAATCAACTCACAGGAACTCACATTCCCATACACAGTGAGAGATAGCCTTGCAATCATAATATTCATCGTCATCGTAATCAGCATCATAATCAACTCACAGGAACTCACATTCCCATACACAGTGAGAAATAGCCTTGCAATCATAATATTCATCATCATCGTAATCAGCATCATAATCAACTCACAGGAACTCACATTCCCATACACAGTGAGAGAGAGCCTTGCAATCATAATATTCATCGTCATCGTAATCAGCATCATAATCAACTCACAGGAACTCACATTCCCATACACAGTGAGAGAGAGCCTTGCAATCATAACATTCATCTTCATCGTTATCAGCATCATAATCAACTCACAGGAACTCACATTCCCATACACAGTGAGAGAGAGCCTTGCAATCATTACATTCATCTTCATCGTTATCAGCATCATAATCAACTCACAGGAACTCACATTCCCATACACAGTGAGAGAGAGCCTTGCAATCATTACATTCATCGTCATCGTAATCAGCATCATAATCAACTCACAGGAACTCACATTCCCATACACAGTGAGAGAGAGCCTTGCAATCATAATATTCATCGTCATCGTAATAAGCATCATAATCAACTCACAGGAACTCACATTCCCATACACAGTGAGAGAGAGCCTTGCAATCATAATATTCATCGTCATCGTAATCAGCATCATAATCAACTCACAGGAACTCACATTCCCATACACAGTGAGAGAGAGCCTTGCAATCATAATATTCATTGTCATCGTAATCAGCATTAGAAATCAACTCACAGGAACTCACATTCCCATACACAGTGAGAGAGAGCCTTGCAATCATAATATTCATCGTCATCGTAATCAGCATCATAATCAACTCACATGAACTCACATTCCCATACACAGTGAGAGAGAGCCTTGCAATCATAATATTCATCGTCATCGTAATCAGCATCATAATCAACTCACAGGAACTCACATTCCCATACACAGTGAGAGAGAGCCTTGCAATCATAATATTCATCGTCATCGTAATCAGCATCATAATCAACTCACAGGAACTCACATTCCCATACACAGTGAGAGAGAGCCTTGCAATCATAATATTCATCGTCATCGTAATCAGCATCATAATCAACTCACAGGAACTCACATTCCCATACACAGTGAGAAATAGCCTTGCAATCATAATATTCATCGTCATCGTAATCAGCATCATAATCAACTCACAGGAACTCACATTCCCATACACAGTGAGAAATAGCCTTGCAATCATATTATTCATCGTCATCGTAATCAGCATCATAATTAACTCAATGGAACTCACATTCCCATACACAGTGAGAAATAGCCTTGCAATCATATTATTCATCGTCATCGTAATCAGCATCATAATCAGCAGAACTCAGCGGCCCATCCACGTCGGCAGGGGACGTTCTGGTCGCGTGAGTGCGTGGGAGGCTCGCGGCTGCAACAGGTATCCGCCACCGCCGCTGCTGCTCTCTGGCGTGCGGATCGTGCAAATCCAGTGGCAACCCGGGCGCTCCCACGCCCCGCGGACGGCTTCATCTCGCAGAGCAGCTCGATGGAAATGGATTCAACGATAATTGAAACAGGATGATTGGACTGGCAAAAAACACCTCATCCTTTTTTTTTATTGCAAAGCGCTGCGTGATGAAGGTCGTATAAAAATAAACTGGATCTGAAATTGGTTTGAAGCCTAAATTTTCTCTAATTCGAACTACACTCAATACATCCATACATTTAAAGCACGATGGATTTTCATTTAGGAAAAAGTTTCAGCTTTTTACTCAACCAATTTTTTTTATTTTGACGATTTTCGTTCGATATCACCTAATTTATGATAAAAAGCACTATAAGGAGGATAATCTCTGACGAAATGAAACAAAATTCTTCTCATAATACGAAATAATAGTGTTATTAAAATAAAAAACAAAATAATGCTAATTTCAAATGTGCATATTAATTGAAAGAAAACTAGTCAGCTTCTCACCATGTGAGAAGTGTCTGTGGATTTGCTAGTTATCCAAGAACTCGGGAAAAATTCAAAAACTATGAAACATAAGAAATTTTGTCTGAAAAATGCAAATAATTGGTTTCGATATTCCCCATATTCTGTCATTGTGCATACCGACTGAATCCTCATTCTCAGTGTATCACATAGCTGACATCTAGTGACAGGGCTCCAAAGAAGAAGTCGCACGCAATTAAATATTTGCTATTTACGTATTGCGTTACGGAACAGAAACGTTTTTTGATACTTTTGGTATGTAAAGAATTTTTGTATTAGGTTATTGCTTTATTGGTAAATATTGTTTTTATTAAACTATTTACTTTATTGTAATGTGATTTGAGAGAATTTTATTTATTCTGACGCAGTGACGCGTGCTACGTTGGAAAAACATTTTGCGTGGGGTTGCCCAAGAGGACTTTTTCTGCTCCAGGCTACAAGTTGATGAAATATTTATGTCTTTAAATTAAAATTGAACAAATTTTATCTTCATGAAAGCTATGTTTAGTAAAATACATTTCTCAGGCTGTCAATGGAGCTCTCAACCTCAAATGGTTTGGGGAGAACCCTTAATCTTTTGACAGGTCTTATGATATATAATATATGATATATATATATATATATATATATATATATATATATAATATGTCATGCAAGCATTCAATAAGAGAGAGTGGTTTGCGACAGATTGGAGAAGAAAATGATGCTCTCACACTCGACCTATCGCGTACGTATTTTGTTTCGAAATTCTATAATTATTATTGTACAAAAACAAGAGTTTAACATTGTAGTACTGATCATAAATGCTGCGTTTTATTCCAATTTAAATTTTAGCAAAACGAACACTCCGAAGAACAAAATGATCTATGGTTTTTACAGGTACCTGGTGAAGATGTAGAGACAGTCAGTTGATAACGCATTTTAGCTTTGAAAATTTAACTCAGTTTTGTCTACGCTTTTCTCACTAAAAAGTAGAAAGATTTTTTGCACGTACTCTGTACAAAAAATTTGTAGTTTCAAGGATATGACCGTGTCCTTTTTACTTCACACTCAAGCAACAGGAAAATATTTGATAGAGTTTATTAACAAGACCCCTGTCCAAAAATGTATATTTATAGTATTTGAAGTTGATGTTAAATGTTTATGGTAATAATAATAATAATAATAATAATAATAATAATAATAATAATAATAATAATAATAATAATAATAATAATAATGTTTTTATTGATAGCGAGGCTCATGCCTTCGGCCGTTATTCGTCTCTGTTCGTCGGCCTTTATTTTCTCAAATGAATTAATTTTTCCTCTTTGTACAATCTACAATCATTTCTTAAAATGTTTCTCACGAAAATATATTTAAATAAAAAATATAAAGTAACAATGACAATAATTAAAACAATATCTATGGAAGGATTTTCAACACTAGCTATAAGGCTAGTGTTGAAAATCCAGTCGCTATGTGTAGAGAAATTCAAGCGGACTGCTCCCCTAATCGGTAGTTTTCCGTAGTTTGTCCGAACAACACCAGGTGAATACCGGAGCAGTACCCTAACACACGGGCCACGACCCGCGCGCGATTTTCCTTGCTCTTCTTTCTTCTACTCTCATTGAACCCCCTTTCTTACATACTCTTCACTACCGGACTTATCGAGACACCAGTCGGGAGCTGGTCCCGGTTGGGCGATGGTCCGCTGGTGAGAGAATCCTGGTTAGAAAAAAACCATAAGACGTGCAGATCGGCGCCAGAACTTGCTATTTAGCTGGGGAAATCACCACTTCCTGCGATAAAAACATGCACTACACCTACGAGACTAAAATCTTAGCAGCTGGCGCGCCCGAAAACTCTAATTAATTAATTAATTAATTAATTGATAATATCAAAACATAATATTAAATACAACAATCAGTAAAGAATAACATTATTGTGTATATAAATTATATTTTGTAACGATGCGAAATTATATGTTATATTTACTCCAAATTTTACATCACGACAATATGTATAGAACCGATCTACTGGAATAAAATCAGAAGTTGGCAATCTTGTGGTGTTATAGAGACTCTCAACTTGAAAAGAGGGACAGAATCAACATCCAACGAGAAAATGGGCGTTCTGGAACGAGGACGTAAACGATTAATAGAGCATTTCAGTCAAAGGGGCGTATCTAAGTGGAGAATTTAGATGTAATAAATCTAATGTGATTTTGGCGGATTGAGGACAACACATGTACTACGGAAAAGTAAGTGGACTAGAAGATTTGGGAGAATCTATATAGAAAAAAAATACATATGGAATAATACATAAAGGAAGAACTTTTTGTTATGTGATAGGTAAAGAAGTAATTATTTGAAGAAGTTCTGTTATTCAAAATCGTTAAATTAATTAAATGTATTGTTCTTTTCAGTTTACAAACATTATTTTTCAACGGTTTTTGTCATTATGAAAAAAATGTTCTCTTTTCTTTTGAATTTAAAAGCATTTGAAAGCATATTTCAGTAATTTAACATACTCAAATTGATGGTGTATGCCATTGAATAATCTGCTCTCTACAAATAATTAAATGTACATTTTTATTTCCCCATTAGTTAACTGTATTAATGGAAAAGTAAAAAAAAATTAAAACTTTTTTTTGTCATTTAAGGTCGCATCAACGTGTAGGTCATTAGCATCCCCTATTGGAATTAACGTTATGGTAACTATGAAGATGAAACGAAATGGTGATGATGAGGGGTGAAACGACGAACAAAAATGCAACCATGCCCGAGGTGGGAACCGAAAGCGGTAGCGTAGTGCATCAACTGATGTCACTGCAGCGCCTCTGACCGGGAAGTCCTAGGTTACACTTCCCACGGCGGCAGAATTTTTGACCCTAGTTTTTCAGCTAGGTCGACTTCAGTCGCTGTCTGGAGAAGAATTATAGCGGCCGGCTACTCTGATCGGTAGTTTTCCGTGGTTTCTTCCACCAACACCAGGCGAATGCCGGAG
Source organism: Teleogryllus occipitalis (assembly GCA_011170035.1). Taxonomy (NCBI): domain Eukaryota; kingdom Metazoa; phylum Arthropoda; class Insecta; order Orthoptera; family Gryllidae; genus Teleogryllus; species Teleogryllus occipitalis. Next base: position 330,615 of record BLKR01001081.1, on the reverse strand, counting down.
CAGTACCCTACCAAACGGGTCACGGATCGCGCTTGATCTATCTTTCCTCTTCCTTGTCCTATCATCTCTCATTACACACATACACACACACTAACATGCACTACACTACCACATATTCCGAGAGACCGGTCGGGAGCTTAGAGCTTGCCCCGGCTGGGGCGGTGCCCCGCTGGTGGGAGAGTCCTGGTTAGGGGGGAAACATTGCTAGCCGACGGTATGTCGGCGCCGGATCACGCCATCCAGCGGGAAAAGATCACCAGCATCTTCCGAGAAAAAACATGCACTAGACTAACGGGACTAATGACCAAAGCTGTTGACGTGCCCGGAATCACTAACCAACCAACCGAGGCGGGACTCGAACCCGCGACCTTTGGTCGGAGATCACTAAGACACTACTGCCTTAGCGATCTCGGTCACCGTGCCGGCTAAAATAAGTTTATTTCTTTTTTTTAACGCACGGTATCCCGAGCTTTTTCGTGTCGATTGTGCAATGGTTAGCACGTCCCTAACACTTTTCGCACTCATTCACATACAACACTAACTCATCCTGGGTTTTTGCATCATTAATATAATCAAGTTCTTTTCATTATTAATATTTCAAATAATGTCAATCACAGACCGTTAGAAACAAACGACACCGACTAATGGCTAGCAAAATTTCAAAGTGAACGATGCGTCTGTCATTGGACCTAGGGCGGGTTAACGGCAGGCATAAGTAGCAGATGTTTTAAGAGAGCACCGCGTTTACTTTCAAACAACGATGGTATGTGAGGAAACTTAAGCGTACGTCGGTCCGGGGGAGATCCGTTTGGTAAAACTGCTGGTGAAAATTTTCCCCAAACATTACTTTCATCTTTGGAACCGTACTACAAGCGCCTGACTCGTGTGTCATTTGTAGAGGAAAGAATCCATTACTCGATCATACAAGTATCAAGTCCGTTGATGGTAATATTGATACACCGCGTATGAGACAAACGAAGCTGAATTTAGCCTCTCGTGCGTTGTTAAGGAAAGCAGCTTGGCAGGGCATTTGTCGATCCGAGCAGTAATGGTGAAGTTTGAAATAATTCAATCTACATAGCGGATATAATTATTCAATTCACTTGAACTGATGCTCTATGGGTAATATAGAATACAAAATCATTCCAAAATCTAAATCAAGAAATGGAAACAGATCCTTACAGGTCTGCACGTGCCCCCTTATTAAGATACTGCTCCAGTACCCAACACGAATTGATCGGAGAAAATTACGGAGACAGCCGTTCAGAGCAGATAAACTCGAGTGACATTCAAAGATTTATTGTTGTGCTAGTTATTCGGCTAAACGGATTCGGTGCTATGACGGTCAGCGCACCGGAATGTTTTACCCGAGTTTGCGGGTTCAAACCCGATCGAAGCCGTGGATTTTTAAGGGCGAAAAATCCTTCGTACGCCTTCCTTCGGAGGGAAAGTAAAGCCGGCTGTCCCATGTTAGTAGATTTACTGCATGTAAAAGATCCTCAAGTCTACATGAAGCCTCTGAGTAAAATTCCACCTGATTCGTCGCCCAAGATAATACTTCCTTTCTCCGCTAGGTGGTGAAAGGAGCGTAACGAAAAGTGCGTGGTTAGACGGAAGAGCGGGCCTGATGGCCCGAGTCTCGCCACATAAAATAAGGCACTAACTAACTATGTTATCTGGTGTCAAAAACTTACCACCGCCGTCGCGGATCGAACCTAGGACGGATCGGTGAAACAAAATTCAATTGCGGACTCTGAACTGAAAACTATCGCACCGATTTAATATAAAATTTGACGGACGTGTAAAAAAATAAATATTAAAAATGTATAATGATGAATAAATATGAATATTAAATAATAAAAATGAATATGAAGCAGGGGTGGAAACAGAGGTAGAGAAAATGAGAGAACTCCAAAGAAACCAAATGCGAACCAACTTCGTCGAAAATAAGTTCCAATTGCATTGACCGTAATTGGAATCTCGGTACCTATAAATGGAATTCGCAATGCTCTCTGTCATACCTTGCGAACTTGGAGTCATCTAATGAAATTCCAGAACAGACAGTATAGCAGAAAATAAATATAGTTCCGAGATACCAACTGAAGGTTTTTAGATTTGGATATCCTGGGTTCGAATTCCAATAATAGCAATATCATCGAAACAATCTAAACGATACATTGAAGCCCACTTCTACAGGAATAGATTGTTGTTTCTGACGCCAGCTTCTATGAACGTTTCTCTGATTTTCTCCGATAAATTCCAGAGAAAATTCCGGAGCTATACTCTAAACAACGGGTTATGAACTTTGCTCAATCTTTCCTTCACTTTAAATTTTCACCCACAGATCCTTTGGGCTCAGAAATGGATAGATCCCCCCTCTTAAAATGATACAACACAAATTGATCCATAATATCACCTCCAAGCGTCGCAGATCTGTAATGCAACGACCAGTTGAGTCTCCCGAGACACTAAACCTGATTCATGGGGAGATAATTCCAGATATTAAACTACTGTTATCAAGAGACCACAATAACATATGCCAACTATCCCTATCTCCTGACAATTTAATTTCCATTTTTATTAATGCAAACAACATTAGAAACATATAGCAATTTTAAATACTCCAAACTGAAACCGTATATTCATTTAATGAACAGTAGCACAACCTTGAAAGAAACTGATATTTTGAGGCAAGAATGCACACGCTAGAACTTCATTTGCTGTATGTAATACGTCAATCGTAAAGTTATATAGACTAATGTGTCCGTGTTGCTTTGCCAGCGTGTCTAGAGCTATTTGTTCAGTTCAGTCTTTTTTAGAGCTCAAACTTTCACTTGATATATTGCTGAAATAGTCTCTTGGTTGCTCAAAACCTACCGTGCAAAATAAGCTACACTTTCAATCTAGCCCCGAAATTTGCAATTTTCTATTAGGTTCTCGAAAATGAATCTCTTTAACGTTTTTTAAGGTACAGATCGGCTCTCTCTAACTTTGTATCTCTAAAATTAAATCTGTCTATAAATTATCAATGTTAAACTACGTAGTCGTTGAACGACAAATTACGGTGATATTCTATCCATTGTGCTAACGTATTTTGGAAAAACACATTTCATTTTAATATTAAAAAGAATTTTTAACTTACACCAATTTCTACTCTATCTGGAATTGCATTATCATGATACAGTAAGTAAAACGTCAGTTTCCAGTCTGTTTCATTAGGTTTTATGTGAACTCCGTTCCAGGCCGTTTTAGATATCTTAATAAAGGAGTCAACCGAATTTATTTTAATAAGCTTCAAGTTTAAGACATGATTTTGAGGAAATGTATTTAATCTTTAGTATGTTGATTTTCCGCAATGAAAATAAAGTTCTAATTAAACTTTTCTTAATTTACAAACACAGATGAAAGGGCTGTTCAAACAGGAAAGTTACATCGCTCTGTGAGAGCAAGAGATTTTGGAGATTCATAAAAATATTTGAGGTGGTTTGAAATTAATGGTATAAACTTTTTACTGTAAATTAACGGAAACGAAAGGAAGAAATGAAAACCTAGAAAACTGAACCTAATAAGAACTTTATATTATTTCTAATTCATTCATTCATTCATTCTCGTAAAATTACCGCAGTATTTCAAACCATGATCGAATCACGGTCACATTTTAACATAGGCATTTTCCCACATGCATTTCATTCAAGTGAACAAGTTACATGCTAAGAAGATGACGAGTTACAATATTGTTTAAATATTTTTATTAGATTTTATTTATTACCTTATAATTTTATTTACTTGTATTATGCAGAATAATGAAATATACTTGATTTGTAAATGGTTCTCCGGAACGTATTGTCGTTTTGTAAAATCACTTGAATTTTTAAATTATTTTTTAATTTCTTTTAGTGTCTAGTGTTTGTGATTGTTTGCACTTCAATTACATGGATCCTACAATAAGAATTTCAGGTTGTGCTTACGTGGGCCAGGGCATCAACTAAAGTGTCTCTTACCGGGAAGTGCAGCGTCTCTTACCGGGTAGTGCAGTGTCTCTTACCGGGTAGCCGTAGGGTTCGAGTCCCTACGGTGGCAGGATTTTCGAATCCAGCTGCACGAGTTTAAATATTTAAAAAAATATTTAAAAATGTAAATTAAGGTACTCGAACTCTGCACGCAAACGTATGCAATTGTTTTATTAGTAACAAAGGATGAGGTAAATCGTTAATATATGGCGACGTTAGGTTACATGACAATATTAATAAAAGTGAATTTAACATGTAACCGACATCGATAACACATTAAGTGGTGCATTGATAGATACGAAATTTTTACAGGCTCTTCTTTGGGTTTGTCGCAATGCCCTTGAAAGGTTTGGTAAAGATTGATAAAATACAAATGCGGAAAATAAATAATTTAAAAAATATGTAGGTAGATAAACAACGATCATTATTTTTCGCCTGACGCTCGTGGCAGATTGGTTTCTAATATATTCCGCTAAAAGCCAGTAGCGGTGCTTACGATCACTAATAATATTCTAAAATTTTAAATTCTAATCGTTAAACCATTAAATGATCATTTTGTGAATCTCTCTTAACTTTTTCTTCCAAGTTGTTAACAAACAAAATTAATTAAATATGTTTGTCGGCCACATGCGTCTTTAATTCCTCTTAACATGCAACCTTGCAGGTTTGATAAGAGCACTTTTACCTACCGGTATGTTAAGAAATTTTACATCCTTGCAACGTAAACAACCATCGATTCATCGCAAGTCAAAAATTTGTTAAGAAAAAACATGGCGATATACAAAACATCAGATTCAAACAATTCAGAAGTAAATCACATTGGTTTGGGAAATAATTATTTTTAATTGTAATATTATAAATAGTACAATTAGAAAAATGTATATTAGGTAAATTAACCTCATTTCTCTCGCATTCCATCAAACCAATCTACTCGTAATCGTATATACTGACGATGTGAAGGTGTCGCCACTGCAAATCTACGCGCCAATTTCCTTGGCGGACGTTATATCTTTAGATATCTTTACGTTCAGGAGAATTATTTGCATCAAATTTTCTCGAATCACGATATACCAATATTGTTTATATAAATATATTGCAAGCAACACCCCATAATCGTACTATCGTACCGCAGCAACAGTATTCATATCTTTACTATCGTAGTAATGTCGTAAATGCCGGCCCGGTGGCCGAGATCGCTAAGGCAGTAGTGTCGTAGTGATCTCGGTCCGAAGGGTCGCGGGTTCAAGTCCCGCCTCGGGCATGGTTGTATTTGTGTTCGTCCTTTCACCCCTTAGCATCAATCACCATATCGTTTCATCCACATAGTTACCATACCGTTAACAGCAATAGTAGTCGCTAATGACCTAAGATGTTGATGCGACCTTAAATAACAAAAAAAAAATGTCGTAAATGTTTGCAGAATTCGTGAGATTTTATGGTGACCTATTAAATGCTGAACATACCTAGGAATGTTACAGTGTTATTACTGCCTCGTGCTAATTCAAAATCTCGGCTCCGCAATGCTCCGTCTCGATTTTTAACTTTTGGTCCCGGCAGTAATAACACTTATGACATTTCTAGGTATGTTTACCGGGAGCGGTAGCTCAGTGCATGAACTGATGTCACTGCAGCGCCTCTGACCGGGAGGTCCTAGGTTCCCACTCCCCACGGCGGCAGGATGTTCGATACTAACGTTTCAGCTAGGTCGAATTCAGTCGCTGTCTGGAGGAGAATTCTAGTGGCCGGCTGCTCTGATCGGTAGTTTTCCGTGGTTTCTCCGATCAACACCAGGCGAATGCCGGAACAGTACCCTACCGAACGGGCCACTGACCGCGCGCGATCTTTCCTTCCTCTTCCTTGTCCCAATCTCTTCCCTTACACACACTTACACTAACATGCACTACACTATCACATATATTCCGGGAGACCGGTCGGGAGCTTACAGCTTGTCCCGGCTGGGGCGGTGCCCCGCTGGTGGGAGAGTCCTGGTTAGGGGGAAACCCCACTAGCCGACGGTAGGTCGGCGCCGGATGTCGCCATCCATCGGGGAAGAACACCGCCTTCCCCCGGAAAAAAAAACATGCACTACACTAACGGGACTAATGACCAAAGCAGTTAACGCGCCCGGAAACACGAAAAAATCAATCAATCAAAATCTATGTATGTTAAAAGCCATTACACGGTAGAAGTTTCCATTATACACAGTAGGTGGAGTGCATGCAGTCATCACAGTAAAAGTGCGAGCATGTACCCCTGACGTATTGAATTTGTTCAATACCTGCGATTCTGATCATAAGCAGTTCCAACTCGGAGCTGTTTGTTAATATTGGAGTTAACATATTAATCACATAAATATTAATTAGGTTAATAGTTAGGTATTAGGTCAATTTAGGCTAATATGGGTTAATATTAATGACGTTCTTACATTTTGAATCACTTACAATAGTGCTTGTTTAATGTTTCTTGATATGTTTTTAAATGATTGATAAGGATTGCAATTTTACTTAATAATTTTACATATTAAAACATGTTTTATCAGAATGGTGAAAATTTCCCTAAAAACACGTATTTGTTTATATTATTTGAAGATATTACAAAACGTAGAGACATTTATTATTATTATTATTATTATTATTATTATTATTATTATTATTATTATTATTATTATTATTATTATGTTAATGTATTTTAAATAGCATTTTGAATAAATGCCTTGAAAAAAATGTATTTGTAGAAATGCAACTTACAAAAGTATGGGCATTTATATAGAGATATTTAAGAAAAGACATTGTGACCCCGAGGAAAGCAGAACAGATCAAAATATAATAGCAATTTAAAATATAATGAAAGAAAAGTTTAGTATTCTATTGAAATCTCAACCAATTATATTAAAAATAATATGTAACACCTTGATTTATAGAAAATTGATCTTTCTCCTCTTTTGAAGGATTGGATATGAAGAAAGTCCAGACAATGCCTGGTATCTTGCTAGAGTATTAAATTTTTAAATTCAAGGAGTAAGTATAATTAAAAGAATCAGAAGAAAAGATGGTCCGGCCAAGCAGCTGCTGAGTGTAAGGGAATCTCCATCTATACAAACTCTTGCACAGTTTACCATGATTCAGTTCCCCCTGAGGAATATCTCAGTATGACTGCCGTCACTTCGGCATCTGTGCCTGGGACGCGGCGTCTCTCAGTCAAGGGTATAGAGGTACGGTTATTTCTCAGGTCAATTTGATGATTTTTAGAAGGTTATATTTCAACGAACACGGATTACACACCTAAACATGGGTGTTACAGCGGTATTTCCAGTAATAGAAAAGTATAGTTTTAATAAAAATTATATAATATATTTTTTAAACTTGCACTATATTCTTTCATAAATGCATTTTATTATACATTGCTACATTAATTTACATAATTGTTTCCTGTTTTTGTTTGTTTTGTGAACTATAGAGCAATATTGTAGCAACCCGTATGACTAGAAATATGTAACCAGCCTACTCTAAATTTTTTCAATCAATTCATTTACTTGATATACAAAAGTTGATACTTTCTCTTTTAAAAAATATTAATAAGTAAGAAAGTAATGTAGTTAACACTTTTGTTACATTTACATGATGTAGATATTGACTCAACATGCATATTCTGAAAAGAAGAAGCAAATCCTTATAGTCCTCAAATGTTTTCTGGGAAAACAACATGTAAATATAGATATTGAGATCACAAGCTTTAATGGCAAACAGCTTCAAATGGACCCTATACAGTCAAATCTCAGTTTTTGTATGACTAATTATTCGTACAAATGTGTTTCCAATGACTTTTTTCTAAATTTTGCTCATATTTTGTACAGATGAAAATAGTCCGTGCGAAATTCGTCCGCCGGCCCGCGTATCTTAAGAACATCCTTTCCGGAACCAAGTGCTGACGCCAAGACAGGCAAATCGAAATGTCTTCTTTTTATATTAGTAAGCCTTATCACGTGCATTGATTATCCTGGAAACTTTGCACTAATCAATTGCTATTTGCGCTCATTTATTGAGTGCGATTGCTACTATATAAATCACCAGGAAGCCATGAGTGTCAGCCTTTTGTGCGGAAGACAAAAAACACGGTTCAACTTTAGAAAAAAATCCTTGCAAATAATGAAATTGACACTTAAAACGTATTTTATTAGTATTTTGGGGTCTAGAACGAATTATTTAGATTTAATTAATTTATTTTTGAAACTATGTTTCAGTTTCCATCATACATCGTACGCAATATTGACGTTTTCGTCAATATTAAGACGATTTCGATCATATTAAGTAGACTTCCAATAGGGGAAAGTAACGACAGTCCATAGCGTAGTTTTCTTCCTCCCCTTTTTTCGGTAAAGAGTTGATTTATCATTTAGGACTTTGATTATTAGAATCTTTCTAAATCCTAACAAAAATGTAAGATTGAAGTCTAGTTAGATATTTACAAAATAATTGGAAACCGTAACCACGTAGCTATTGCTTCATGGATAATCCGGTATTCTCTCAAAGCTCCTCATAAACACTTTGCAATCTTTTTCTCTGTATCTCTGGATGTAGAAAACAATTGTGTAATCAAAGCAAGATAGTGAATGTTGGACTAGTTCCACGAAAAATTCAAGGTCAACTGTGCTTTTGAAGAAAGGACCGCAAGCTAGTAAAATGTTAAAAACCTTTATGCCCTAGCCTACCGCAAAAACTAAAAATATTGCAACACCAACTTACAGAAAATAATTGTAATATTGTCTCAAACACATACAGGATTGATTCTGAAAAATATAATAGTTTCTGAATTTTTTTGCAATTTATATTTCGGTCCGTCGTTGCCACCCCAACCCCCATCATCTCATTGCTGTTTACCGAAAACCGGAATGCCATGCATGGAAGCAAGGGACTGTCTGTCACAAAACGCGCGGTTGCACTCCACAAAGCAACGGAGGCGCGAGCGGCATGCGTTACCTGTTGCCGGGTGGCGTCGCGAGCCGCCGCGCTGCGCTGCCGTCGCCTGGCGTGGGCTGCCTGCTGCTGCAGCTGCTGGCGCCTGTGCGTGCGTCTGGCTGCCACGCACCCCGAAGCCCCACTGCCTGCGGGAGCCCCGTCCGGCGGCAGCGGCGGGGGCGAGGGTGGCGGGTGGGTGCCCGCCCGCTCGCCCGCGCAGGCGCCTGGCGGCCACGCGCAGTCGATGAGCAGCCGCGGCCCCGCCGCCGCCGACGCGACGCGACGCGACGCGACGCGACGCGACGCGACGCGCGCCACGCCTAAGGTGTATTTTGTTTTGTTCCTTTTTTATTTTCTCGTACACCTACGTATATACGTAGTAAAGAGAAAGTTACGAAAGTTTGCCGAACACCGAATATGTGGTGCCGCTTTTACAGATGTCTCAGAATAAACGTAACCAACTTTTAGGGCGTGTAAAGGACTCGAAAATAATTACTTTTTGCCAATGAAAATATAATGGAAAGTTGCTTATAACAAAATACTACGTATGCATTTATTCATGAGGCATTTGCTTCCGATTCCTAGGCAACCCCTCTACGCACAGATGTACGGCAAGTACTTGCCTTAGAACCAGATCTGCCGAAAACAAGTGTCTAAAAATGCAGAGAAAAAGACTCGCGTGTTAATTTGCTATAGGAAATTTTCCACGACATTGATAACTTAAGGTGCTACAACTGCACATACTTTCTCGCACAATTGGAAACGGTTATATAATATTGAAATATTGCAAAATATGTTCTAGTATGACGTCAGCTATAACTTCATGATAGTCCAATACAATCACAACTCGAACGAAGCGCCTTTGGTATGTATCTGCATTTATTTCGATAGTCAGAAACAGTTGTCCTGTACAATGCAATACGTCGATTGGGTCTCATAATTTACCAAACATTTGCAAATACGACGTGAAATAGAATCTGTTGCCTTGTGCGAGTATTTCTTGATTCTCAATGTAAATCATCAATGGAATTTTATTTTACTTGTAATATTTTAGATTTTTGTCCAACTAATCATATTATCCAAATTTTAAGCCCATTCATCTGACGAAAATAATAATGTTTTGTCAATTTTTATAATATATTATAAACGTAATACGAAACGTAAATTACAATATAAAATATGTAAAATTAATTGGTTATTAAAAATATTATTCTGTTGCAGACATTTTCAGAAAATATTGGGTTTAAGAACACTGAGAAGCACTATGTGGCGTTTATTTACTTAATTAAAATAATGTTTCTCTACTCTCATTCAAATAATTCTTGCAGTTCACTGCGTTTCAAAAACCAACTGAGCGACAAACTGAACTTTGTTCATTTCTCAAATATTAACTTGAAATACATAAACTGCATCCTAAATATTTAACCAAAACTGATTTTTAGATCTGTTAACAGTCATTGATATAAATTTGCGGTGCCACTACGAAATAAAACCCCCTGCATAACGAACAAAAACACATTGCCAAGCAGACAAACACAGGTCAAAAGATATTAAAATGGGAAATATTCCCAAGACTTCAAATGACACAGTAAAAAAAGTTGTCACGGTCTTGTTTTATTGATTTTTATGATTGCACATACCCTGCCCCGGTCTGACTCGCCGTGGCTTGCCCTGTCTCTTCCTCGTCCCGCCTGAGCTCACCCTGCCCGTGCCATTCATTCAGATTCACCTGGACTCTCCTCACTCTATCCGCCCCCGTTATTGTCTTACTTGGCTCGCCCCGCTCCAGCTGGCCGCGTCCAACCCTACCATATTTCCTACGATTATCGTTGCTTCTGTTAATACATCACTATTCTTGCTGTTTGTTGCTGATTCCGCAGGGGGGGGGGCAGACGGTCGCAAGACCTGAAGTTCTAGGTGGAGGCGGAAAGGCCCACTCGTTGCCTGAGTCTCTCGGCGGCACTCACGTCGTTAGATTCAATGTGGAGGTAGTGAAAAGGTAGTTCGCCACCAAAGTTTGTACAGGATCGGGCGTGAACCTCTGTACACCCGGGTGTGAACCTCAGGCCCACATATGAAAGCCTGACGAGTCTGATGAGACTGAGGACGTCTGACGAGGAGCATCAAAAGGAGCAACTCACTGTCACGTTCACTAGGTTACGGCGGTACTCATGTCGATAGCTTCAAGGAGGAGGCAGGAGTAGCTGTCTTGCCCCCGACCTTCGGGCAGGATTGGGCGTAGGGCTCGTTAGCCAACATCCTCTGTGCAGCAGGGGGAGACTTGTCTCGGCGCACTGAGTGGGGCATTGATTCGACTCCGGTACTGACGGCATCGCCCAGGCATTGTATGTGAATGTTTTCGAGAGGAGTAACTGCGTTCTGGCGGGATCCAGATACCAACCTGAAGTTGTTCACGCACTGGATGGGGATTCGGAAAAAGGTCAGGAGCCTAGGAGCCCACCCCGTGGAGCCATCATCTGGTAAACAAGTAATTGTTTCGTGTGATACAATATATGTAGGGTCCAATAATACGCATGGTCCATTCTGTTTATTGTTGTACCACTCGTTGCCTCAAGGTCTCTCGTAGAAGCTAGCTTTGTTTGAGAGAAACTGAAGAATTGATTGATTATACACTGAGGATCCTTACGTAAGAGTTTTATTCGTCGTTACGACAATGTAATCGTAAAATACCTCGCATCGATTATTTGACACCTCACGCTATACAGCTTCCCGCGGTTGCTCCTCAGGATTCAACCTCAGAGCAACAGTACTTTCCAGGTACTCCCTCGGTCGGGATGATCACAAATGTACCATCTTCTCAGAAAACGTGCAGGCGCTGACAGCAAGAATTCGTACGGAACCGGCAGGGGTGGATACTGCTTGAAGGATGCATTGTTTGCTGATGTTCGGTCGGTGATAACTTAAGTCACTTTGAAGGTATTGTCTGTCATGCACTAATTAATTCTCCATGTTTAGTTACATCTGAACTCGTACGTAAGTTTAAAATTAGATCTGCTCCTGCAGACAGTTTTTAAAGGCACTAAATATGATAATTCTTAGTAGGTCATGGTGCTTGGCGACATTGCATGAAGCTGGCGTGATGCATGTTCGAAACCGTATGTGGGCGGATACCGATTTGCTCTGCTATAGGAGTGAATACGTTTGGTCTGTGCAGATCGTAGCAAACGTATGTTCTGCACAAAGTATAGTCAATGTCTGATTTATGCGTGAAGGGCGAAAATGCGTCAGTTAACGTCAGTGCATCAGAGTAGTTACTGCAATGGCTCGGAAGGGGTTCATTGAGGAGAAAGCCAAAATTTATGGAAGAGTTGCGTGACCGAAAGCACACACAATCTAAACTGGAAATTGCACGAGAAGATAAATAAAACAAACCAAATTCAAGAAAAGAAAGATGATGTGAATAAGAATCGGAAGTCGATGATATCGAATAGGAATCGAAAAAGAAACAGTTTGTCTATTTTGTACAGACAATGTACTTGAAGGAAGCAAACTTCATCAACGTTTTAATTTTGCTAAATTATCGTAACATAGTTGTTAACTTCCCCAGATATAAATTTAATAAAACGAGAAACATATTGTGTAATGAATCATATGTGTTTCTATTTGAGAAAACACTTTAAACTGCCGAGATTGAACATAAATTTGATATATATGTCTCAGAATTGAACATTTATGCATCCAGTTGGTTAACACTAAACTTCTCGTTACGTCTTAACTTCGTGCTACTCAATGTAAGTACGATAAGTAATGATAGTGGGAAAGAAGCAGCACTATAATTTATACGTTTTTAAAGAAACATTGTGGCCGAAGGATTATAAAGTGAAAGAGCTTCAAATTTCGCATTTACAGAAACGACTAAATGCCATTGTCTTAAAAACGGTTAAACATTTTTGAACGATAATATCCTTATAGGACGAAGTTTTACTCTTCTAAAGATTATTAAATAAATATTTTTATTCTATTATTAGGAAACCGAAAAATTGAGGAAATTTCACAAAAATGTACATTGAACGGCGGTACATACTAACTGGCAAAACCGAAAAGTTATCCGAGGCAAAAGAAATGAGAAAACTAGTACAAGATAGTCTGTGCCATTATTTATCACCACTAGTTATTATTTGTCGTTATCGATGATAGATGTATCAAGTGCGAAACTACTCTTAATAATTTTGGTTACAGCTGGTGACGAACCGTTTATCCATCAATTCAGAACTTAGTAACTTAGCAAATTTCAAAAGTGACATGTTACGTTTATACGGGCGCATAAGATAAATTATGTGAATGAGATTTATCTGGTTTACGAGAAATGTGTTAAAGTTCGATTTCCGTATGAAGTCCCACACCAGTTCGGTGTACGTGACAGTGGTACCTGGCAAGAAGAACGCCTCCCGCTTTCACCGCATTGCAAAGGTGGCCACAGACACATACTGTAACAGTTACCTTCAGGGATTATCAATTCTCGAGTTTAAAGAAACAATTTTCACTTTATCAGGCTTAACAAAGCGAACAATATTAAACAGATCACGCAGAGGTCATCACGATCTGGTAAAACTATAAATCCGAAATCTAAAGAAAATTACGAGAATTTGGAATTTATTCATGGCAGTTTTACTAGCGTCAGTTTTACTCTTTTATTGCCACTAGGGACATAAATTTGCGGATAAAACGGCGTGAGTTAATATTGATTCCAGGCTTCTAGACTATACTTAGACCTTTAAGTGAAGTGCATGATACATCCCGGAAGGCGACGTTGTTTCTTCTCGGCTGGAAAATGAAATTCAGCCGCGACCTACAAATCAGCTCACGTATTTCCCCTCTATATCTCACTCCCAACAGGCACCCCCTCACCCAGGAAAAGATCTCAGGTCCCGACTCATCTTACTATAAGAATATTGAATCTGTCGGGAGAATTATTTTATTTGTAATTGTAATTTTGCATTCTGCCAACGGGCATCATTTGCCCAATTGTAGAATAAATTTCTATCTATCTATCTATCTATCTATCTAACACACACGTATTTTCTACGTACACGAGCTCCTTTGAAGGTTGCGTTTGCTCAGTGAAAACATTACTGTTGTCTCTACAGCGACTGTGACCCAGAGGTTGTAGGGTTTGATTTCCGATTGTGACGAATTTTGGACACCATCTACAAAGCTAGGTAGAACCCTTTCTATTAAGCTCTTCCTTTCTGTTAAAACGCAGGGCCAGACGTTGTCAATAATGTTTGTGCCCTCCTGGTGTTGGGGTAACGTTCTGTGCCCTCCTAGTGTCGGTTCGCGCTCAGCTAAATTACAAAGTAAATCACAAACATTGCCAACAATGTGTTTTTATCTTGGAACTGTGTATACTTAGAACCTGACCTAAAGATTCTACAGCTTGTTTTGTTACGTTGCAGTCTAAATCAATGTTTGATTTATATTTCAATAGCTGTTGTGAATGCCAACTGCTCATAAACTACGTTACATATTACGTTATTGTTAATATAGTCTACATACTGATCTGATACAAACGAAAAGACATACGTAAGAATATGTTCATTGCTCATTGCATCAGTAAGTTAAAACATTTTCGTCTATTTTCTTGGCATTGTCCCCAAATTTTAATATTAGTATTTACAAGGAACTATCCTAAATTTAACCGAATTTATCTTCCAGTTCCCTAGTCAGCCCAACTAAACCGCTTTTGGGATGCGAGTCAACGCAGCGAATTCGACGTGCGCGTTTTGTGTTTGAGCTCTCGATCAAAGCGCCGGCGTGCGCAGCGCTCGACGCCGCATCAGTGCATCGGCCGCGCGTGCCGCTTTCACGGGCAACGCGTGGCGCAGCGCTTACTCGTACGCGGCGAGCCCCCTCCCCTCGCGCGCTGGATTCGCGAATCAACCCGCAGCCGCTGCGCAACGCTCGTCACTCGTGTTTTGCGCTTGCGATAGTAATAGCTAGGAGGAGGATTGTCTCGACCGGCAGTGTCATGATGCACTAAGTAAACGTTTTTTTAAATTTGTTGCGTCTACAATTAGACGCAACGCTTCTCCAAGCCCCTTAAGGTGCGTTGAGCGCTTTGCGATTGGGAGTAATCCTCTATTAACATTTGGCGCTGGGGAGTAATTATCCATTAACATTTGGTGCTGGGGAGTAATCCTCCATTAACATTTGGCGTAGGGAATAATTCTCCATTAACATTTGGCGCTGGGGAATAATCGTCCATTAACATTTGGCGCTGGGGAGTAATCCTCTATTAACTTTTTTAGTTTATCGTTCACGTCACGTCGCTGTCAGTTGTCAAGAAGACCGCCAGGTAGCATCTCCGCGTACACGCCTCCTGCTACGCGCTCCTGCGTCACTACCCAGCGGCCAGAATTGGGAAGGAATAAGGATAGAGGTAGGGTTTAGGACACTTCACAGCGGTTGGACTAGCCCTAGTAAAGCAGACAAACTCGTTTTGGTGGAACAAATTTCACATGAGATTCGACGGGAATCGAACCCGGACCTTAGTGGCGAAAGGCTAGTGACTTCGCTATGTGCCACGAGCAAGCTCTGAGGAGCACTATTTTGAGGAGCTCATTGTTTGATTGATTGACGTTTCCGGGGACCTCAACTGCTTTGGTTATTTTTCATTCGATTCCCGGCCGGGGCAAAAATTAACTGTGCGCTTTCCTTGCACTGTACCAAGGCTGGGACGCCGCTGGTAGTACTTAGCCCGTAAAGAGCTGTTGTGCCAAAGTACATATATATATATATATATATATATATATGTGTGTGTGTGTGTGTGTGTGTGTGTGTGTGTGTGTGTGTGTGTGTGTGTGTGTGTGTGTGTGTGTGTGTGTGTGTGTGTGTGTGCGTGCGCGCGCGCATATATATCCACATATTTTACAACCAGTGACACCTAACACCAGGGACCAACCCACTACCATATCTGTCTTACCATATCCATATAACAATGTTTGAGAGCTTTACTTTCACAGTGAACACATTTAAAAGGATTAATTTCGTCTCTTCAAAAGAAAAACTAATTGTTTTTTTAAGAAAATTAATATTTTTCTCTAACATTTGCTCTTAACTCATCCTGTTTTACATTCCATGGTTTATGTAGAGAACAGGTTATTTTCTAAATCAAATTGGAAATATTTAAATTGTGGTTGAATTGGTAATTTAATTAAAAGAAGGTCGCAAAGAAAGTGACCTCCAAGAAGGGTGAGTGTGGTTTCCTTTACGAAGGATAAAATGTGAAGAGTGAGAGTGGAGAAGAAATGAGATCATTGTATAAAAAGGTCATTCAAGGCACCATTAATAACGAAACGAAGGAGGTTTGGAGCTTAAAGGCGGCGGTAATGGCGTAGTTATCGACCTCAGAGCAATAGTCTGATTCTGAGCAGAAAAACTTCCACCTCTATCGCACCATTATTTTCGTTGCAAGATTTTCTCTCTTCTGTCATATTTATCCACATTTAAATGACAATTGTTAAACAACCAAAACATGTGCAAAATAGTCAAACGTCACTTAATACTTCTACTCATATATAATACTATACTATACTCATTTTTAATCTCGCTTCAGTAGTTATATAATTCATCACTAACTTATTCATACATAATAAGAGAATCTTTACATGCATGAAATTTTCGTTTATCAGACTTAATTGTTTCTCAATGTTAAATTAGCTTTGACATCTCAGACAATTCTCAAACATTTCTAAAGAACATTCTCAAAAAGTTACTTATATTTTAAAAAAATGTGTTCTTGAAAAACCATAAAGGAATAATATTGAGAAGAATATTATATTAAGAATGAAAACTACTTTAAATATGAAAAAGTTGAAAAAGAAACGAAATATGTGAAAGTTAAAAAATCGAAGCTTTGGAATTTTAGAAATTCCAAAAGTTATAATAACTTAGCTCTACTGCAAAAAATGTGTGAAGATAGTGATAGTGATCGTTTTCAGAAAATCTTAATTACTTGTTTGTGAAAAAATGTCAAGTGTTCACTCAAAACTACAAGTTAATAATTAATATTTCGTATTTGCAAAATACATGTGTATAAAATTATTTTAAAATAGTAAGAAGGATTTTCTATTAAAATGAAAAGTGAATTTTCAATATTGGCAAGGCAGAATGCGGCTGTTAGATAAAATATTGAAAGGCAGTTTTCTAATTTTCAGAGGTTTTAATTTGGATACAACCTTTAGTGCAATATTTATAGGGCCTTTTCTTAAAGTAAAAAGTTATAATGGGACGTTTTTACATGTTACAATTTTACAATTTTAATGGGACATAATTCACGTTTTTGAGAAAATCTGTGAATCTTTACATTTAAAAAAAAATTGATCCGATTTCATTTCACATTTTGTAAAAATCGTCATATTTTAAAACCATTCTTGGGGCAATATTTTACATTCTCATATTGAGAAATATATTACATTAAAATAACATCATGGTTTAATATTGTAATTTTAAGACTAATTTTAGAAAGGGGTTCGCAGCTGGGCAGGGAGGGTGATTCTCAAGAGGGTTTTAACTCCCAGAATTATTAAAATGTAACAATTGTGCAGTGAGTCTTTTAACAATACAAACGTTTTGACCTGAAAAGCTGGCTCAGGACGTCAACTGATTCCATTGCAGTGTCACCGGGAGCGGTAGCTCAGTGCATCAACTGATGTCACTGCAGCGCCTCTAACCGGGAGGTCCTAGGTTCCCACTCCTCACGGCGGCAGAATTTTCGACACTAGCTTTTCAGCTAGGTCGAATTCAGCTGCTGTCTGGAGGAGAATTCTAGCGGCCGGCTGCTCTGATCGGTAGTTTTCCGTGGTTTCTCCGATCAACCCCAGGTAAATGCCGGAGCAGTACCCTACCAAACGGGCCACGGACCGCGCGCGATCTGTCCTTCCTCTTCCTTGTCCTATCCTGTCTCCTTACACACACACACTTACACTAACATGCACTACACTACCACATATTTCGGGAGACCGGTGGGGAGCTTAGAGCTTGTCCCGGCTGGGGCGGTGCCCCGTTGGTGGGAGAGTCCTGGTTAGGGGGAAACCCCACTAGCCGACGGTAGGTCGGCGCCGGATCTCGCCATCCAGCGGGGGAAGATCACTGCCATCTCCCGATAAAAAGCATGCACTACACTAACGGGACTAATGGCCAAAGCAGTTGACGCGTCCGGAAACACGAAAAAATCATTCAGTCAATCCACTGCAGTGTCTCTCAGTGGGTAGTACTAGAGACCGCGTTGGCTGGATTGTTGACACTAGCATCAGACAAGTCGAGTTCAGCAGCTTCTGGAGGAGAATTCTAGCGACCGGCTGCATTGATCGGTAGTTATCCGTGGTTTCTCCGATCAACACCAGGCGAATACCGTAGCAGTACCCTACCAAACGGGCCAGGAACCGCGGGCGACCTTTCTCTCCCCTTACTTGTACTATCCTCACTGCTTTCTTGCGCATACTTACTCTTATATGCACTGCCCTACCACATATGTCGGGATACCAGTCGGGAGTTTAGAGCTTGACCCGGCTGGGGCGGTGCCTCGCTGATAGTATAATAGTAATAGTATATTTAGCCTTCTCGGCTATTTGGTATAAAAATACATATTTACATACATTGTTTATGTCTATAGATATACTCTTTTAACTATTTGCAATATTAATTTTCTACTTTTATAAATTTTATAATTTTTCTATTAAATTCACATTTTTTTTATTTCTAATGATAATTTATTATATAATTCAAATCCTTTGACAAATAGTCTATTTTATGCCTGTGCAGTTTTACTGAAATTAATTACTAAATATTGTGCACGTCTTATTTTCCTTATTGATTTATATTTCACTCTTTGGATTTTGTATACTAAATATTCTGTTATTTGATTTTTAATTCATTTAAAAGAAGAAAATTAGCGTCTTATAATGAATTCTCTCTGTTATTGACATAAATTGCTGACTGTCTTGCATGTCAAATTCTGGAGTGTATCTATTGAATTATTACCCTCATGGCTCTATTTTGTTGTATCTGAAGTTTTTTAATTTTTTTATGCTCCAACTAGTATTATTGCAAAGTAATCAATATGTGGTGCAATTATGGATTTATATATCAAAGATCTTGTATAGTCATTTATATATTGCCTAATTCTATTTAAAATATAAATATTTTTTCCAGTTTACTTTACTATGTACTCTATATAATCTTTAAAATTTAATTTACTATTGATAATTGCTCCCAAATATTTCATTTTTCATGTCCGTTGTATTTGCTTTAAGTCAGTTTGTGGACAATTTAGTTTCTCTTACTTCAATGTTTCTTCCACAATGTAAAATCATAATTTTAATTTTTCAACATTAATTATTTATTTATTCATTTTTCACCATTTTTGAATTGCAATAAATACACTCTGTAGCTTAAATTCAATTTCCGATTTTGTTTATCTAATTACATACAATAACGTGTCATCAGCAAATGATTTAATTTTGCAATGATTCCCAAAAATGTTTATCATATACTTGATGAAGTCATTAATGTAAATTATAAACAATATTGGACCTAAACCAGACCCTTGCGGAACACTTAAATCTTCGCTAATTTTATCTGAGATAATATTATTCTATTTTACCTTTTGCTTTCTCTTGTTAAGACATGAAATAAACCACTGTTTAACATCACCTTTCATTCCGTATCTGTACATTTTCTCAATAAGCATTGTCCTATCAATAGTTTCAAATGCCCTCTCGAGATCCAAAAAGATAACTTCTTTCTTTCCTGCATCCACATTCGTCTAAAACTGCTAAACTGATGGGAGATATCTGGTGGGGAAAACTCCCGCAAGCCGACTAAGGTTGGCGCCCGACCTCGCTAGCATGCGGGGAAAGATTGCCGCTACCTCCCCCAATACACAGACTACACTTACGAGACGAATGACGTCAGCCGTTGACGCGCCCGGAATGACTTATCAATCAACAAACGTTTTCAAATAATTTATACTATTTTTGCACATCACGTACAGTAACACTTTCCATGTCCGCCTAATGTATGGCCAAATACCCATAAGAAATTACTTGAAAAAAATGCTGCAGATAACTAAACATTTAAGATGTACTTCATTGTTATTCATCAAATTATTTTTCACGGCTTCTGAAATTTATTTCAAATTGGGAATATGAGGAAATCGTATTCACAATGAATAATTTACTTACAAAAACTATTGATAAATGTGTACTCGATTCATCAATAAAAAAGACAAAATGTATCACAAATCAGAAAAAATCACATTATCAACATTTACCTACTTTATTTTTTTAACCGAAGAAAAAAATTGCGATTTACAAAACTGGTGCCTACTAGTGCTATACTTCTTTTGTGCTTTGTGTTTCATTCCATTCAAATATTGAAATACTTTTCAAACAGAATGAGCGTGTTTAAAAACGTTGAGAGTGGAAATTTACTGCATTAGGCCGTTTGGGGAGTCAAAGAGAAGGGAACGTGGTGCGGCGATGAAAATATCGTGACGCCACTCGACTTCCTGAAAAGTCTCTCAGCGTAATGAGTCCGCTCCGTTGCAACTAACTGGCCATCGTTTCGTAAACAAAGAACTCGCACAAAAGAGCGATTTGGAAAGACAGTGACAGCTCTTAATGGAGGCTCGCAGTAATTGAGATGGAAATTCCTAATAAAGAACTCCCTGTTTCACGCTTCCTAGTACATGCCTAATAAACGGAACGATACGCATCCACATGTTCCGAGTAATTTTCATGTTATTAATCTTAATACCTTTTTATGTTGGAAAACGAAGATAGTTGTATCTACCTTAAAACCATTAACAGAGTGAAACTATTAATGTCTATACGATCTGAAAGTGAACTTTTCCATTGCCATTACCGTATCTTGTTTGAAATTGTGATCTGTTTACTTAAAAACAAGTATTATTTACAGTTGTTACTTTGAGCATAATTACAGTACACCGGTCATTAAAACCTTTACCTCCATCCCGTCAAATATAAGTGGAAGATAATCACATACCCAACTGAATATAATAGTTAAAACGGAAACGGTCAAGAGAGATCTCTCTGTGCTATGAAACAATCAATTATTCCAACCTGTATCTTTGTTTTTTTTATTCACGTGTGTTATATTATCGTTATTCAAGAATTTTTGTTTCAATTTGTTACGAAGTTAGGAGAAAGTAAAATAAGAGATCCTGAATATTGTTAAAATTGTTAATTACACTTCATTTTATCTCATTTAAACAGTCAATAAAATTGATTCATTGATAAAAAAGGAGTGTATAGATACAACATTTTCATTTCATTAAAATATATTTTCACACCGTTACTAAAAAGCGCAAAACGATCAATGACACTGTACAAGTCTGAATTAAATCCACGGAAACTTTCACGAAATTAAAATTCTGTTCGAGGTTTTAGAACGTGAGGGGCGGAAAGAGTATTAGCACGTAGTAGCATTATTGCAAACGACTTGAATACAAATAGAGGACACACGAGATTGCAGTAGAAGAAATGTGTCGCGTCTACTCCGCTTCAATTTTGAATACATTTTCAATCGCGTTTAAATTAATTTATGCAAACGTTTTGCCAAACGATTAATATTCAATGAGACCGTGATTAATGAAAACATAATTGTAATGGGGTTCTGGTATTTCCCTCGTTTTTATCTGTGTATCATGATAATTGGGGTCCTATTTATTAAAATACTCGACGAGTAGAAATTTTTCTGATATCCAGAAA
Source organism: Teleogryllus occipitalis (assembly GCA_011170035.1). Lineage (NCBI taxonomy): Eukaryota > Metazoa > Arthropoda > Insecta > Orthoptera > Gryllidae > Teleogryllus > Teleogryllus occipitalis. Next base: position 308,898 of record BLKR01001081.1, on the reverse strand, counting down.
AAACAATTTTGAAAGTGTACCCGCAAATGACTGGGTAAGTTAGAGATGTTCACAATAATACACTTCCAAATGTGCACCGTATGATTTTAAGCTTAAAATTAAACTTATCTAGGCTCATCAAACGGATGAATGCAGCCCTGCGTTTGGAGTTCGCGATATACAGTGTCATTTGAAAGCATCCCTTCCAACACATTTTCATGCCAAAATATTGTTGCCGAGCACTCACTAAATTATAATCTAAAAGCGGATTTAATTCCAATTAGGTATTATTCAACCAGACAATCGTTCGTTCGGTTACCTCTACTCTCTCCTCTCTCCCTCTACTCTCGCCTCTCTCTCCGCTTTTCTCTCTCCTCTGTCGTGCTCTCCCGCTCTCCCGTTTCCCAAATTTTCCTTCACATGTTCCTCTAAGTGTTCCTCCAAAATATTCCTATAAAATATTCCCAATTTTTCCGACACGTTCCCATAAATTTCGTTCAGACGTTCCTTCAAATGATCCTCCAAATGTGTGCCCCCGAAAATGTTTTCCAAAATGTTCCCTCACACGTTGCCCCAAAATGTCCTCACAAATGTTCTTGTAGGTAATGTTCCACGTAGCAGCGCAGCCATTGCCGAATGCGGCCACACCGAGAATTACGCGTTTCACCTTTCTTCTAATCCATGTCGATTTTGCCTATCGTGTCTATGGAAGTTAGTACATATAATAAAATTATGATCGTCGTTATAATTTTTATGAAGTCTTTTGGTAATTCTTACTTCTTAACTCATAAATTATTAACGTGTGATTTCTTTATTGAAAAACTACGAAAACTTCAAATGCGTATTGGTCGTAATTTCATTTTTCGAGATTTGCCAGAGATCAATATAGTACACAAAATTTTGAACCGAAAGGCTTTTGTAGAATTGTTTGATTACTGAAAACAATAAAAATATTAACATGAACATTTCCGCTAGTATATGTATGGGTGTGCGAGAAACATTTCTTGGTATATATATATATATATATATATATATATATATATATATATATATATATATATATATATTGAGATATACAAATTTTCTCTCTACTTTAATATCTCGCAAAGATCTTAGCGTCCGGCTTGCTGGGTCAATGGGTCACGATATATATAATCCTTATTACCTTTATAATGGATTATAGAATCCGCAGACTATACAGCGCTGCTGGGAATCTGAAATTAGAATGATTCTAATTCCTAGTTCATTACTGTTTGGATTGACTAAATGAAAGATCACTTTCTTTTCTAAAGAACAAAATTTAACAAAGTTTATTGTTACCTTTTTGCAAACAATATAGTGAATTTAATACATGATTTTAATGTTAGGCCTTTGATCAAGATATCTTTGAATTTAGAGTTTTATACCGCGGTTAACTTATCTATTCTTCGTTGATGTCCCTCGTAGACTTCTCAGTCGAAATATCTTGCGAGCTTGCCGTAGTCCAAAGTTCCAAGAAATCCTCTTCTGCTCCTATCCAAGATGGTGTCAAACTATCAAAATTATCAGTCCTGATTACGTCCTATGACATAGTCCCGAAACCTATAACTCGATTACCACTCCCGACGAAGTCCCAATTTATGCATCAATATTACTTTCACATGCAATATCTGCAATATTATTTGCTGTCCTTCAAATTTCACAATCTGATAACCCGACTCTGACTATCTGCACTACCTCGCTCCCTCTCACGACCCACGATCCGTTCAGACACGCGATGCCGGTCAGAATCAATTCTTCTTGCATGATTCACCCCTCGAAGCTTCCTATTAAACTCCCTTCTTTTTTTTCATAACATTTGACCGTCCTTCTCTCACCCAGCCAATCCATGCGTTCGTTATATTTTGATGTAGCTAACCTTTCGATCGTCTAAACTTCTTAATGCATATTCCACCATATTGTCTTCAAATAAATGTTAGTTTATATTCATGTGACATATCGGTATGTCACAATATTAAGGTTTAATATATATATATATATATATATATATATATATATATATATATATATATATATATATATATATATATATATATATTGTAAGGGTCACTATTTTTATTTTCACTTTATTAGCGTTTCGAAATTGAGACATACCTAAAACACTTTAGTTTCTAAATGGCACTGGATTTGTTAATATGAAGTTATTCAAGGTTAAATTTTCGGAAAACACAATCTGATTTTTCAAACTTCGTGTAAATCACAAACATTATTTTAAGACATTTCTTGCAAAACATAATATACTCCATCATTCGAAGTATCCCTGCGTGACAGAAGATCAATTGCTTTCACAATTTCACCACGAATCTAAATGAGCATGGATAACTTCCGTACCTAACCTAACAATGGCCCGGTGCACTGGACTGCACTGACGCGATCGTCAGTGCAGTTTAGGGTCCGAGTGCGCCCTGAGTCCGCGTCGATGTGCGAATGGAACACGCAGTTCTTTGCACTGGTGCACCCCAGCGGTCGAATGGAACACGAAAGCTGCTCTGAGTCCGCACTGGGTGCGCACTAGTGCGGCGAATGGAAAACGCTATTAGTTTAATTTTCAACAATCCCCCACGCCCCACCGCCCCGACGGAAACCAGGTTCGATCTTAAGGCGGCTCCACACATTCGGCATTCGCCGAGCAGCGAGCTAGCGCTTGCCCAATCCCGAGCAGCTAACGTGTTCGGCGAATGTTCGCTCCCTTTGGCGTGACCAACAGACCGACACGCGGTGGGTAGGGTGAACCCCAAACGTTCGTCACTCGGCAAATAGCAAGCAACTCATCCACACGACTCGGGATTCGGCGAGCGGTTGCTCACTGTTCGCCGAATCCCGGATGTATGGAGACGCCTTCAAGACGGCTCGTAATTCGCCGAGCTGCGAGCTAGTGCTTGCCCAATCCCGAGCATCTGACGTGTTCGGCGAATGTTCGCTCCCTTTGGCGTGTCGAAAAGACCGACACGCGGTGGGTAGGGCGAACCCCGAAAGTTCGTCAAATAGCAGGCAACTCATCCACACTACTCGGAATTCGGCGAGCGGTTGCTCTTGTTCGCCGAATCCCGGATGTATGGAGACGCCTTCAAGACGGCTCGTAATTCGCCGAGCTGCGAGCTAGTGCTTGCCCAATCCCGAGCAGCTAACGTGTTCGGCGAATGTTCGCTCCCTTTGGCGTGTCCAACAGACCGACACGCGGTGGGTAGGGCGAACCCCGAACGTTCGTCACTCGGCAAATAGCAAGCAACTCATCCACACTACTCGGGAATTCGGCAAGTGGCTGCTCGGTGTTCGCCGAATAAGGAATGTGTGGAGCCGCCTTTAGGTGGATTAAAGCAGCTGAGTCAACGTCCACACCGCTCGCCTTTAGTTCCAGTCACTCCTCGCGTTTTCGCCCGCGAAGGGAAACGCGGGGCGGGGCGGGGCGGGGCGGGGCGGGGCGGGGCGGGGCGGGGCGGGGCGGGGCGGGGCGGGGCGGGGCGGGGCGGGGCGGGGCGGGGCGGGGCGGCGTCGCGAGGCGTGTATCGCCCTTTCCTCCCCACTGCACATCAAAAGAGCCGGAATCCGCCCGCGGGAGTCTAAGGCTCCGAGGAAGGGATACGCGACGCCGGTGGGCTCTTGTAGCGAGGTCGCGCCCATCGATTTCCTCCGCGCTCGACCTTTATCGATAGTCGCACGGCAGTTGGAGTCGCCTTTGAGAAGGTGTCTGGAGGAAAAATGTTCAGTGGATGTATTTACACTCAGGAATACAGATTTTTGCTATCGGAACTGTAGAAAATGTGAATGGTACCTTTTATTATTCAAAAGATGTGCCACGTTCTTCAAGAGAATTAATTATCTAATTTATTTAATTACTTATTTAGTTACTTATTTGTTTAGTTACTTGTTTACTTCAATTTTTGTTTATTTATTCGTATGCTGTGTTCGTTTCTTCTTTTTCTTTCGGATGATGCTAGATAGGAAATAACTGCTAATTTCAATTTTATATTCTTGGTTTTCTTCCTTTGTTATGACAAGTCCTTCACATACATTGCGTTTCTTATTCTACTCTTTGGGCCTGTTGCAAATTGTTTTATTTTACTTTCACAACTTATTTATTTATTTTAATGCCTTTGTACAACCACGAAATACGTTCTTCAATACTATCCTTGCTCTGAGGTTTGTTCACAATTCGGGTATTCGCTTACCGTCTTTCCATCGTCCATATCCTCCTTTTGATTTTGTTTTAGAAACTCTGGCACGCTGTGGTTTTAAAGAGAACAGCCTCTACTTATTTATTTAACGTCACAAGAAAAAGATTAGAGGAACTGGCACAGTCTTTCTCGTATTAGTTTCCTATCCTCTGGAGTCAGAGATAGCTTTCTGGTTTTGCCCCACCCACTTCCCAACCGCCCTCTTGGAGCCTAAAACTCGTATCACGCCTTCTCCACTTTTCTGGCGGCATCTTCAGCTCTTTCGCGCTCCTCGAATATCGAGACGTTATCTCGACCCTCTTCAGTTACATATTTACCCACGGTATTCTTTAGCCCCATCACCGCGCACTGCTCTGGGTGTAGGAATTAAGTTGCTCAATTACACACAAGAATTGCACAATCAGTTGCCTGTCAGACCGAGAGATAATGGAAGAATTTAGATGTAGGCGTAATTTACGAAGGACTCGAAAAGCGCCCCACGTCGCAAATAAAATTAAACACGGGTTTACAAACACGGGTTACAATCCCACAGCCGTAGTGTGCACGTATTTGGGAGTGCCTGGCCCAACCCCTAACTCTGGAGGTCAACTCACTCGACGGTGTTATTTATAAATATTTTACGGTTATGTAACAATAATAGTTTGATAAAATTAATATATAAAACTGAATTTATTTTGTTTATGCGGCCTTTAATATTGTTTGAAGCATTCAACCTCTGTCTCTTAATTACCTCCACTCCATTCGTTTTCATAACAATGCAAACAAATTTATTTTACCACCAAAATCTATCTACATTGCTACACATTAATTATGAACAATTTTCTCAGCATTGGCTACTGGTATAAAAATATTCTAGAATATAATACTTATAGCACTATCTATTAACAAAATGATTTTATTTACTTTTATGTAATACTAGCTGACCCGGCGAACTCTGTTCCGCCTTAACGGCCGGTCCCATCTTTTTCTCGCGTCGCACTCACTGTGAGAAACTGTACTATCCTTGTTGCACTCGTGATAATAAAGCAATTGCAGATTGTGTTTTTCTCTCAAACAAAGAAGAATTTTAAAAAAACGCTCTGATATTAAATAGATAATTAAAAAATCTATTACGTAGCAGAGCGTTTTTTTTGGAATTGATTTTTGTTTAAGAGAGAAATACAAAGCTGTAATCATAGGGATCGGCTGTTTAAGGCAATAAATAAGCAGAGTTTGGAATTTATTAAGTTAAATTGTTTATTAGAAAATGCAAATAAAAAAAATTAAGTAGATTCATCATTCATTATTGTTCCTGTATTTTGGTGCATAGGTTAAGTATATATATATATATATAGCATATGTGTATATATATATATATATATATATATATATATATATATATATATATATATATGTATAACGTAAGTATATAATAGGTGCAGTATATATAGATATAACGGCGAACGAAAAGCGGCTATCATTATCGCCTTCTGTTATCAGTGCGGCGTTACAACAATGGGTTACAACTGGCAACAATGACCGCTAACATGCGAAATCACGCGAAAACGTGCAAAAACGTGCGTTCTCACACAGGAACGCTGTCGAACGGGATAAACAGTATCCTATGTCCGTCTCCTGGTTCTAAGCTTCCTACTCACCAATTTTCAGCCAAATCGGTACAGCCGTTCTTAAGTTATAAATAGTGTAACTAACACGACTTTCTTTTATATATATACTAGCTGACCCGGCGAACTCTGTTCCGCCTTAACAGAGAACTCCGTTCCGCCCAAACATACGAAAACCCGCGAAATCACGCGAAAATATGCGAAATCACGCGAAAACGTGCGAAAACGTGCAAAAACGTGCTTTCTCACACAGGAACGCTGTCGAACGGGATAAACAGTATCCTATGTCTGTCTTCTGGCTCTAAGCTTCCTGCTCACCAAATCGGTACAGCCGTTCTTGAGTTATAAATAGTGTAACTAACACGACTATATATAGATATAACGGCGAACGAAAGGCAGCTTTCATTATCGCCTTCTGTTATCAGTGCGGCGTTACAACAATCGGTTACAACAGGCAACAATGACCGCTAACATGCGAAATCACGCGAAAACGTGCGAAAACGTGCAAAAACGTGCGTTCTCACACAGGAACGCAGTCGAACGGGTTAAACAGTATCCTATGTCCGTCTCCTGGCTCTAAGCTTCCTGCTCACCAATTTTCAGCCAAATCGGTACAACCGTTCTTGAGTTATAAATAGTGTAACTAACACGACTTTCTTTTATATATAGACTAGCTGACCCGGCGAACTCTGTTCCGCCTTAACAGCCTGTCCCATCTTTTTTCTCGCGTCGCACTCATTGTGAGAAACTGTACTATACTTGTTGCACTCGTGATAATAAAGCAATTACAGATTTGTGTTTTTCTCTCAAACAAAGAAGAATTTAAAAAAAACGCTCTGATATTAAATAGATAATTAAAAAATATATTACGAAGCAGAGCGTTTTTTTTTTTTGGAATTGATTTTTGTTTAAGAAAGAAATACAAAGCTGTAATCATAGGGACCGGCTGTTAAAGGCAATAAATAAGCAGATTTTGGAATTTAAATTGTTTATTAGAAAATACAAATAAAAAATAAGTAGATTAATCATTCATTATTGTTCCTGTATTTTGGTGGATAGGTTGCACTCTTCAGTTAAGTACCTTGTGATACACGGCATTTTTTGTTTTATTATCAGGCGCAGGTTACAACAGGCAACAATGACCGCTAACACGCGAAATCACGCGAAAACGTGCAAAAACGTGCGTTCTCACACAGGAACGCTGTCGAACGGGATAAACAGTATCTTATGTCCGTCTCCTGGCTCTAAGCTTCCTGCTCACCAATTTTCAGCAAAATCGGTACAGCCGTTCTTGAGTTATAAATAGTGTAACTAACACGACTTTCTTTTATATATATAGACTAGCTGACCCGGCGAACTCTGTTCCGCCTTAACAGTCGGTCCCATCTTTTCCTCGCGTCGCACTCACTGTGATTTCTCACAGTGAAACTGTACTATCCTTGTTGCACTGCGTACGTGCGTTCTCACACAGGAACGCTGTCGAACGGGATAAACAGTATCCTATGTCAGTCTTCTGGCTCTAAGCTTCCTGCTCACCAAATCGGTACAGCCGTTCTTGAGTTATAAATAGTGTAACTAATACGACTCTATATAGATATAACGGTGAACGAAAGGCGGCTATCATTATCGCCTTCTGTTATCAGTGCGGCGTTACAACAATGGGTTACAACAGGCAACAATGACCGCTAACATGCGAAATCACGCGAAAACGTGCGAAAACGTGCAAAAACGTGCGTTCTTACACAGGAACGCTGTCGAACGGGATAAACAGTATCCTAGGTCCGTCTCCTGGCTCTAAGCTTCCTGCTCACCAATTTTCAGCCAAATCGATACAGCCGTTCTTAAGTTATAAATAGTGTAACTAACACGACTTTCTTTTATATACCTACTAGCTGACCCGGCGAACTCTGTTCCGCCCAAACATACGAAAACGCGTGAAAACGTGCGAAAACGCATGAAAACTTGCGAAAACCCTCGAAAAGGTGCAAAAACCCGCGAAATCACGCGAAAACGTGCAAAAACGTGCGTTCTCACACAGGAACGCTGTCGAACGGGATAAACAGTATCCTATGTCCGTCTCCTGGCTCTAAGCTTCCTGCTCACCAAATCGGTACAGCCGTTCTCGAGTTATAAATAGTGCAACTAACACGACTATATATAAATATAACGGCGAACGAAAAGCGGCTACCATTATCTCCTTCTGTTATCAGTGCGGCGATACAACAATGGGTTACCACAGGCAACAATGACCGCTAACATGCGAAATCACGCGAAAACGTGCGTTCTCAAGCAGGAACGCTGTCGAACAGGATAAACAGTATCCTATGTCCGTCTCCTGGCCCTAAGCTTCATGCTCACCAATTTTCAGCAAAATTGGTACTGCCGTTCTTGAGTTATAAATAGTGTAACTAACACGGCTTTCTTTTATATATATAGATAACGGCGAACGAAAGGCGGCTAACATTATCGCCTTCTGTTATCAGTGCGGCGTTACAACAATGGGTTACAACAGGCAGCAATGACCGCTAACATGCGAAATCACGCGAAAACGTGCGTTCTCACACTGGAACGCTGTCGAACGGGATAAACAGTATCCTATGTCCGTCTCCTGGCCCTAAGGTTCCTGCACACCAACGTTCAGCCAAATCGGTACAGCCGTTCTTGAGTTATAAATAGTGTAACTAACACGACTTTCTTTTATATATATAGATAACGGCGAACGAAAGGCGGCTAACATTATCGCCTTCTGTTATCAGTGCGGCGTTACAACAATGGGTTACAACAGGCAGCAATGACCGCTAACATGCGAAATCACGCGCAAACGTGCGTTCTCACACAGGAACGCTAACGAACGGGATAAACAGTATCCTATGTCCGTCTCCTGGCCCTAAGCTGCATGCTCACCAACTTTCAGCCAAATCGGTACAGCCGTTCTTGAGTTATAAATAGTGTAACTAACACGACTTTCTTTTATATATATAGATATAGATTTATACAGAGAAAGTTGTGTTTTATCAAAACACATTCATTTTTATCATTTACTTAGTTTTCACCCTCTTAATCGTAAAATGAAAACATGATTTTGAAAATATCATCAAGAAGTAAAACCTGATTTTTTATGAAAATTTGTATCTAAAATTTAGAGGCGTATTTTATTTAGAAAGTGATGTTTGAGATTTCTTAAAATGCACAGTTTTGAGATAATTTTCAATTTATGTTGTACGACGATTACTACAATAAGCAACTCTTTGCTTTAAAATGTACTCATTAATTAGAATATAATTGAGTATTATGTGCTAAGAAAAGTTTTGAAATATTCCTGTCTAAAGATCAAAAATTCTCAGGTGTAAATACCCTATTATATCAAATATTTTAACGATCAGCCTATTCATTTATACGATATATTGATGGTGTACGATCAGATAGTTGAAACCGAAAGTTTCCTTTCCAAGATTTAATGAATTGTGAAATTCATTTATTTTGATTTGTTACTGCGCTCTTGAAACTGAATACGAAGTCCCAAAGGCGATGTATGAAATTGTTGCAGGTGTGCAGCCAGTGCTGATGAACCAGAACGGAAGGCTTAAGATGAAGGTTCAATCGGCAACCCGAGAGAAGAGAACGTAACCTGCCCTAAGGAGATCCGTGACCACTTGACATCGGAAGCGGTGACGGTGAATCCAGCGAGGACAAAAACCGAAGAGGAGATAAAACGTTTGGCAGAAAACTTTTGAGTTTTCGAGATAATTCATCAGAAACCATTTGAAGCATTTGTACTCACAGAATAAATAATGAACGTCTAATACAATAAATAGCGTCTGTAGTGTAAAAATTAATGACGAGAAAGATATGTCAAAAAACTCTGATGTAATTTCTTGAGACATCTTTCACGCAATTGATTTGCAAACATATCCATTTTCAAAAATTGTAGAGTAACCGCGAAAATGGGATCTATGCCTTCTTTATGAGTGCATTTTACTCTATTCTTATGGGATATTTTGGAACACCCAAAATTTAAAGAATTTTTTTTCAAAATCGCAGGACTACGAGTCCAGACAGATTGATCGGGGAAAATTCATTTTGGAAACCAATCCTACGAATAGTTGAAGTGCCTATGTTGTTCAAAGACGCATAGACGAACGCACAAACCGGTAAATGGATGAACGTTTTGAAAAAACACTATTTGCGGTGACACAGCCCCAAAACATGCATTTTCGTTACAATTTCGAAATTGATTTCCTTCAGCATTACATACTTTCGCTATACTATAAATATCAATCTGCATATTCGTACATACGAGAAATTAAATAGAATGTCGCTGACTTTCGTGTACGAGTTAGTTTACTAATCTTCTTAGCTTGGGCTAGGTTTTAGTTCTTATTCCATCCTTTTTCCAGCTCCCATTTATTGCCGCCTAAAGGTTATTTTTCTACAGTTTGAGAAATCTGAAGGTATATTGTTGACATTTTTTCCTTCGACATTATATTAAAAAGTGTATAAATGTTTAAGAGTTTTCATACTTTTTTATGTATCATTTCAAAATTAAGAAATAATTTAGATTTTTGAAAATCAGAAAATCATCACTAGAAACACCTAAACCTAACTAAAGCAAACCAAAACAACGTTCTAGTGTAATGCTAATTTTTCACAAACATCACGTAGCATAATTTTTTCTGATGTCAGAAACTCATTATTTATAAATGCCGGAGCCGATTAGAATAAAATATTACTATTCTTTTTTCTAGCTTTTCTGTTTAATAAATATATAGAATATTCTATTTTTCCTGATCCCTTCAAAAAAGCTGAGATATCACCAATGTTTAAGGATGGAAAATTAAAAATTTCAAGATATTATTGAGCGATTATTTAATATATTTCCTAAAGATATGAGATTTTATGTGTTAGACAATTTAAAACAAAATAAGTTTACGAAACCGATTACTAGAGATCTCTTTTCACAATTTATATGTATATACACAACAAATATGTATATTTTGACTTTATTTACCTTACTTGTTTTTATTAAATGCATAGATATTGTAATGTTCGACATATATTGTTTATTGAACTGTTACTGTTGAATATTATAAATTTGTTTTAGTTTGTTTTTAGTAAGTTGTAAGTTGAGTTTCAGGTTTTTTCTCATTTTTTTTTCTTTCATACACTGTGATGTTATTTCGTATTTTATGTTCCCTATACTCAGAACGTAAATATTACTGAAGAGATTTCAGATTCAGAAAGCAGGTTTTAACATTTGCAAAAGTAATGTGTTTTTAACTGAACACATTGTATCTAACATTGTGCATTTTAATATTGTATATGTAATACAAAACACCTGAATAAAATTATTATTACTACCATTGACCAAAGCAGTTGACGTGCCGGGAAACACGAAAAAATTAATTAATCAAAATCCATTATTATTAATTCCATTATTATTGTAATTTCCATTATTATTATTATTTCCATTATTATTATTATTTCCATTATTATTATTATTTCCATTATTATTATTATTTCCATTATTATTATTATTATTATTATTACCTGTATTCTTGTTGTTATTAGAGCATCCAGGTAATTTTGTTGCGACTCTTGTAATTTGGGGCCCATTTCCCATCCTCCCTTTCCCAGTTCCCACGCGATGCCACTGCGCTTCATCGCCTCCCCTTCCTCCCCCGCCCCCGCCCCCGCTCCTCGCTCTCTTCGCTCACGTCCTGCCGCCGCCGGAGCTCACTCGAGATAATTGCGCCCCTGTAACTTCATTACGCGGCGAATAATAGGCGGGGATTCCGTTACGCGCGGAAACGGCGCGGAGCGGCGCGAGGCCTCGGCCCCTCGCCGCACGCGCTCGCCTCCGCTGCCGGCACGCCCCCGCGAGCCACTTTGGTAAGTGATTGATTGATTGGCTAGCGACTACTGCTATAGTCCCGTAAGTTTGATTGACTGATTTTTTTCGTGTTTCCGGACGCGTCAACAGCTTTGGTCATTAATCCCGTTAGTGTAGTGCATTTTTTCGGGAGATATCTGTGATCATCCCCCGCTGGATGGCGAGATCCGGCGCCGACCTACCGTTGGCTAGTGGGGTTTCCCCCTAACCAGGACTCTCCACTAGCGAGGCACCGCCCCAGCCGGGACAAGCTCTAAGCTCCCGACCGGTCTCCCGGAATATGTGGTAGTGTAGTGCATGTTAGTGTTAGTGTGTGTCTAAGGGGAAAGGATAGTGCAAGGAAGAGGAAGGAAAGATCTCGCGCGGTTCGTGGCCCGTTTGGTAGGATACTGCTCCGGCATTCGCCTGGTGTTGATCGGAGAAACCTCGGAAAACTACCGATCAGAGCAGCCGGCCGCTAGAATTCTCCTCCAGACAGCGACTGAATTCGACCTAGGTGAAAAGCTAGTGTCGAAAATCCTGCCGCCGTCAGGACTCGAACCTAGGACGTCTCGGCCAGAGGCGCTGCAGTAACATCAGTTGATGCACTGAGCTACCGCTTCTATAGTCCCGTAAATGTACCGGGAGAGGTGGCTCAGTGCATCAGCTGATGTCACTGCAGTTGCCTCTGACCTAGGTTTGTGTCCCGACAGTGGCAAGATTTTCGATATTACTCACTACCACTCATGCCAGGAGGGTATGTCGGGTACAGGTAGGTCTGGAACTGGGCAGGTCGGGAACTTTCAGCTTGTCCCGGCTGGGTCGGTGCCTTGCTGGTTGGAGGTACCTGGTTGGGGGAACCTCGCTAGCCGACGGTAGGTCGGCGTCGGATGTCGTCATCCAGCGGGGAAAGTTAACTGCCATCTCCCGGCGAAAACATGCACTACACAAACGGGACTAATGACCAAAGCAGTTGACGCGCCCGGAAACACGAAAAAATCAATCAATCAAACCCAACTAGAAATCTTCCATTAATGAGACATCGCCCCAGCCGAGACAAGCTTCCGACATGTGTGGTAGTGTGATGTAAGTGTATAAGAATTGCACAAGTAAGATTAATAAAGATCGTGCGCGGTCCTTGACCCGTTTGTTGGGGTACTGCTCTGACATTCGTCTTGTGTTAAGCGGAGAACACTACCGATCAGACAAGCCGCCCGTTTCAGTTCACCTGAAGTCGGCCTCTACGTCTCTCCTCCAGCGAGGCATCCTCCTAGCCGACACCAGCTCTAAGCTCCAGAAAGGTGTCCCGACTAGTATGGTAATGTTGAGCATAAAGTTGAGTGCGTAAGAGAGCAAACAAGGAGGAGTGAAAAAAGACCGCCCATGGTCCATTGCCCGTTATAAGGGTACAGATTCCGAATTCAGTTGATATTTTTAGGATAAATGCTTGAAAACTATACGTAGTTCTCGACACGTCGAGACTACCTGACGATAGAATTCTCCTCCAGACAGTGGTTAAATTCGACCCAACTATGAACTAGTAGTGTGGAATGTTCGCTACCGTCGGGACTCGATTACTGGGACCTCCGTGGCAAAGATGCTATAGAGGCTACATTATATTCGCTGAGAAGTCAAACAAAGTACTACATCTCAAAAACTATTTTACGTATGAAGCCCTAACTTCAGAAAAAATCCTTTTCATCAGGTGGGATTTGGTATTCAAAATACCATTATAACCCATTGTTCTCGTGAAAGACACTTATCAATCTAGTCTTATATATCTACAATAGCACAGCTACACATCTACACAGCAAGAGCACGGACGAGAAAATAGAAAGGAAAACTTCCAAGGCCTGGAATATATTTTCATCCTCACGTTATTTTAATTCATTTCTCGTTCATTCTTACTTTTAGACCAAATAAGGTCTAAAAGTAAGTGAAGTGAAACCATGTAGTGAAACTAGTGATACTAAACAGCACGTACATTCTCGCACGTATTTTGACCCCAAATTACGCGAAAAGTACTCAAATGTTTCAAATGTTTTACATGCCTTTATCTCAAAATCTATCTTTAAGGAAGAGATTTCATTGAGGTAAAAATCTCTGTCTTCATAATTGTAGTTGTAGGAAGACGCCGCGCAAATTTTGAATTTTTGCAATTTTCGAAAAATCGGGGTTGTAAACGAACATGAGACCAGCTCCTCTGCACAGAGAACATGAGATCTGCACCAGACTCTTAAACGTCCTTCACACACAAAAAAACTTCCTAGCGAGAAAGTAAAAGAAAAGATATTACACGTATACATTAAACAAAAAATAAGAAATGAAGCAATAAGAAAAAGTATTAATTGATGGTAAGTTAATGATCCGGAAACTAAAATGGAAGTGGGGAGGTCTGGTCGCCATGATGGATATTACTAGATGTGCCCAAGTTACGTGTATCGGGAAAAGAAGCGTGGCAGAACAGAAGATGGTACAGTGAGATATATGGCAGGGCCAGAATAGATGATATGGCAAGAGGTAAGTAATGATGATTATGATGTAAGCACACTGAATCCCTTAAATAGCAAGGGCCTCCTGTCAGAACACAGGGGTGGTTCTGCTTATGTCTTAAGGTAAATCAGTCCTTAGAGAGTGTTACTTTAGGTTTTACACTAACATTTACACTTTAACTATTTACACTTGCATGGTAGGTTATAGTGGAAGAGAAATGAGAAGAATTATAACTACAAAGTCGGCCATGAGGACTAAGGGTTGTGTTGTTTCCAATAATGTTCTTAAGAAGAACTATCTGTGAAAATGAAAATTAGGCCCATTAAAGGATAGAGAAACGTAGTCGGATAACTGGATCAGAAACAGACTGATAGGTAAAGAACTGTGATAGGACAACGATTCTGAAAAAAATTAAAGTGTGTATGTGTGAACTGTGCTCATGGCTTAAAGAAATATTACTCTAATATCAGAAGTGGCTGACCTGATGTATGCTCTACCACTGTGCCTGAATTTTGAGGAGAAATTACCCGCAAGGGATGGAATCGGCTACAATAACATTATTACGTAATATAATAATATTCATACTTGATATATAATTACTATATATAATATTATGTATAGTATATATATATAATAATATATATTATATATAATCATATTTCATTATATATTATAATACTATATATAATGAAATGTATATATAATATTATAATTATATATATTACGAAAATACCGAGATTTACCGACAACGGTCGCAGTGCGATTTTTATAAGGCGCACTTTTTTCGAAAAAATATTCAAGATATGTATTCAAGATATTTGGAGCCGTTTCCGAGAAAACATTTTTATTTGCCGATATTTATGCAATATTATGTGAAAACTACTTGTATTTTCAAAACATTGTGCATAATCTTATTTAAAGATCTGTTTTTGAAGAAATAAATTTCATTAAAGAAAGAAATCGCAATCTTCAATATTCTAGTGGTAGGAAGATGCCGAAAAATAATCAACATGCAACTTAAAAATTCAGTGTTGAGATAACGTCAATTTTTAAAGTCCTGTTTGCTTTATTTTTAAAAAATGTAATCCGAAAATTTGGAGTCATTTAAAAAATATTGTTAATTATTATGGAGATATTCATGTAAAAACTTTAGGTTCTCGAGTTGCCCGCATACGGACAGAGAGACACACATTTTGCTGCCAGGGAATTTTTCTATTGCAAGAATCCACAAAATGTGTGTTCTGTGATGGTCTATTAAGACGCGTCTTAATGTTTATTTTATTACTAGAAAAAGACGCTTAATTTGCTATGCAAAAACATGGACAAAGGAAAGTACATTAGTGAAAATTAATAAAACGCAATTATTCACATGATCGGAAACTAAGATGAAAATAGACTATGGGGACTCCAAAAAGTAAAATTATGGCAATTGTTGACGATAAAAACATGTCAACAAGTTGCTCCGTTGAATAGAAAATAGAATTCGTAATGATAAGAGATATACATTGTGAGAAGACCGTCAGCTGTGATAAAAAGGTGACGAACAGAACTGTATTTATTTAGTAAATAAAAGGAAACCAGTATTTTTAAAATGAACCACGGACAATATCATTAATTGGGAACATTTTGTAGAAATTGTGACAATACCGCGGGGTTTATTGAGTGAGTAACATAAATAAAAGTAGAAAAACGAAAGAACATCGTAATGAACAAGTCGTTCTTTGTTTTTAAAAAATAACGTGGTCAGGAGATATAACTTCTTCAGACACAGTCGAGCCGAGTTACGAGGAGGTGGTTAAGCCGCGGACGATGGAAGTGTGTTGGAATTCAAACGTTGAAATGCAGCGTAAAATGGAGGATGTTCCTGTTTACAATTACTGTGGATTAGGATATGGATGGATATCGATAGGTCGCAGAACTACAGCAAAGGGAAGTGTAACAAACATTTATTATTCTACTATTTCCAGATTATTACAAGGCCAAGAATGTCATTTTATTTTAAGGTATTGAGAGAACATGGCCATGTATAAATTTATTAAGAATTAAGTTAATTGTTGTTCTAATAAATTGAGAAAGTGCACTTGCTTAATGATGAAAATTTCTATTTGTGAAAGCAAAGAAAATTAATTGTAAACATTATTGTTAGTATTTCGTGAAAAGGGTTTTACATGTATTTGTTGTTATTTGTTAAATTATTACAAGTAGCGAGAAGATTCTCGCCAACATTTCAGAAAAAAAGGAAGAAAACTCAGAATAAATTCAGAATGAAGTTATTTGATTTTAATTAGAAAACTTATGAGTTATTATTTCCATCGGTATTATCCCAGCAAATTACGAATAAATATGAATACATACCTTTTCCAGTCCTTTCCCATAAGCAGTAATATTATTACTTTCGATTTCCTGTATAGGGTCGATTCGCGTACTCATGACTTCAAAGAAAGTTGTTAAAATTGTGCCTCGCAACCCATGTTACCCAAATTACGTACGGGTTTATTTATTTGTGTAATTTCAGGAAGGCATATTCAGAAGGGGTTGCGAGATATATATTTATTATAGATGTATAGAAACCATGACAGTTCTGACTACACAACTAGAAGGAGGAAGTAATATTGGCTACATAAGAATTTTCCACTTTTTATTTGTCAGGAACCTACGATACTTTTCTACCAAAAAATCGCCGAATTTCCTTTCAACGTTCCATAACTTTTTTTGCATTACGTGAGTAGTATGCAAATAAGTAGAAAACGAACTCTTAAGACGAAATTTGTAAGTCGAGTGTCAAATAGCGATGACCAACCAGGCACGATCTTAGAAGAAATACAAAATAGAAAGCCGAAAAAGCGAAGTAGGAATGACGAAAGACATCAGACCGGTGAATGACAAACGAAGAATAGCCATCGATGAATGAGTAACAATTACATGACCGTCGTGAAAAGACAAGAGACTAACGATCAGTAATAAAAGACACAGAAGATTGCGGAAATATCTAGGACGAAAGGAAACTTCAAAAGACGAACGTCGAAAGAAGAAATCTGGTCGTGTAGTGACAAAAAAAGTCGCAAGTCTAAAAAAATAGAAATGACGGTAAACGAAAGACTAATCTCAAAGAAAAATGACGGAAACTAAATACGACAAACACACCGAGAAAATAAAAACTAGAAGTGCTACTGAATGGCACAGACTTTCTCGTAGTATAGTTTTCTAATTTTCTTGGTGTGGTCTGACTTTAAGGTTTTGCTCCATTCTCTTGGCCAGCTGCAATCTATCGTAAGTAATTTTTTTTAACATTTTCTCAACTTTTTGCTTTCTTAATTGTAGAACCGAAATATTTACTTCAAGAATATTAAAGAAAAGTAAAGTTCAATTGAAATCATTTGAAGCACTTCCGCTCACAATTGTGCGCTCACAAATATATACAAATTGATGAAAATGCCCATATTCATCCATGTAATGTAAGAGGTATTTCAAAAAAATTACATTTAGGTTTAGGTGATAGTGATGTTCACAGATGGACGGACAGAAAGACGGATAGACAGACGGACAAACAGACGGACGGACGTTTTGCTTCCAATTGTTTTTCGGCATCAAACACTCTAAAGCAGGGATTCTGGATTTATACCACGTGTTCAAGGAATTTTCATCTTAATTTAGCAACTGGTTTTATACACTTTTTTTCGCCACTAAATCCCGACAACGGCTGAATTTTCCGGCCGAAAACGCGCCATTTTTCGCACACATAACTTTCTCTATACTACGTATATTACTCCGTATACGTGCGTATACGAGAAAGTAACTTTAAGTGCTACAGAACTGACTGACTTTCTCGTAGTAAAGTTTTCTAATTTCGTTGATGTGGACTGGTACTGTACAGTCTTGCCCCTCCTTCTTGCCTGCTGGTATCTATTGCCGACCAAATTACATTTTTTTGAAATTTTTCAACTTTTCGGTTTCCAAGTACTAGAACCAAATATTAATTTAAGAATATTAAAGAATTCTAAAACCTTGTCCTAAAAAAAATTTTTCATTGGAGAATGTGGAGCCGTTTTTAAGAAAATGGCGTTATGTGTTACTGTAAATGCGAAATTTGAAGCTCTTTTTCACAGGAATCTATTGAGTTTTCGAAAAACTTCATTTGAAGTCATTTGAAGCACTTACACACACACACACACACACACACACACACAAATGCAATAATGTATACATATCCATTGAAATGTGCTTATTAACGACGTGAGAGATATTTTTAAAAAGTACATTTATGTAATTTTTTAAAAAACAAAAATGTACACCAAAATGAACTTTACGTCATTAAAAGCCGTGCCATTACCATTATCCCTTGCAAAAGTTTGAATAAAAAATATGGAGCCAATATTGAGAAAATGGTGTGTGAGCGTTTCTGAAAATGCGGGATTTTGAGTTCTTTTTTACAAAAAAATGTTGTTTTTGAGACACTTTATTTGACATTGTATTCATAAATATAATACTGTGAAGAAATTACCTCTAAAATAAGTATTACTGACGGGAGATACATAAAAAAATTATATTTTGGTAATTTTAGAAAAAAGTTAATAATAGAGTAATATAGCTTTTATAGAGGGTTTGTTTAGAACTAACTGTACAAAAAAAGTAAAGAAAAAATTTGGATTCAACATACAATGTAGGCTTTTACGGCCGGTTTCTACATTATTTGACATTTCCGGGTTTGTAGGCCGTGGTCTAACGGAGACTTGTCCATACGTTTCGCCTGCAACTGTGGCGGCATCTTCAGTGGCGTTGCTGGCGGGGGCAAAGTGTTCTAGCAGCACCGCGTTGACTGACAACCTCAGTTTCAACAATTATTGCATTTGTGAGTAGAAGTGCTTCAAATGACTTTAAATTAAGTTTTTCGAAAACTCAATAGATTTTTGTGAAAAAGAGTTTCAAATTTTGCATGTACAGTATCTCTTAACGTCACTTTCTTAAAAACGGCTTCAAATTTTTCAAAGAAAATTGCTGTTTAGGATGAAGTTTTAGCATTCTTTAATATTCTTAAATTATTAATAATAATGTTCTACTACTTCTAAATCGAAAAGTTGATAAAATTTCAAAAAAATGCTATTTGGTCGGCGATAGATACCGGCAGGCAAGAAGGAGGGGCAAGACTGTACGATACAAGTCCACAAAAAGGAAATTAGAACACTTTACTACGAGAAAGTCTGTGCAATTCTGTAGCACCTCTAATTCTAATTTCCTTGGTGGGGCCTGACTTTGAGGTCTTGCTGAATTCTCTGCCTAGCTACCATCAATGGATGGCCCACAGTACATTTTTTGACAATTTCTTAACTTTTTGCTTTCCTAGTTGTACAACCGAATTATTACTTCAAGAATAAAGAAGGGTACAAACTCGTCCTAATAAGAAGTTTTCATTGAGAAATTTGTATCCGTTTTTGAGAAAACGGCGATTAAGCTTTACAGTAAATGCAAAATGTGAAGCTCTTTTTTTGGAAAGCTATTGAGTTTTCCAAAAAGTAATTTGAAACACTTCTACTCAAAAATGTAATGCATACAAATTGATGGAAATGCCAATATTAACGGTGTGAGAGGAATTTCAAAAAAATTATATTTGTGTAATTTACAAAAGCAAATGAACACCCAAAAATGAAATTTACGTCATATTAAACAGTGCAATTAGTATTATTGATTAGAAAAAATAGAAGAAAATATTTGAAGCCATTTTTTAAAAAAATGGATTTTCTGGTTTCTGAAAATGCGAAATTTAGATATCATTTTTACAGAATACTGTTGAGGTTTCGAGATATTTCATTTGACATTATTTAAAGTGACTATCGCATAATAACGTGAAGAAATTGCCTCTAATGTAAATATCACCGAAGTGATAGACTGGTCAAAAAATTTGTAATTTTTGTAAAAATAAATTAATAAAAAATTTAAAGAAAATATTGGAGCCGTTGTCGAGAAAATCTTGTTTATGCATTTTTTTAAATTGCAAATATTTCACTCTCTGTTGCACAAAAACTACTGAGATTTTCGAAAAAAATGTACATGATATTTATGATACAACTATATATGGACAACAAATTTCGTTTGGAGGAAAAATCTCTATCTTCAATTTTATAGTTGTAGGAAGACGCTGAAAAACGTTCAAACTGAATTTTCGAGACTTAGGAGTTTACCGTGAAAATCGGACCAACGCCAGCTTTTCAAGAGCAAAAAGTTATATTCTTACAAGAAATTCAAAGAAAAAATTTGGGGCCGTTATTGAGAAAATTTTGAAACTGTCCGGGGAGCTTCATGAAAAATACCCCCAAATATTGAAAGAATTTGTTTTAAATCTCAAAGTGTCAACTAGAGCCAGATCGACAGCGCTTTCTTCAATTTGGAAGATTGTACACATGGTTTCGGCGCTAGCAGTGTTCACAGATTGATTGGTAGACAGAGGGAGAGACGGACGGACGTTTTGAAAAAAAAAATACTTTTTCTGTATCAGGGGACCCCAAAACGTGTATTTCCGTTAAAATTTCGAAATCGATTTTCCGCGGCATTACATAACTTTCACTATACTACGTATACAAAGTCCTTCCACAAAGTGTATTTGTCGGACATAACGGCCGTCAAAGATGGCTCAGATCATTTACAGATGTCATTGCAGTCACTGTGACTGGTGGGTCCTAGGGTTCGAATCCCTTCAGTGGGAGGATACTCAACACTAGCTTGGCAACTACGTCGAATTCAGCCACTGCCTCGAGACTTCTAGCGTCCGACTGCTCTGATCGGTAGTTTCCCATGGTTATTCTGATGAACTCTCGGCGATGCCGGAGAAGTACTGAGACAAACGGCCCCCTATTGGGCTCTTGGCTTCTTCGCTAGATACCTAATGCGAATGGGTTGGCCTCGTCACAAATGAAGAATCCTACCATGATAAAACATGCACTACACTTATTCGAATAATGATTTTCTCAAATGACGCGTCCGGAAACTCAATCTATCGAACGAATGGAATCCTCGTCATATCATTTTATGCCTTCAATTTATCTCCCAAACCTATTGTGCTATTTCAAAGCATTATATTTTGGGTTCAAATGAAACATTATCTAGTGTTATGTATTTTCGTATCACTGTTCGGCGTTTCGTTGTACGTAATTCATTTGCGTATACAATTCTTTAGAATTCCTCACATGAAATGTACAGTGTAAGTTCACTGCAAATGAAATCATAAAAGTAATACAAAAATGATGAAGGACCACGGCTCGGTACACAAGGAAGTGATCCGAGGGTCGGAGGGTGATGGTCCAACGTGGCCTGCGACCTGGAGGTGCCGCTGGGGGTTAACGGGTTGCCCCTCGCAACCCTCCTTGCCGGGTTCAACGGCCTCCGTAATGGCCGCACCCACACGACCCCTTACGTCCACGCTCACGGCGCCACACGAGCCGATTATTGGCTGCTGCACCCCCTCCCCGCCGGCGATGCCCGTCCCCCCCTTGCGCTTGGGTGCTGACCCCCCGCGGGCTCACATACACACAGCGCAGCTTTAGGAAAAAAGGAAGATCTGTGTCAACATTCTCAGCGACAAAATAAATACAATTTAATTGCCAGACTTGCGTGTTTCAGTTCATTACTTACAACAAATTCTTAATAACATTGAATTTGTTTAATTTCTATAGCATACCTTGCAAAAATTTGCATCAAACCACATTCACGTTGTAATGAGTAGCTATCAAAATTGTCCCCACAAACTCACAAAGCATTCTGCGTACTCATTTCGGATCTTCTATCATAATTCGCCGTTGTAAGGGCAAAGCAACTAAAAATAATAAACAGGAGAATTCTAACAAGGAGCAATGTTCCTGTTTGGAAACTAGTGGTGCACCAGAACATGCTCTCTGTAATATTACAATGTTATCTTTATGTTGGACGGCACGCTCATATGTTTCATTAATTTCAAATATAAATTAACCGAACATTACTAACTTTTACAAAATATTGAACATGGTGTTTTTAAAGAGCTAATTTTATACAACAGACTTTGACTGAGGCAAAAATCTAAATCTTAAACTTTGTAGAATTTTTTTTACAATTTTCGAAAAATTTGTGTTTTCAACTAAAATGTGACTTTCAGTATTCTGTTAAATGTCCTTATTCAACAACAAAATCTGAACAAAAATTTTGGAGCAAATTTTTTGGAAAGTTTGGCAATGTCTGATGGGCTTCATGTAGAGCACCCACCAAAAATCAAATATCGGTTACAAATTCCCGAGGCCGCAACACCAGCCATAAAGTTTGGGATATAACAATTTAGGAGATAATCTGCTGAACGGTTTATGCGATGCCGTTGTGCACTGACGGACAGACAGACATACAGACAAATGGACGGACGGACAGGCAGAAAGATGGACAAACGGACAGACACAAGTAAAGACAGACGTTTTGCCGTAAATCGATATTTCGTTTCGTAGGACGCACTGACCATGGATTCTGGTTACACATGCTAGAAGATTTTTTTCCCTACAGAGTATAGCTGAATAAGGAGGTGAAAACTGCCTCCAAACCAAATCCATAATCGCGATGCTCATATGAAAGATAATCAAATTTGCCGTAGAATCACATAAAATCAGACTCCTAAGGCATTCTGTTGCAGAGATAAAACGAGAAACGTGTTTTTCATGTATTTTTTTCTCAGCTAAGACTAAACAACATTGAAGAGACAAAAGAAGAAAAACGAAACACGGAAGACGGAAAAGACAAGACAAAATAAATACCAAACACGCTAAAAGAAAGACGAAGCTGAGAAACCAAGAGGAAAGACGAAGACGAAAGACAAATAGGGAAACACAAAGACCAAAGACGAAGACGAAGACGAATGACAAAGATGAAAGATGAAGACGAAGGACGAAGGCGAAGACAAAAGACAAAAACCAAAGACGGAAGACACGAGACGAAAGACGAATGACCATGGGCGATTGACGAAAGATGAACGACGAAAGATGACGAAAGCGAAGACGAGAATGAAAGACCAAGATGAAAGAAGAAGTCTAAAGACGAAGGCATATGACGATGACAAAAAACTAACACGAAAGACAAAGACGAAAGACGAAGACGAAAGACGAAGACGAAAGCTGAAGACGAAACTCGAAGACGAAAGACGAAGTCGAAAGACGAAGAAGAAAGGCTAAGACTAAAGACGTAGACTAAAAGCGAAACCGCAAGACGAAGACAAAGACGAAAATTTAAAAAAAAAGACAAAAAAGAAATAGGAAATCGAAGACCAAAGATAGGGACAAAAGAAGAAAAAGAAAGACAAAGACGACAAAGACGAAAGACGAACATCAAAAGAAGAAAGACCAAAGACGAAGACTAAAAACAAAGACGAAACACGAAAGACGAAACACGAAGGACGAAAGACGAAAGAAAGACGAAACATGAAAGTCGAAAGAAGAAAGACGACACACGAAAGACGACACATGAAAGACGAAACACGAAAGACGAAACACGAAAGACCAAGAAACACGAAAGTCGAAACAAGACGACACACGAAAGACGAACACACGAAAGACGAAACACGAAAGACGAAACACGTAAGTCGAAACAAGACGACACACGAAAGACGAAACACGAAAGACAAGAACTATTTTTATAACCTCAATTACTAATAAAACAATGAATTAAAAGCTTTTTGTTGCATTCCTAGTCCCTACACAGTTGCATAAGAAACAAGGTTTTTGAAATATTCCTTTTTTGTGGTTTACAAGCAGTGTTAAGAATTATTATTAATCGTCTAGGAATAAATCAAACCGCTTACTATCTACATTTCGTTACCAACTTTCAAATTGCATGTGGAGTTCCTCAAGGATCGATTTTAGGCCCTATTCTGTTCCTACTTTACGTAAACGATATGCCCTCGACGATTCGAAACGGAAGAACGGTTCTCTTTGCGGATGATACGAACATCCTTTGCAATAAAGAAACCGTAAATAGTACAATATCAGATGTTTCAAATTGGTTCCGAAATAACAAATTAATAGTAAACGAAAAGAAAACGGTTTTAATGCAGTTTTCCATTTCAAATAAACAATTCTGTGCTCCATTGAAAATGAACGGTGTACCATTGACTGATGTTAAGCAACAAAATTTTTAGGTCTCTCAATTCAGTCAAACCTTAAATGGAACGTCCATTTAAATGAATTGAACACAAAATTAAGTTCATTATGCTACGCGTTTAGAATTCTTGCAAATTCAGTCACCCTTCATACTGCTCGTTGTGTATACTTCGCGAATGTTCATTCCCGCCTGAGATATGGCATAATATTCTGGGGAAATACATCTTATAGCTCCCAGACTTTTAGATTACAAAAACGAATTGTACGAATAATAACCAAATCCCACCCCCGTGATTCATGTAAGCCTCTCTTTATTCATCTAGGAATTCTACCATTACCGTGTCTTTTTATTTACGAATCAGTGGTTTTTGTAAAAAATGACTTGCTCAAGGGCGGGAATATTTTTTCAGAAAATGCCGAAGTCTATTACTATAACACTCGACGTAGAAATCATATTCATCAGGTGACAGTATCAACAGCTCATTACAAAAAATTCACATACAATACATGTATATTATTTTACAACACTTTGCCAGATGACATTAAACGATTAAATTCAATAGAAAAGTTTAAATCACAAGTGAAATCGTTTTTGCTGCATAACTGTTTCTATACAATTAGAGACTATACTGAGCATCACAAGAAAAGTAACATTAATTTTAACAATGATACATAATGCATTGATTACCATTTGGACTGTATAAATGAGTATAAACAACCTGTAACAACTATTGTACTACAGCTTCCGGGTCAATGACCCCCATCTCGATCAGGTTTTCGTCCAGTTTCCCTGATCCATTGAGCAAATGCTGAGATGGCCCCTTGTTTTGCTTCTGGACATAAATGTAACTTCATTTTCTGTGCACGTCTTCTAGAATTCAGTGGGAAATACAATTATTCAAATTATCGTTTCCATGTCGCGGCAGGAAGTTATAAGAGCCAAAATTTATTGCTTATTTATCTTTGAAAATAGATTTTATTACATGGGAGTTTTTTGTTGTTTTTTTCTCCCTTGCAAAATTCAAAATTTATTGCCTATTTACCCTTGAAAATAGATTTTTTTACATGGGAGTTTTTTTGTTTTTTTTTCTCCCTTTCAAAATTCAAAATTTATTGCTTGTTTATCCTTGAAAATAGATTTTATTACATGGGAGTTTTTGTTTTGTTTTTCTCCCTTTCAAAAATTCAAAATTTAAGTAGTATATGACTTAGTGTAAGGATCTAGAATTTTTGAAAATGTGCACACAATTCACTTTTCCCCATAGCACGTCATACGCAGTTTTAACTGTTTTTTGACGTTAAATAAATAAATAAAATAAATAAATTCTCGCATCTCCATCTGGTCTTTCTGGTGGACAAAATGGTATTTTATCAATAATTTTTCATAATTTTCTCGAGGTTTAAGTACTTTCCTTACTTTTAATAAATTGTTTTTTTACTAAGTTACTATCAATTTGCTTATCCTTCTCATTCTCCTATTACTACTGCCGTTTAAAAACGCAATCTAGTAGGGGACGAGAAAAGACAAGACAAAAGAAATACCAAACACGCTAAAAGAAAGACGAAGCTGAGAGAGCAAGAGAAAAAACGAAGACAAAAGACGAAGACGAAAGACACTTGGCAAAACCTCTGACGATGTTGTCACAAAACAATAGTCAATAAAAAATACCGTACATAGATGGTTTTACTTTCACTTATTTTAAAAGAAGCTGTTTATTCATTAATAGCAGGTTAATAGCATAATTAAAGTAGCTATTACATAAATTTGTACAACTTAGCACGTAACCCAAACAAATAATACTTCACATTATTTTCCTATTATACAGATATATGAAAGACACTGTAGAAAACAGTCGGCCCACAATACTTCTAGGAAGTGTGGTGCCTGACAGTAGAGTCAAAATTTTTTAATATACGCATTTACTTCATTGTAGAAATGGTAGTTGTACTGACATTGTGAATATGATAGACATACTCAAACTCAATGCCTCCTATTTATTAAATATTTCTCTATGGAAATGTTATATATATGAATATCTAAATATTCATTCCATATTTCTCGTTTAATGTACTTTGTGATCCCAGGGTCTTATTTTTTCAGAAAATTTGGAAATTTTCTTAGTTCATATATACTTTACATTCACTTATTTCTCTTGGGATGTGGAGTCAAGAGAAATGAAAGTAAAAAGTGTAATTTCGAGTTTTTGTTCCTAAGCACTATACAGAACCCAATTGGTATAAAAGTATTATTGTGACTTACATATTTTCCACATGTGTTGGAACCCCACAAAATAATAAAAATATTCTAAAATGTAAACCTGAATTCCCAACTTTAAAGCTCTCTTCTGAGAAATTTCTATTTTTGACTTAAACTTTTATGACTGTCATGATAGATTGAATTTTTTTTCCTTTTATTCATAAGATCTGGGAAAATTCATAACATCACTGTAATACATTCTTAGTTAAAAATATTTTATACTTTCGGGACATTTCTAAAAATCTTTCACAATTAAACAAATACATATAAAACACACTCCTCATAATTCCTCCAATACATTATAATAATTAATTAGTAATTTCCTGAAAAATGAATTTCTGTAAAATACTTTGACATGTTTCTCATTTCCATAAAAAATATAGAATCAATTTTACTCTGTTTAGTAATGTAAATTTAAAAAATAGCTAATTAGAATAATTCTAAAATTAATCCCAAGTTATTTAGGTAAATGAAACAATATGTTTTTTTGCTAGTTTGCAAACTAGTTTGAGATTAAAATAAAGGCACCTGATCATTTTAATTTTTTCAATATTCTTCACTATCCCATATCTTAATGAGCTTGATGTATTGACTTATTAAATATGTTTTATTTATTAGTACTGAATTTCTATTTGAAATTTTCAAACATTTGTAATATTCCAAATACAGAATTGAAATTGAGTTTGGCAGAAAGCTGTAATAACAACATTCAACTAGTTATGATTATTTTCAATAACCTTGATTTAATTTTTACAATTTGTAAATATATTTTATGAAGTAATTAAGCTTAAAACACTAATTTTCGTCAAAAGTCTTATTTATATGAATTATTGAATACAATGGAAGGAGATCTTCGTTGTTAAAATTGATAATACATTTAATTATTTAGTAAAGTAGTACAGGAAAATTATAAAAAATAATATTTCATCAAGGCAGCAATTCACCCATGATCAGTACACTATTTGAATATGAATAATATTAAAATATGAAAATATTATTGATGTAAATAATATTTTACCTCTAAAGAAATCAGTATAATTCATGTGACGTGTAATAATAAATGAATGAAAAATTTATAAGAAATAAAATAATGTCATTGTTCTTGTAATTAAGATTTATGCATAATACATCCACTTATAAAGAAACATTTTACATTATTATTATTATTATTATTATTATTATTATTATTATTATTATTATTATATGTATTTTATTTTGTTTTTATATATATTTTTATTTGTTTGTTGTACTCTTTACTAATGTCTTTTGTTGGGAAATAAATTCAAATTCAAATTACTACTACTATTACTATTATTACCTCAATGTCAATTTTTATTCAACTATAAGATAAGGAAGGATACTTTATACATTATACATTTACAAACATTTCTATTCAAATTGGGCGTTATTTGTTAGATTGGAAAAGGAGAATCTTAGTGAAAATGGAATGTATGTGAAATGAAAATACACTACAAACAGAATGCTACAAACGTATCTATATTTCTTCTCAATAATATATACACTGTACAAATAATATAGAATTTTCGCAGAAATGTTAACTGGAAAACCCAAAACCTGAGATATTGTAATACTTCAGGCATCAACATATGTAACAATATTTGTGAAAAGAATAAAGTAATTTCTAATTAATTTTATTCAATGATGAAACAAAATTGTGTTGTTGATAAAGAAAATAGAATGATTAATAAAAATAAAATCAATAATGACACAAAATAAGGTAACTAATACGATCGGTGGGAAGTGTAATGAAACAATTTAACTGCATTTGAACTTCTGCAAATGAAATATTTCACAGCGCCACAAATAAAAACTATATACATGTATTGTCAAAAGCTTAGTATGTTCTGGACTTCATCTACATTTTTAAAGAAAATATATATCATTTTGAGCAATAAAATAGAAAAATCTCGACAAAGACAATCTCGGACGGTCTGCTTGTTCAAAGTATGTATTGCTTAATTTGTCAGTACGGAATGTAGGACATTCAATATATTTTTGTCTGTGAATCTCACGGAAGAAAATTAACCCGATGAGTTTGAACAGTAAGGTGATGATGGCTTCAAAGTTGGAACTTCCTGAATTTCTGGTGTATGTCAGACACGCGAAAGAAAACAAACCTAATATGGATCAAGGTATACACAAGTCAAGATGGCTCTTAAGATTTAAACTCACTAGAATTTTCTAGTTTACAACAATGAATAGATATATGATGCTTTTCAGTGAAAAACTTTGATTCTACCCATTGCTTCAGGACGAATATTCCACTGAGAAGAGAGAGTCCGGCGAGGATCAATTAAGAAGACTAAATAAGGCGTGATCGTATCAAACGACCTGAAGATTTCGTATTTGGGTTTCACTGACAGAAAAACTGAGTTTCAAGTGTCCTTTTTCGTAGATTGTATTTGCACAATGCATTTGAACTTGATGATCTGAATGTTCGATGGGCGGCTGCTGTGTGACGTTGCATCTTGATCGGACGAGGGGATGATGCAAATGGAAAACAAATTGGGGAAAGGAAGAGGATGGTGAGATGGGATGAGGGAGGGTGAGAGGGGATGAGGGAAGGTGAGAGGGAGGGTGAGAGGGAGGGTGAGAGGGAGGGGGTGAGAGGGAGGGGGGTGAGAGGGAGGGTGAGAGTGTCAGTGACGGCGCGCGGCGCCGGCGTCGTCGCAGGCGGTGGCGCCGGAGCCGATGCAGGCGGCGTACGCCATCACGTGCGCGATGTAGTTCTGCTCGAAGACGCCCGTCAGCAGGTGCGCCCAAGGCCCGCGGGACAGCACCGCCACGTCGTCCCCTCCGTGCGTCTCGCTGCTCCGCGGCGCCAGGGCCGGGTACTCGTAATCCTTGTCACCTGCGCACCACCACCGTTTCAATACCAATTCCTCTACATCCTCATGCACAACGTTCAAGTAGTACATTTCAGATTAACACTAGAAAGGATACACAAATGCTGCACCGGTAGGTGGTTACGGGGGATAATATGTGCCCGCAAAGTACAGAAACAAAAAACAGATTTGTTTATCATCAACACGGACACACCTTATATAGGTGACTAAATATTTATTTAATGTTAACAGCAATTTTGTTTTACTTATAATGAGTTGATGATGCATGAAAAATATAAGTTTAACCCGTGTTCTTGGAAGGGGGATT
Source organism: Teleogryllus occipitalis (assembly GCA_011170035.1). Taxonomy (NCBI): domain Eukaryota; kingdom Metazoa; phylum Arthropoda; class Insecta; order Orthoptera; family Gryllidae; genus Teleogryllus; species Teleogryllus occipitalis. Next base: position 279,211 of record BLKR01001081.1, on the reverse strand, counting down.
CTGGCATTTGGGACATGAATTTTGGCACACATTTAATTTCAGTCTTTCAATTATTTTTTTTTATGGTACGCTAGTACTTTTGATGGTACTTTTATCAGAGTGCATTGTAGACAGTATCAAGACAGTTTTCATGGTTGAGAGAAAAAAAGTAAGAGGTTTTTTTGGGTGGGGGGCGTACATACCTTTGGTGTATGCGTTTATGTATGGAGGCGAACAACACATGCGACGGACGAACCCTAACCTCAAAGGAGAATACACATAATTTCATGCTCGTGAATTTTCATTTGCGAAAACTCCAAACTAAAATCGAAAGACGTGGGGTACTCCTGTATCCCTTCTAGTGTTAATAATGGTACTAAACAAACTTTTTAATAATTTTTAAATTTAGCCTCAATTTTTCCTTAAAAGACAAACAAAAAAACACAGCAAAGTATGTAGTTTCAATCGCACTTCTCTCTGTTCTCCGCAATAAAATCCCTTTTTACACCTATTCCTTCCTGGGATGGAAAGATTTTCCCCCTACCGTCTGGGCTGTCTAAAGAAGCGCATAGACCCATGTCGCTCGTTATTTTTAATTTTTTCTTAACATTTTTGATTTTTAATTTTACTTTATTTAATCTTCCCTCGTAAAAAGAAATGCATTCGGGTATGACGTGAGGTTAGGTCAATTATTTAATAAAATTTTGATTTATATTGTTTTAAGTAATAACTGACTAACCACAAAATACGTCCGAAAAAAATTCTTTTCCGCCATGATACGGTTCTGAACTCTTGTGAACCCAAATATTATCGTATAATTGGAATTATTGGGAGCAAATCAGATCGCTGCGTACCCATGTCGTCTTCTCGCAGATCGTGGCGATGGCCGCCTTCCTCAGGTCGGTAGCCAGGGCCATTGGCGTAGGACAGCGTGGAGTACGGGTACTCATCGTCAGCCAGTCCGGAAATACCTTCCAACAAGAAAGGGACAAGTTTAGAAAACCATGACAATTTCTCTATTTGCAATAGAGCGGCGATTTCAATGCATATTTTATAAAAAATGTAATAAAAAAATAATTTTACTAGAAAAGAATATAATCGGAGGCGTTCGTCATGTAAAGAATAGTATTTGACATTTTTGATGAATTGAAGAACATTGATTTCTATGAAAGAGAGGGAGTATTCTCTTTATACCTAAAGTGTATTCAAACACTTGGAATAAAGACAACAGACAAAACAACACAATAATGTTTTACTGGTTCATGAAAGCCTGTGTTAATTTGAGTATAATAGTGATATCACATTGCATTTTCCTTTGAAACTTGAAAATGTGACATATACTCATTACCATTTAACATTTTAATTGTGCAGTACGTGGTAGGAGTGCTAAGGATTGAATGTCACGTTTTGATAAAAAATGTATTCCTACATACGCGGCCATAAAGGCCAATATTTCTCTACATATTGTAAAATTTTGTTAACAAATGGAGTAATTGAATAAAGTTTGCTTAAGATTGCCTACAAATTTAGTTTGAATATGGTTTTAACGATTATTCAATTTATATTTGTAACAAATTGTATTCAAAAAATTATATTCAGAACGTTGGCGTAACGCTGGAGTTGCTAACGCTTGCCGTCGCTCTCAATCAGCAACGCCTTCCGTACCGTTTGGAATTGAATTTTTCATACCAGATTTTTACCATGTTTTTATATTTAATTGAATTGGTTTACGTATGTATTATTGTAATTCGGATGCTATATCTGTGAAGTTCTACAGTGTTGGTGTCCTAGAGTGTTGTTCTACAGTATTGATGTCCATTCCATTACCTGAGGAGTTGTAATAAAGAATAAAACTTAACAAGGTAATAGGTAAACATATTTTATTATTATTATTATATAACATTGTTTTTCCGAGTTTTTAATTGACTTTTTGTCGTTACCAAGACAGGTTAATTCAAGTTTCGTCGCAATTTAGAGATTTTCTTGCAATCCTTGACGTGTTCGAGATAACAGATTTTTGCATAATTTTGAAGGTATCTTTGAGTATTTAAATAAGTTACAAATTTGATCAATAATAAGAATAATAACAATAATAATAATAATAATAATAATTATCCGACCCCGTGGCACCGACTGTTGCGACAGCCGTCGTCTGCGCCGAGGCGGCTGCAGTTTAAGTCCTGCACAGGTGTGGTTGTATTTCTGATAGTTCTTCATCCCTCATTATCATCCTATCACCTCATATAATATATAATACAGCCTTGCCGATACAGCCGTAAAATGTTGATTCTCATAATAACAAACAGTTTTTTCGCGCTTTCGGAAGATAACGTCTAGCGTGACTAAATACATATATGAACGAATACAGTATTATTATTATTATTATTATTATTATTATTATTATTATTATTATTATTATTATTATTATTATTATTATTACTGTTGTTGTTATTATATTTTTATCTATTCGAGAAAGAGTAGAGGCGTGTAGCGCGCTGCAGCCGCTCACCGAAGATGTCGTTGCCGCGGTCGGGGTAGCCGTTGATGGACATGGTGTGCGCGTGGTCGGCCGTGACCACGATGAGCGTGTCCTCCTCGTCGGTGAGCTCGGCGGCGGCGCGCACGGCCTCCGCCATCTGCACCGTCTCGTCCAGCGCCTTGTGCGCCCACGTCTCGTGGTGGCCCTGGTCGATGCGCCCGCCTGCGCGCACACACACACACACACACGCCGGCGCTTTACTTCGCGAAATGCTCTTTTACATCAAACGAAAGGGTCCGGAAGGGAAGGACCGAAAGGAAAGGACCCAAAAGAAAGGAACGACAAGAACGGAAACGAGAGGAAAAACAGTTCTTGGATTTTTGCAATGATGTTTTACAACAAACCCAAAGAAACGAAAGGAAAGAAAAGTAAAGGAACGGAACGGAACGCAAGGAACGGAAACGAAAAGGGAAAAATTTACATCCACTCTTTATTCTTTGATCCCGATGAATAGGCTGATAAGTCAAACACTTAATTTTACAGGAGAGCAAAGAACAACGTTTAAATGAATCGAACCAGGGATTAATGATAATTAAACGAAGGTGATATTCAAACAAATTTTTTTTGAGCAGGTTTTGTTTGAATACCATTGATCTCTTATTTATAGCATTAGTTTAAAGTTGGTTACTTGCTCCCCTATAAAATTAAGTTTTTTTGACTTATCAGCTTATTCAGCGGGGTCAAAGATATCAAACGAAAGAAAAGGAACGACTGGAACGGAAACGAAAAAAACGTTCTTTATATTTCACAATACTCTTCTTTATCAAACCAAAGGAAAGGAACGACAGGAAAGGAAACAAAAAGAAAAAGTGTTCTTTATTCTTTGCACATTCTTTTGTATCAAACCAAATAGAGGAGTGCTGCAACCAAACAAAGGCATGAAAGCCACTCTTAACGGCTGGCATTTATTAAGGATTGTATAAGTTTGCCGTTAGTTACGAAGAACCGAAACAAATGAGTTCAAACCATAGAAAATACTTGAGTAGTCCTATTCCAAGGAAAGAGTTTTCTTATTAATATGATTTTTTCTTCTTTATTAGTAGTATAACGAAAAGTATTTGATCGGGCCGAATATCACAAAAACAGACTTTGTTGGTTGAACCGTGTCCGTTATTTACCCTATATCAGGCAGATAGCGTTGATAACAATTGAAAGTAGTTAAAAGAATGTGCAAATTTATTTCATAAGCGCGGGAGCATGATTGTATTAATTGCTAACAACATATGGCATTATCAGCAAAATGGCACTTTTACATATTGCCATTTTAACCACATGTGATACACAAATTTTGCGATATACTTGCATTTTTTAACATTAACTTTAGACCTTATTGACTTAAGAAACTAAATTGACATCTGCTGTTTTTTAGAACTGCCTACTAGAAGAACATGGCCCGCTCACTATAACCATCATTCTTAACAACAGCCACAATGCAAATGGAAGACATTTCTTTTTTAAGAAGAAACAGTTTGGAATGAAAGGGAAGATGCGCTTGCTGCGTCCACTCGCCTTCCACGAAGAGCACGAAGCCCTCGCTCTGCCGCTGCAGGGTCGTGATGGCCGCGCGGGTCATGTCGGCCAGCGTGGGCTCCGTCTCGTTGTAGGGCGCCTGCAGGGCGTCCAGGTGGTACATCATGTGCGAGCTCTCAAAAAGACCTGCAGCACAATCACGTTCATCGGATCGTTTCAGGAAAACTTTGTCTTGGAGAGGCGCTACAATTAATATTGTTTCGACAAGTCAAGGAACATTCAGTTGAACCTGATTTGAGCGGCCACCAATGCTCAGTGCGTTCCATTGTGGAAAAAAGATATTACGTCAACAGTAATTTCCACCACTTTTCCGCTTATTATAATACAGATTAAAATAATTTGAGGTGACCGCTAAATAAAAACCTTACCACGAAATGTGACTCCCGCTGAAAAGAGGGTATATTCACACGTGATTTATGAGAAAATCAACCGGTTTCAGAAAAAATAAATTGGCCGTTAGTTGAGGGGACACCTTAATCGTGTTTCTTGACGGTCTGGGTAAATTTCACTGTATTTCTAAAAAGAATACTCAAAAGAGTTTCTAGTCAACATCGAATTGATAAAATTTCGGAAATACTGTAATGAATTGGAAGTGGGGGTTCACATTTATGTGCAATGCATTTTTTTGTTTTTATTTTGTTGTAGTAACAAATAATCTTAGTTGGATTGACAAGCAAAATTAAAACGTTTTTATTCGTGTGAACTGACCCGTCAAATTATATAAAAAAGAATTTTGCCTCGGAATTAAAAATAATTAACAGTTCTTAACAATTTAATAGTTTAACTTAATATAATTTTATCTTTTAATTTATGTTTCTTAACCTACAAGTATAACAAATAAAAAAAGTTAAATAAAATTATGGGAATGATCCAAATCAGGAATGTCAATATTTCTGCATGGGAAGGATCCAAATCAGGAATGTCAATATTTCTGCACGGGAAGGATCCAAATCACGATACAAACAAACAGGGCGAAGCGGCGCGGGAAGATCAAAATCGTGTACAGCTGTTAGCATAAGCACACAGCCAGCGGCTTGCCGCAGGGCATCTCAATGTTGCCGCGTCCTCTCCACACCGAAAACCGGAAAACTCCATACATTCCAGATATTCAGAAGCTAACAGAGGTTCCATAAATCCGTGACTTGTTCAATCTGCAGTAAAGGTGGAAGCCAAATTTTACTTTGAGTTCAACATTTCTATTTTTCTATAGTTGCTAACGTTTGCTGATAATTTTATTCATAATTCCTGGGCCGGAATTCGGGTATGGACATATATAACAAAGGTATGGAATCGCACTCCAGTCTGGGGAAAACAAAGAAAATATTTAAATTGACTATTTACGAGCTTTATATTCAAATTCTTCTGGTGGACAATCCCCCCTTATTGGATTGATTGATTTATTGATGTTTCCGTGATCGTCAACCTCTATGATCATTAGCCTCGTTAATGTCAGTATATGTTTTATCAGGGATATGGCGGTGTCCCTCCCCAGCTGGATGGTGAGATCCGATGCCGACCTACAAGTTGGCTCCCCAAAAAGGTGATCTGTAATTCCACGACTGCATAATTTAACAATTTACCCTTTAAGATTAAGATAAGGTTCTGAAGAATAAGAAAATGATTATACTTCCCTCTCACACGTCACTTGAATTTTTCTCTTATTTTTTTACAATAAACAAATTAAAATAAATGGAAGCCGCAGCGAACTCACCCAGGAGGTACTCGTTGTTCTTGTAGTCGACCTGGCGCAGGCCATCCAGGTTCCACACGTACTGGTGCTGGGCGCCGCGCGTCTGCTTGTCCTTCGCCCACTCCTCGATGAGGTTCTGGCCGTCCTTGCGCTTCCCAAAGTCGCCCTCCTCGTCCTCGTGGTCCTCGGGGATGAACGCGCGTCGCCCGCCGCCCAGAATCACCTGCGCACCAGTCACGCGCTCTTCATTGACTCCAAATGGAAGCCATCCAGATTTACAAGCACAAAAGCAACTTCAACAGAAAAGAAGAAGGTCACAAACAGTACACGCTACCCAGCACTTCGGAACACCAAAACTCGGCAGCCAAGCAGTACCGCTGTACGTGGCCCAATCACGCACGAGCGCCCGAACCTCGCCCTTCACTATAAATACAGGCTCCAGAGCCGCGGGAGTGTCAGTCAACGCGGTGCTGCCAGGTAGACCACTTCGCCCCCGCCAGCAACGCCACTGAGGATGCTTGCTACAGTTGCAGGCGAAACGTATGGACAAGTCTCCGTTAGACCACGGCGTACAAACCCAGAAACGTAAAATATTGTAGAAATCGACCTTGAAAGCCTACATTGTATGGTGTTAATTGAGTTTGGGCGCGTTCAATAGTCGTTAGTTCCGTAAGTGTAATGCATGTTGCAATCGTTATTGATTGATTAGTGATCCGGGCGCGTCAACTGTTAAGGTCATTAGTACCGTAAGTGTAGTTCATGTTTTTATCGTGAAAGATGGTGGTGATTTTCCCCCGCTGAATGGCGAGATCCGGCGTCGATGTATGTCGGTTTGCTCGAGGAAAATCTTCGCAGGTATGTGCGCATAAGTGAATGTAAGTATGGGGTGAGAATAGGGCAAGGAGGAGAAAGGAAAGGACACGCGCGGTTTGTGGCGCGTTTGTTAGGTACTGCTCGGCATTCGCCTGGTGTTGATCGGAGAAACCACGGAAAACTACTGATCAGAGCAGCCGGCCGCTATAGTTCTCCTCCAGACAGCGACTGAATTCGACGTAGCTGACAAGCTAGTGTCGAAAATCCTGCCATCGTTGAGACTCGAACCTAGAACCTCGCGGTCAGAACGGTTGCAGTGACATCAGTTAAAGCTCTGAGCAATTTTTCCCGGTGCCAGCGGTCGAGTTCATTGTTCTCATCCCACCTGTCGACCCTCCTCTCCTCCCCCTAGCTTCAGCAACATGCGACGCGCAAATGGGAAAGGAGGAGGGATGGAAGTGGCCCTGGCGAAGAGGAGGAGGAATCACGAATGTGGAAGGAAAGATTGTCTATGTACTGAGATACTTCTCCGGCATTTGCATCAACTACAAAAACTGCAAAAAGAAATAACCTTTCTTACGTGAAAAGTCTTTAAAATGGCTCCTATACTAAAGTTGCGCCAGATTTAGGGCTAGAAACTATCTTATCAGACAATGTTTCATTATATTCTTTCTCAGAGAATTGGGACGTGAAGAATCGAATATATGTATTTCTTCCGTCTTACAATTATTTTTGAAATTAAGATAAAATGGTTGATATTAGAAGCACAAAATCGATGACGAAAACCGGCAAATATATTTTTCTTTTGAGTAGCAACCAACAGCTGTAGAACCTATTCACCTTCAAGCTTTTCTTACATTTAATCCAAATTCAATCACCTTGAAATTCCTGGACCTATTTCTTCCACTACACCTTTCAAATATGCACTGAATGTTGAGACATAAATCCAGACGCAACCACTTACTAGTTACTTTGCCACGTGTCACAAAGCGTTGCACCTACGTGGCTTGTAACCTCGTGTCCGTCATAGTACCTAATTATTTTCCAGCCAGTGTAACTCGTGAGCCCATCATTGCTTAGAGCGCCTTACAGGGAGTCCAGTTTGCTCCTAAATCACGTTTGCACGAGTAGTCCTTATACTCATTGCGTTGAGCTCAACTGGAAAATTATGCGAGTTACCGTGGTTGGGAATGGTTGAGATTAAAGAGTGATACATAGTGTAGTGAAAAGGCACATGTTACAATACAACAACAAACATGTATGCTTTACGCTAGATTGTAAGTCAAAACTTTGTTGGGTGCAATGCGAACTTTGGGACGATGTCCAAAACCCCTTTGCCACCAGACTAACTAATCACTTTTAAAAGTCTTGTTAACGCACCGCCTTTCTAAACCACCAATTGTTCCAAGGCAAGAGCCTCACCCTTGAAATCCTTGACGCCGACGTTCCAATAACAACAACAACACTAATATTATAAGGCTTGCTGGCGCGTCAGTGTTCCAGGCCAAAAGCACTTACCTTGAAGTTTTTGCTGATGGCTCAAATCAACATTGAATTCATTTTTGTTGCATCTCAAGTCAACATGGCAACACTTCCTGCACGTTCTTACCGCCGTTCCATCACAAATCCACTTACTTCGCAGTTCCTGCTCGTTTTCAAACCAAGAAAACCCACCTTGCGATTGAAGTCGTAGGCTTCCGCGGCTAGAGTCATGTAAATGATCTTGGCTGTCCAGGTGACGCCGCGTCGAAGGCTGTGTTGCCGACGTTTCGACCTTCTTGTCGTGGTCTTCCTCAGGGCTGTTGTGCAGCACAACAGCCCTGAGGAAGACCACGACAAGGGTCGAAATGTCGGCAACACAGCCTTCGACGCGGCGTCACCTGGACAGCCAAGATCACTTCCACCTTGCGATTCTTAGCCCGCCTCAAGGCAAGAGCACTCACCTTGAAGTTCTTGCCGGTTTCGCCGGTGATGAGCTGCTGCGCGATGTCGGGGCAGTCGTTGGGGTTGAGGTGGTCCTTGATCACGTCCCGGTCGCTCTCCCAGTCGCGGTCGGCCGTGTGCGCGTAGGCGCCGGCCGGGGAGGCGTGCGTCACGCGGGTCGTCGTCACGATGCCCGTCGCCTTGCCCACCTCCTGCGCGGGCACGCACGCATTAGCGCAATTGCTCGGGGCCTTCGCATGACCCGCGTGCGCGCCTTGGGGATTCAGCGCGGATCATACTCTGGCGTAGGCATTCGAGGGCGCACTATTGTCACTCATTTGGGGTGTCATACTTTTGTAATTTGACAGGATATTGTTCGCTAATTAGAACAAATTACATTCATCCATTAATATTCGATCAATTTCCATGCAAATTAAACAGACTTAACACGTATTTCATTTAATCGAGTAAAAATACAAAATGCGGTGTAATAGGTACATTTTCAATGAAATTTCTTAGAAAAGTTGCTAATTTTCCAAAGCTTAAAATGTTTAGTGTTCATAATTATTTGAGCTCGAATATTTTAAAACAATTTTCATTTTGATAATACTTCCACACAAAAAATGGCAACAAAGTTCTTGCTCAAATGCGTACCCTTTGGGTGAAAAGTAATGGAATTGCATTTGAATATGTGATGAAAATAATTTTATAAATTCAATCTTCATTCTCAAATTCATGCCAACGTCAATTCGATTTGTTTAATATAAATATTACAATTTTGAAGTTTTGTTTTACTCTCATTCAAAGTTTTAAATGTTCGCAAGTCTATTGATAAGATCTACAAGTAGCTTATATTAGGAGTACACTTATTTATATTTTTATAATTAAATTTTAAAATTATTCAAAAATCTTAACTTAATATGTCTCAACGAACAATCTCAATAAAAATCCAGCCCCATTATAAATTTATTTCTTGACTAGCTTTTCCCACACTTCTATTTCCTCCCTCATCTTCCCTCAGTATGTCTCTGTACTTTGTACGACATAAAAAATGACGCCATCTTGCGACCTACCACATGTTTAATCTATGTTACGTGGGTAAGTACTCTATTTATATATATTTTAGTGTTCATTCGTATTATGTATTTCTTCTGTATGTCTTGGTTTATGCATATGCTAATTTGTTCATTCTTTTTATAGTTTTGTAGCGCCCCTGATGATGGGATGAAATCCCGGAACACGTGTATGGCTGAATTTTCTGTTTATGAAAATTCAGATTGTAATAAACTACTTGTGATTGACACCTATGCTATTCTAATTTTATAATTATTGAGTACCACAATATATCTGCTGTCACTATGGAATTTTTAATAAACTTTGTTAAAAATTTGAAAATACTAGTAAACATTCCTTGATAGTGATATTGTCCGGGAACCACCGTGCGCACGTCCATGGGAAAAAGTAATGTAGAAATATAATATTTTGCAATGAGTGCGTTTTCTAGAATATGGTGGTGACTTTGTTGAAAATGAGTTAATTAATATTTATCAGCTCACGAGGACGGCACATTGCTACCGCTCTTCACGAATAATGTCAAATATTTTACATATGGTTATTGCCGAAATTGCCAGATACCGTGTATTCCTAATTTACTCATTGCCTCGTCAGATAGCAATTATTTCGGTTTCTTTCCGCCTTTTCTCCCGTCTTCCATCTTGTCTTACTTTTTAAATTTGACAAGGTGCGGACGGGTAGCGGATTTATATTTTGCACGTAATTGGGAAATCATTATCTTTTAGCACCAGTCATTCATCCAGACTAGCAGTCTAGTTCTTATTTTTCTTCCAAATTCTCATTTTCCTGTGTTATGGCATGCAATTTGATGATAAAACATCCTTTATACGTAAATTATCAACATTTCTTCAATCTTAAAATATATTTAAGCAAAAACGAAATGATGTGATGATTCTCAAGCAAAATGTAGCAAAAATCGTGTCCTATTTCGAATACATCACTTGGACTAGATATTCGAGATATTCTCACTAACTTTGTTTTCAAGTGCAAAACGTCGTACATTCCAAGTCAATTCACAATTATTGATGAATTGTTTATTGCCTCGTACTGTTTTCAATTTGTCTACTTGTAAGTCGATTTACTCTATTTTGTATGATTTGTATCGTAAAGTTTTATGTAAAAAACGTGTTCTCGAGTTTTTGGAGAGCCATCAATTGCAATTGATATCAGTCGCGTCTTTAAATTGAGAGAAACTCATAAAAATAAACAAAGTCTCGAGCGGCAGATTGCAGAATAAAAATTATCAATGACATGACATTGTATACTAAAGACGATAATTGTTTAAACGTAATGTTTAATAAATTGTAAAAAATTCCGAATCCCTTTAACGTCACATTCTTACTTAGACTAATACACCGTCTTCAACAATAAACATCTGTTTGTCACATTTTACTAACAGGCTATAATCGCTTATAACCTGTATACCTAGGCTTATAACTTGTATAACCTAACAGGCTATAATCGCGTAATAGTTATAATGGTAAACGTAATAGCGTAATAGTTGATGGCTTAAACGTAAAAGCGTAATAGGTGATGACTTAAACGTAATAGCGTTATAGTTGATAGCTTAAACGAAATAGCATAATAGTTGATGGCTTAAACGTAATAGCGTAGTTATTGATGGCTTAAACGTAATAGCGTAATAATTGATGGCTTAAACGTAATTGCGTTATAGTTGATGGTTTAAACGTAATAGCGAAAGAGATGATGGCTTAAACGGTTTAAATATAATAGCGTGTTAGTTAATGGCTTCAACGTAATAGCGAGAGGGTTGATGGCTTAAAACGTAATAATGTAATAGTCGATGGCTTACCTGTGCCCAGTGCAGCAGTGACGTGACGTGCGTGGACTTGTCTTGGCTGGCCTTGCAGTCGCTCTCCACGACGGAAGCGGTGACGCCGATGGTGGCGATGTTCGCCTTGACGCCGCACAGGTAGGCGGTGGCGGAGCACGCCGAGTCCGCCACTTGCGCGTCAACGCAGTAGGTCTGCCAACACAAGTAACGCGCTGTGCATTGTCATCGACAAACACTTAATAGTTATTTGTGATTCGAGTGGTAAAAAAGACGTATTTTGCGAGTAGGAAATATTGGGACCGGAAACAGAACTGAATGCACTGAACTGAATGGGACTGCCAACAGAAGTAACGCACTGAATTCACTGTGCATTGTCATCGACAAACACTCAATAGTTATTTGTGATTCGAGTGGTAAAAAAGACGTATTTTGCGAGTAGGAAATATTGGGACCGGAAACAGAACTGAATGCACTGAACTGAATGGGACTGCCAACAGAAGTAACGCACTGAATTCACTGTGCATTGTCATCGACAAACACTCAATAGTTATTTGTGATTCGAGTGGTAAAAAAGACGTATTTTGCGAGTAGGAAATATTGGGACCGGAAACAGAACTGAATGCACTGAACTGAATGGGACTGCCAACAGAAGTAACGCACTGAATTCACTGTGCATTGTCATCAACAAACACTCAATAGTTATTTGTGATTCGAGTGGTAAAAAAGACGTTGTATTTTGCGAGTAGGAAATATTGGGACCGGAAACAGAACTGAATGCACTGAACTGAATGGGACTGCCAACAGAAGTAACGCACTGAATGCACTGTGCATTGTCATCAACAAACACTCAATAGTTATTTGTGATTCGAGTGGTAAATAAGACGTTGTATTTTGCGAGTAGGAAATATTGGGACCGGAAACAGAACTGAATGCACTGAACTGAATGGGACTGCCAACAGAAGTAACGCACTGAATGCACTGTGCACTGTCATCGACAAACACTTAATAGTTATTTGTCATTCGAGTGGTAAAAAAGACGTTGTATTTTGCGAGTAGGAAATATTGGGACCGGAAGCCGATAGGCCGAATGGCGCCATCCTACGAGCAAAATAAAATCAAATTAACACGTGTGTCATACACACATTTTTTAGACAGCTTTACTTATTTTCATTTTATTTCAATTCAAAACCACAAATCATTTAATTGTTAACTACGTTACGTCAATTTCAGTAGTAGTTGATGGAATGAGACAAAAGTATTTTCTTCCTTGCGGTCACACTGCTTTATCTGAATAGTTGAGCACTAGTGCTATAAATATTGCACTTAGAGCATGCTCTTTAAGCCCTAAAAGTAACGGTCTTTATTAGTGGCTGTCAAAAATCAATATTAGTAACAATGAACATCTACAGCGAATTAACAAACATTGGCGTTACAACACGTTTAGACAAGAATTCGTGAGCGAGTAATGGTTCCGGGAGGGTCTGAGATTATTCCCGTGCGTGTAGTGCATGTTACATCAAGGAGGTAGTGCTGTTCCTCCCCGGTTGAACATGAGATCCGGTGCCTGCCTAAACGTCAACTTGAAGGATTTCCCTCTCCAGGTATCTCCCTAATCTCTACGTCCCTGACATACGTGGTAGTGTAACAATCGCGCGCGTGTGTGTGTGTGTGTGTGTGTGTGTGTGTGTGTGCATATTTGTAAGAGGAGGAGGAGACAAGAATGAGAAAGAAAAGATCGCGTAGTCCATGCCACGGTGTTTAGAATTCTGCTGCGGCTTTCACCTGACATTGAACCTTCCGTCAATGCGGAAATTTGACCTATGTAATTAATATCGAAAATTTGCCGTCGTCCAGACTCTAACACTAGGATCTCAAGGTAAACAATGCAGCAAAAGCAAAGCTGCTGCCGACAGTAAGGTACTAAGATTCACACTCCAGAAAATCAGATCGCTGCTTAAGAGACACTAGCCTCTACAGCAAGAAAGTTCTCAAACAATTTCTGTCAGAGGATAAATTTTATTTGAAATTCCAAAGTTGTCCTGCGGAGAGGGATCAAAGGGTGAGAGCCATACAAAATAAGTTTTATTTTAACTTTTTCGTACAATGCATTCCATGACTATTTCAATTCAAGGCTCCTCTTAGAAAAAAATGAACAGATATCCGGTTCAGAGTAATATTTTAGTTCAAGGTCAAATCGCATTACAACAAGAAATCTGAGAAGCAGCATCTGGTACTACTTTACAGCGTATTCTTTATTTTCCCACAAAGTAGAGTAGATCTAAACATTTCGAAAGAAGGAATTTGTTGTTGGTTATTTTTGTCGTCGGTCGAGTGGAAGCAACTCAGGTCCGCATTAGGCTTACCAGACGTGGATCTACGGGGACGGAAATGGAAATTCCCCCTCTGCCCCCATAAAATCAATATTTAATAATTTTAACTTGTCACAAAATTTTCAAGCAAACGAATAAATTCGTATTGCAGCGGGTTTAACCCGCGTCATTCTACATAATCGGTAATAGACAGGTGAATCATGTAACTTCAACACCTCCTGTAATTTTTGAACTGTTGAAATATTTGCAATGCTATTTTCACAGAAGTGCATCAGGGAATGGGGATAACTGATGAATGTATGCGTTTCCATTTCATCACGTATATTTTATGGTATATTGAGGTAGCTTTGTTTCTTTTAATGGAACTATATGTTTCTTAGTGTATCATGAGCGTAAAAATACGAATCCAATGATATTCATACTGTCATATGTTAAACTTTTTTCTGATCAATTTAAATATTTTTGATACTCACATTTAACGGATACTTTGAATGTAACAGTTCATCACCCAAGGTCAGGCAGAGCTTTCCTTGCAAACACACGGTCGAGGCGATACAATATCCGTTAAAAACGAGTCTCGAAATATCAAAATTACTAAAAAAATGCTTATCTTACATATGAAAATATGTATATCAAACTTTTACTCCCGCCATGCTAGACTAAAAATATGTATAGTTCCATTTAAAAACAACAAAGTTATCTCAATATTTCGTAAAATGCAAGTGATGAAATGGAAACGAATACATACATCAATTAGCCCCATTTCCTCGTGCACATCCGTGAAAACTACATTGCAATAACATCAACCGTTAAAAAAATTACACAAGGTGCTAAAGTTACGTGACTTACGTGTTTGTAAATCCCCCCCCCACACACACAATGGACTCTGAATCTGGACCTGGGCTTACTACCAATATATGAAGTTGATAATTGTCTTAAGTTAACTCCCGTTCAGTTTTGTTGCGTGCTTACTTCCATATTAGATTTTTTCTAACAGTGGGCAGTATTGAATTTATTACTGTATTACGGATCTAACTCAAATATTTATTTACCAAAATATTTTTCATGTTTTACATTAATTTTTTTTCAAGATTTAATGCTTTATAATAATAATTTATAATGGTTCCTTCCAGCGATATCAAATCGTGCAGCCGCCAAACTCCAGACACGTAACACAACCCTTCCTATTCAACAACTGATAATATCCATTGTATTTATCTCACACTCAGGCTACAAATACACGGTGCAATACAAATTTTAAAACTTAACGTTATTATGGGAGTATTAGGAAGTGTTACTGGAGTTTACGAAGTGCACCGTTACGTATTAGGCATTACTAGAGTTTAAAAATGCACCGTTACAATCAGAACGACGTATATTTCGTAGAACAGCGAATAAGACTGGTGGTGTTAAACCCACTCTTTGGAGAAGGTATTGCTAGCACAATATCTCCATGTATTAAACATTTTATTACTACAGAAAAAAACTGAAAAAAATATCTGATTTTTGTAACATGCAAAATACGGGAGTATCGTCTGGGTAAATACGTAGTGGATGCGCGCGTAGTACCTTGGAGAGGCCGGAGTACGGGAAGGTCTCGAAGAACAGCTGCGCCTCCTCGCCCGGCTGGCCCTGCATCTGGCCCTGGTAGGTGCGCGCGGCGGCCAGCGTGGGGATGGACATGCCGTCGCCCAGGAACATGATGAGGTTCTTGGCGCGCCGCGTGTTGGGCTGGCGCA
Source organism: Teleogryllus occipitalis (assembly GCA_011170035.1). NCBI lineage: Eukaryota > Metazoa > Arthropoda > Insecta > Orthoptera > Gryllidae > Teleogryllus > Teleogryllus occipitalis. The sequence continues at coordinate 263,799 of BLKR01001081.1, read as the reverse complement.
GCCGCGCGTCGCGCAGTCTCTGCTGCGCGCCCGCGCGCCAGAAGGCGGGATCTGCGCGCGCAGCGGCAAGCGTTACGCTCTGACCGTACGGTGTTGCTCTCTCGTAATGGAGCGTTACACTCTGCCCGTCCTACGTTATATTCTGCCCGTACAGTGTCGCTCTCTGTTAATGGAGCGTTACCCTCTGCCCGTTCTACGTTTTATTCTGCCCGTACGGTGTTGCTCTCTGGTAATGGAGCGTTACACTCTGCCCGTCCTACGTTACATTCTGCCCGTACAGTGTCGCTCTCTGTTAATGGAGCGTTACCCTCTGCCCGTTCTACGTTTTATTCTGCCCGTACGGTGTTGCTCTCTGGTAATGGAGCGTTACACTCTGCCCGTCCTACGTTACATTCTGCCCGTACAGTGTCGCTCTCTGTTAATGGAGCGTTACCCTCTGCCCGTTCTACGTTTTATTCTGCCCGTACGGTGTTGCTCTCTGGTAATGGAGCGTTACACTCTGCCCGTACAGCATTACTCTCTGCCCGAACGTCCTTGCACTTGACTCGTAAGGTAGCGTGACGACGTACTCTACTCCTATCGTGATAATATTCTAAAACGCGTAAGATATAGGCGTGATCCTGAACTCTACGAACGAACTTCTGGAGTTGGCTCTTGGGTAGAATATGAGTGTGGTGTTATAAGGTTTTCTGAGCCTAAACGAAAATGGAGGCATCTTGAACAAATTAGAACAGATTGGCTTTCCTTAGCCATCCTCTAAATGGAAGAGAGTAAGGAAGATCATGACAAAAGAATGATTAAGAATGGGATGGATGATTGTTTCATTGGGCTGTACGAGTATAATGTTGTGGGAAGCCAACCACACCCGGACAAGTAGTAAAATATCCATTTTTTGGGTGCGACTTGAATCCGCAGCAATCAGCTTCTTGTTCGTAGACTAGGCTAAATATCTCTGAACTGCGATTGAGACTCACCGCAAATCAAAATGAAGTAAAAATGCTCAAAGGAAGCACATAGGTATTATAAAATGCCTATTTTAAGTAAAATAATTAAATCTGACCTTTCATTCTTATACTTGCAGGGCAGTGCATTGTAGTGAAATACTGTGTGAATATTGGGGAAAAAAAGAAATGAAGCGGAGGGGCAAGTACAGTGACTTAGTGTAGGAAATAGTGAAACAGATAATTCTTATTGTTTTGGTTTCTGTATTCCGCAACTGTTTTTTTTAATTTTCATACATATATTTATTATTAGAATTATTATTTACTACTACTACCAGTCTACTTGCCTATTTGCAGAATACATAGATATGTACACTGGCACATTGTGACACATTTGAGTTGTTTATGTATGATTCATCTGTGAAATAATTGAAGCACAGTGTTTCAGCGCATAGAAATGAAGGACCCTAAACTGCGAGAATAATGTTGATTTTTCAAAATGTATACACACTTCTGCTCGGCTCGTTTTGCACTGAAGAACAAGAGCCACCTCTAGAAAGTCCTAGGTAGAGTTCAAGTTTATACTGTTTATTAATCACGTCTGCAAATACATATTTTTATTTCAAGATATGTTTTTAACGATAATGCAATGACAAAATTTACCTTGAAAATTTCAGAATAGCAACGGCATTTATTGAGGCTATTTCCAGAGTGACAGGAATAAATTACATTATATTACTTTTAATCAATAATACATACAAGTACTTAACATACATACTCATTACAAAATATCATTGTTAATAACTTGCAAGGGCATATCCAGGCTGTAAAATGAAGCCGGCAACAGCAATTTCCAGATAATTTATTCCTTGATTGATTGTCATGGAAAATTCTAAAATTTTATTTAATATTTCGCAAGAAGAATAAACAATAATAAAATTAATAGCCTTCTAAGGTAGTACTTATTTTTACAAGTGAAATCAGAAATTATATATTAATCGAATTAAAAGTATTACGGATGGAGAATGAAAAGACATTTCATAACTGAATATTGCAGGGCAGATATTTCTAAGAACATTCATGAAATTATTTTTAATATAATTTTTGGAAATTTAAAAGCCTTTAGAAATCGTTTTTGATATTTCATTTAAATATCATGCTAACATTTCACTGACCACATACACACATTCAATTATTATCATTATTAAAATTATTATTAACAATGATAACTTGATGAACACACAATTTTTGTTATTTACACTGATTAATAACAGAATCAGAACTAGCCTTAACAAATATACCAATATGAAAATATTTTCCAAAATATTGAAAGTTGTTATTAGGATGCCTTAGAGTCTAGCAAAGAAACTGGCATGCTATTTAGAAGGATGAAGTTATTTCATCTACTTTTCTCAGAAGAAAAAGCAACTCGTTTAACAGTAGAAAGATAGAGATGTAAGCCCTAAGTAAGATAGAATAGAGCGTAAGCCTTCCCAAAAGAATAGGTAGAATCAGGAGAGATATTCACTCTTTTAATTTATTATATTTTTCTTTCTCGTCGTTTTTTGTACAGTATTGTCTAATAGCTATGTTTTTTCTCAAGTAACGGTACACAATATATTCTACCAAATTTAAAATTAAATTTCGCGTTCCCATAAACATTGTAAATTACAATCGGAATTAAAACTATTCTTGAAACGAAGTTTCATACATCATTGAAAGATATATATTTTATAAAGATTGTTTAAACAAAATAAGAAACAAACAGAATTGTTTGCAGTCCGATATTCCTGTATATAAGTAAGGGTTTTGGATTTTCTTAAATAATAATTATTACAAATTAAACATTTATTGTTATTAATGAAAATTATGCAATTGCAAACAGATTTTATCACAATAATTATTTTGAATAAAGAAGATATAATTATTTTATTAAATAATGTGAAATAAATTTACGAAACATTTAATAGTTCGTATGGTAATGTTTATATTTACGCAGTGAAGTATCACAAGAAGATGTTCTTAAATTGTTGGCAATTAGTACGAATTTAATGCTACACAAAATGTACGTATACAGCGATGAACTGTCTTATGAGATGTGTCTTATTACTTCTGAGATGAAATTTCATTAAGATGTCTAAAAATTCTTCAAACGATTAATGAGTTGATCCTTTTTCTCCACTTAGTGGCTTATAAATTTTTAACATTTTTCGTGGGTGCTCCTGAAGGCGGTTCGACGTTAAATATGTAATTGTGTTCGAGAAACATCTTTATATGTATTATACATATGAAGGTGTTTCTCGAATATTAATAGATATGAATATTCCACGTGTACTTAATATTACATTATATACATATTTATATAAATGTATATATATATATATATATATATATATATATATATATATATATATATATATATATTATACATGTATTTATAAAAAAATAACTTTGCAATCATACTACTCTTCAGTCGAATTGCTTTTGGAATCGATACTACAAATTAATTTTACATACGCGCTGAGGAAAACATTTGAAGTGCAACGTAAAGATTAGAATTCTATCGAACACATCAAAGCCCCATCAATCCAAATCACGCGTTTTAAATAATCCTGTGGAGGTTGGCAGCCCTGGTGGCGGGCGCGTGTCCTTACCCTTCTCCTCCTCGGGGAAGCGGGCGACGCTGCGGCCTCCGCGCTGCTGGCGCGAAGCGCCGGCGTGCATCAAGCGATCCACTGCGAACACACCACCCCGTCACGCTCTCGCCCTCCGCCCCCCCCCGCCCCTCGCGGAAGGAAGGGGGGGCAAGTAGATTTGTAATATAGTTAAATACACACTGCGTGAATTTCAATTAACCCTCAAATGAATACAGGGGGAATATGTTACTCCAGTTTTGGGTTTGGAGTTTTCGCGAATAAAATTTGGCAAACGTGATTTTTTTTTGTTATTTAAAATTGCATCAACATCTAGGTCATTAGAGCCCACTATTGGAGTTAACGGTATAATAACTATGAAGATTAAACGATACGGTGATAAGGAGCGAAAGGACGAACACAAAAACAACCATGCCCGAGGCGGGATCCGAACCCGCGACCCTTCGGTCCGAGATCGCTATGACACTACTGCCTTAGTGATCTCGGCTCGTGAAATTTTGAGTATTCTCCTTTGAGGTTAGGGTTAGTCTGTCGCATGGGTTGTTGTTCGTCTGGGACTCTCGTAAAGAAAATTAGAAGTTGGGGTAATGCAATAACCCTGTATGCGTGTGTGCATGTATGTAAATAAGTACGTCTCTTCCCCCTCCCCAATCTCCTATTTTCAAAACAAACTTGAAAACTGCCTTGTTTCATTCTACTATGCACTCTGAAGAAAGAGTAAACTAGTGTACGAGCAAAGAAAAAATAATTGAATGCGAAATGTGTATCCAAGGTCAGAGAATAATAGTATATGCAAAAACGCAGGCTTCAATTCAACAAACCCACATTTCTAAGAAAATGGAGTAAAAACATGTTTTTCATGCAATATCAACTCATTACAAGTGAAACAAAATTGCGCTTACTTTAAGTAAATATTCAGCAAACTTATATTACTATTTGATTCTGTACTTTGGGGGTAACAGATTACCACACGTATCCATCTACCAGTGTATCATTCATGTATCCATTTGAGGGTTAATATAACAAAATTTGGAGTTCAAATACGAGAAAATATCAGTTCTTGTAGCTCTCCTGGTATACATTTTTATATTCATGTTGGGGAAAGAGGATTTGATTCAACTGAAAACACTGAAATATACATTGACCGAACTCAATATGCAAGGTTTTTACGCACTTATGAACTAGACACATCAAACACTAGCACACTTCACAGACATGATACTGACACAGAAGCAATATTGGTGACGAGAACAGTTTCGTTGTTTTTATGGCGTTGAAATGGGAGTACAGTAAATGGAACACGTTTTTAAGAGAATTTGGGCCATTTAATAGAAATAATTTTGTGGTGCTACTTCTGGATAGGTAGTAAATCTCTGTAATAAAAACTATCCCATTACAAATACTGTTGTAGAACATTTGCTAATAGCGTAAGTAAAAACGTTCTTATTCTTGTTGAGTTTCGAAACCTTCGCGGGTTTTAGAGCCATACATCCAATCTTCATAAGCTCACCTACCCCCCGAACCCCTGACAAGGCCGAATCACGTGACCGCTCTATTTGTAAAGATGTTACGGTTCTTTAACAAACTTTGTTCAAACTATCAATACACAGTAACTTATACTCGTTTTTATATGCATTCGCGTCCTTTAATTCACTTTGCAGCATTGGATATATGGATATCAGTGAGGTTTGTTTCCGTAGCAACAATACAATGTTTTTAGCATTAAAATATAAGAAGATTGTACACAAACTAAGAATTTATTTTGAAACGATTGGTGAACAAATTAGATTAATACTTGAACTGTTTTTAAAATTATTAACACAAATTTTAAAAAAATGGGGAACAGGACATAATTTATTCGCCAAAAATTCCGGTAAGATGCAATTATTATAATCAAACTAATATGTAATATGTCTCTTTTTGTTAATAAACAATTATTAAACCACTTTATATCAATATATAACTTTTAAACAATTTTAGAGCAAAACAACTTTTAAACAAACATAGCTCGAATTTAATACCGATTATTATAATAAACTAATCCTGGCACAATCATTTTTTTTGTTACAGAATATATTTAGTAAGAGTTAGAGGCCATTTTGTCATGTGATTTGTTACAGAGGTATCAAATCACACCATACGGTTCAGAAGGTACGCGTTATTTTGTTTTTCGACGACGCTTGCATGATCAACAATGTTGATATGGTTCAATATTTTGTTTTTTCGTATGCGTACGAAAAATTCAAAGAATCTTTTTCAGAATTCATTTAACTGTTTATTAGAAATTTTGTCGGTTTAAATTGTGGAAAAGGGTCCACAATTAAAGGTTTAATGTAGGTAGGATTTTTATCAAATTTTATCAGCGAGTCTCTTCACATTGACATTAATGACTTCACTTGTAAAATCCAAGAATAACAAAATACTTCCTAAATTTTTGTTTGTTTGCACTTAATGTGTGAGTTTTGCACAAGTGAGGATTTGAAGTGTTATTTTGACAAGAGATGTTGAGTTGTATACGAAACATTTAATTGCAAAAGTGATTACACAATCATTTCTTAGGTCATATCGATAAAGGCGTCTGTTTTAAGAGAAGAAGCAAAGGTCACATTATAAGAATATTCGATTTCTCCTTTTGAAGAGCATATTAAAGAATCGATTCAAGATTGAGCAGCTATGATTGATTTTGATACAGATACAATTGAGTGAAATCAAAGTTCGTTCAGAACCGACAAGGTTTCTTTTCACGCTACAATTCTGAGATTGCGGCGAAGTGTTACGCATGAAAACTGAAATTAAGTGACAGCAATTAAAACAGCACTTTGCGTTCTAAGAAAGTAAAAATTAGACTATTTTAGTAATTATTTTGACTCCGTGCTTTTCTCAGTCTCGGTGCAAAAGAGAGAAACTTAAAGAAAACATTCACGTCATTTTGGGGAAGTATTTTCCGCATCATTCATTTCAGATTTTCTCAACTTTCTCCGCACTACGTATAATTATTGGTTTTGATAAACATACTATCGAGAGAAATCAAAGAAAGTTCTGAACCCACAATGTTTATGTACGTTTACGAGAAAGTAAAAAAGAAAACATCAAGAGAGACAAAATAAGGTTAGTTGTATTAAATCGTAGATGACATGTATGTATAATTAAAACCCAGCTCCACCCAGTTCCTTCGTTCCAGTTTCGAGATGTTCACGAAAAACTGACAGAGTGGACACTTAAATATTCTTTTAGGGAGAGGAAAAGGGGTGCGGGGGTAATTTTACGAAATCTCATGCCAACAGTAACTTTCCTCTTATTTTAAATGCCACGTGTACAAACTTTCATTAATATCTGGATAAAACTGCTAAAACTGATAAATTTGTTTAAAAACAAACGCTCGTCTGATGAGAGAAAATATTTTTTAAAAAAATAGAATGTTTTATCAAGCCTCAATTAATGTGGTCGATATTAATTTAATGTATACCAAAAATGGGGGCTTAAGTCATGGCTAACAAAATCACTCCACCTTTTAATGAATAGGTATAACATTATTTATTTCCAAAATAGATATATTAAATACCAATCAAGTAGTGAAAATGTTTAATAAATTAACTCTTCGCTTCAAAATTTGTGGATTTACAAAAAACATTTAATGCTCTTGTGATACTAATGAAGTTAATATCATATATTACATATTCCGCGCCACCTCCCTCTGCTATTTATTCACGAATGCAAAGCATTGTGACATCTGAGAAATGACCCTAATAGGAGAAAATGAAAAGCCAAGGAAAGAACTCAACCAGGAAGTATGCACAGCAATGACGAATCAGACGTCAATGTCAACGAAAGAGAGATCTATATTAGAAGAATAACAGTACAATGTGTTACAAGGAAGGAGAGATACCTCTCTCACTTCCTTAAGAGAAAGAATGCCTCCGCCCAGCGAGCCTTCTTAATTCTCTCTGGACTACCCTCCTTAGCTCTTTGACCTTCACCGCCTCATTTTGGTCGAAAGGTCGTGAGCGCTAGGTGTTGAAAGTTACATTTCAGATACCTTCAGTTCACGTGTAGAGTCGCACCTCGGATGCTCTTAATAGCTTGATCAGTCTAAAGGTTATTACCTTATCTCTGGAGCCACAAATGAGCATAAAACACTGGCTTACAGAAGCAAAGCAGCCGCTGTACAAAACGGTTTTTCAAAACTAAGCACGCACACTGCTGAAAATAACTCATATAATACTCTCGAATACCTCTACAATAAATTAAATATTTTAACAAAAACAAAATACCCAAATACTGCAATTACGGAATTCAGTGCACACGGATACACAGTACGACAGTTATTTATACACCAAGGACATTAAAATCTTTGCTGTTTCAAGACGCAACACGTGAATAGGAAATATTTAATGGCGAGCGGCCTCTTTCTCAAAGCCTTACTGCCACAGCACTGTTGCATGTCATCAGCTCTGTCGAAAGCTGTGACGCATTGAGTGTGGATTCTTATATGCACACACACATGACAACAAAAAGAAAATTAGTGAAAGAGTTGGTTTTCTCAATCAAAATCGAAACCGTTTCATTGTTTTGGATTTTTTCCGAGTTCTTGGGTATCTAACAAACCCACTGACTGTCCTCGCAATAATGTAGGTAGGTTGTTGAATGTACTCTCAATTTTTACGCGCAATCGAGATTAAAAATATGGATTATTCTAGATGAAGTTTTTATAAATGTCAAATATCAAATAAAATTTGTGTTTTTGTTGATGCCAAATATCTGCTTGGTTGATGTGCATTTGAATCTAAAGTTTGAGAATGAGCTGATAGGTTACATGGATCTCTGGAAACTGCATTAACGTAATTAATAAATGCAAAATTAGTGAGCTTGAAACTAAAGATCTAATAGAATTCAGTACTTTTGAGAGTTTAGATCGACTGGTCAATAACGGAAATAACATTTTTAAAAAGTGAAATTGAAAATGAATTGAAGTGTCATTTGAAGTAATGGAAAGATTTTAATAAGTCGCAATAAAAAACAAATAAATGTTCAGTTAACTTAACTTAAAAATATTATCATTTTCCTACCAATCAATGTGCCTATTTTTGAATTCGTTGCTGATTTACGTCCGCAGAAGGATTTTGCACGTGAAGCGGGAAAGAATCTCCCCTCATCTCGGAGGGATTTGTAACGTGAGCACCCATCTGCATGCGAGCTACCTGCGCTACATGCAAGAGCACTAAGCTCCGGGGTTAATCCTGTTCACGCCTGGAGCGCCGCTCGTGCTGATTATCTGCAGGTAGCCGACCCTGCGGAGCGTGAACTCCGGGCCGACACCTGCCATAGACGCCGCCAAGGAAAGGTGAAAAATACGGTAACAACCGCTAGTTTTATTTGCAATTAGTGTGGCGGGAATGGTATATGTAAATATACCATTCAATATACTGTTATACTGTTTCTGCTTTTTAAAACCCGGTATTTTTTTTTATTGTTGTGGAGATTGGTATAAAAAAATCAGGAGACTTTGTCAATATTTTGCGTAATGCAAAAAAATGGGGTTTAATGAAATATTGTGTAAAATTAATTTTCAGACCACAATTATAATTAAATGAGTCTATTCTTACAAATATATGTTGGGCATTGCTGATTCAATAAGCGTTACATTACATAAATACACTATTGTTTTTTTTCAATTATTTCTCGACAAAAATGTTAAAATTGCACGTGATGTGAGGAGCGGGTTTATGTTATCCCTCCAGAAGCTAGCAAAAGGCCATCTCAACACTTCAATGGATCATCGGAATCTGATAAAAAAATGTCAGTTTAGATGTTTCACTAAATTTCGTTATGTATTAATAAAAAAGTGGAAAATCAAACATACAAGTGCGTTTTTAAGAAGAGTGATGATATGCTAAATAGATTATACTTAAACCATACGCATAGGGGGAGAGGATTTCACGAAATTGACAACGCTCTTAACGCCGGGACGTTGTTAATTAGCGCCTCTACTTCCCGCGGCTAATCAGCGAGCGCAATCAGTGGGGGCGGGGCGGGCCGGAGCGGGGGCGTGTTCGGGGGGCTATCGGCGCCCCGGGCGGCTGGGCATGGGTGCGGGCGCGGGTGAGCGGCACGGAGGCCGAGGGCGCCGGCCTGGCGCGACGCCCCGAACCCGCGCCGTGGGTGAGCGGGGCAATGGAGGGGCGCAGACACTGGCGAGGCCGAGATGCGGTCCGAGTTGCGGTCCGAGTTGCGGTCCGAGTTGCGGTCCGAGTTGCGGTCCGAGTTGCGGTCCGAGTTGCGGTCCGAGTTGCGGTCCGAGTTGCGGGCCGAGTTGCGGGCCGAGTTGCGGGCCGAGTTGCGGGCCGAGTTGCGGGCCGAGTTGCGGGCCGAGTTGCGGGCCGAGTTGCGGGCCGAGTTGCGGGCCGAGTTGCGGGCCGAGTTGCGGGCCGAGTTGCGGGCCGAGTTGCGGGCCGAGTTGCGGTCCGAGTTGCGGTCCGGGTTGCGGTCCGAGTTGCGGTCCGAGTTGCGGACCGAGTTGCAGGATTAAGGGCTGGTATGAAGGCGGGGAAGGCTGGCGTGAGAGCGGGGGATCGATGGCAGCATGACGGCGGGGTGGGAACGTGGACGGGGAGGGTGCAGAGCTGATGGCGTGAACGTGAGAGGATGAATTAGCCCATATCCGCTGCTGCGGTTGAACCGTTGCCAAACACCTTTGGGGAGGATTAAGTATCAAACGCACTGATCTGTGGATTAGAGGGTAGCCGCAAAAGTCATTTTTTTACCACGATGAAATGGGTCAGGCATTTCAACTTACAGAAGCAATAAAGCCATCATTACCTTCTATGAATCGGCGCTGCAAACAAAAACCATCGTCACCCATGGTCACCTAATGTATAAGTCCGAATAAGAACCATGACCTGTGTGGAGCACAACAGCCCGAACTCCTCACCTTCTTGTGAGTCCAAGTGTAATGAGAGAACGAACGATACTAAGAAACAACAAATTTTACTCAAATGAGAAATGTGCCACGATTTTGAGATCTTTACATTATACAGGGTTTCACTTTAATATAAGTTTCTAAAATAAAAATAGTCGTATTAATATAATTCAAAATGATGTATGATAAAAAATACGAAATATGTAAATTGTTTTGATCCCTCATGACCTCTGTATTTTTAAAGATACTTAAAATATAAAAAATAAGGCGTCTTGAAATATAACCTTAAACTTTAAATAGGATGTATTCATTCCTTCAATTAATGTATGAATTTTCAACTCCATTGATATAACTTTCGGATTCGGGAAAGTACAAACTAAGAAATCTCTTCCGTTCGTTTCTGATGTATTTATTACCAAAATGACTACATTATTTAAAAATTAAGTTGAAATAGATTACAATGTACTAGTGACTACGATTCTAAAGTGATTATTTTCTAACTTGATTATTTGAAGTAACTTTAATTCCGCAGAGTTAAAATAACGTCTATGGCAGATAGAACTCTTAGGAACGAAGATGAAATCGATTTTATATTTCATTCATTTATGATACAATACTATGAACTTGGAAGGAACACAGTTACGAAGTAAACTCCGTTATCTTGTAATGGAAAGTCAATGTACACGAATATGAAAAATGCGAAAATTATTATTTTGTTTCCAGAATTTACATTTGTTTTATTATCACAATTTTTGAAATTTTCGGTATGATATCGAATAATCTGTCAGTTCACCATACTAATAAAATTTACGACCACACAGAGCCAACACTGGTACAACGAAATGCTGTTGTCTTTCATCATTCCTACACATCTTTCTCACTAAAATTACGAAAAATGAGTGAAAAAGAAAACATTATATACCATACGAGGTAAAGTATTTTGGGAATAAAAATACTTGTTAAATTATATATATATATATATATATATATATATATATATATATATATGCCCCAAAATACTTCATCTCGTATGGTATAACAATTAAATCTCATAGCGACATTCGAGGAAGAATCTGTATGATATACATTTAATTTAGACTAATGATTTTACTTATGTTCAACTTTTTAAAGTTATAAACCTATTTGTCATTACTTAGTAATGATTTTCGTGTTCTATAGTTAGCTTTAGGTTCTGTCCATTTATACATTATTAGTTCAAATACGTTTGATTAACAATATTCAGTATTATATCCTAGATTTTGTACAGGTTCTCACATAGGCTAAGCTTTCGCGAAAATAACTTGAGAGGAGTAATGTGTCTCCATGGGCATTACCCCCTCTCACTTATTTCGTTGGTTGGTTGGTTAATGATTCCGAGCGCGTCAACAGCTTAGGTCATTACCCACGTTAGTTTAGTGCATGGTTTTTCCTCGGGAGATGGCAGTGATCTTGCCCCGCTGGATGGCGAGATCCGGCGCCGACCTACCGTCGGCTAGCGGGGTTTTCCCCTAACCAGGACGCTCCCACCAGTGGGGCACCGCCCCAGCCGGGACACGCTCTAAGCACCTGACCGGTCTCTCGCAATATGTGGTAGTGTAGTGCATGTAAGTGTAAGTGTGAGTGTGAGTGTGTGTGTAAAGAGAGAGGATAGGACAAAGAAGAGGAAGGAAAGATCGCGCGCGGTACGTGGCTCCTTTGTTAGAGTACTGCTCCGACATTCGCTTGGTGTTGATCGGAGAAACCACGGAAAACTGGCGATCAGAGCAGCCGGCCGCTAGAATTCTCCTCCAGACAGTGACCGAATTCGACCTAAATGAGAATCTAGTGTCGAAAATCCTGCCGCCATCAGGACTCGAAACTAGGACCTCCCGGTCTGAGGCGCTGCAGTGACATCAGTTGATGCACTGAGCTACCACTCCCTGTCCATTTATTTCGTGCTATCACGATCTGTATAATAATAAATAATACAATTTATTAAATCTCGTGTATTGGAAAGAATAATTTCATCTACAGAACACGCCGATGCGTATATTTTATTAATCTATAAAACATAATTATTGTAATTAAATACAATTTATTACATCTCGTGTATTGTGTGTGTGTGTGTGTGTGTGTGTGTGTGTGTGACCGGGAGCGGTAGCTCAGTGCATCAACTGATGTCACTGCAGCGCCTCTGACCGGGAGGTCCTAGGTTTGAGTCCCAAACACACGGACTGACAAACTGACACTAACGTGCGCTACACTACCACATATTCTGGGAGACCGGTCGGGAGCTTAGAGCTTGTCCTGGCTGGGGCGGTGCCCCGCTGGTGGAAGAGTCCTGGTTGGGGGGAAACCCCACTAGTCGACGGTAGTTCGACGCCGGATCTCGCCATCCAGCGGGGGAAGATCCCCGCCATCTCCCGAGAGAAAAACATGCACTACACTAACGGGACTAATGACCAAAGCAGTTGACGCGCCCGGAAACACGAAAAAAATCAAAAAAATCAATCAAAATCGTGTATTGAGAAGAATAACTTCGTGTACAGACCACGCCGCTGTGCGAGGATGTGCGTTCGGATCGCAGTGTCGACGGCGACGGGCGAGATAATTGCGGCAGGGGCGGAGGCGTGAACGCGCCGCGCGGGGGGTTCCGGCGCAGGCCGAGGCCGCGGGAAGGCCGCCCACTGCGCGCACGCGCCGCCCCCGCAGGGGTGCCACCCGCACCACTCACGTCGCTGACACGCGTTATTAAGAGGAAAGAGCAGCCTGGGTTGAAGTTTACACGCTGAGGTAATAGCCGGCGTTTATAACCAACCGAGTCTGTCATTTGCGTTCTCGACCAGGTGTTGGTCAAGAATTTTCGTAATACCAACTTCTGATGCGAGAGAAAGGAGAGGTTCAGTTACTTTGATGACAGTACTATAGTAGTTATTAACGTAAATAGTCAACTAAACTGTACAAAAAAGGGTGGGTTCAAGTTGGTACACTGAGGTGATGGCTAACCAACCGAGTCTGTTATTTGAGTTATCAACCAGGTGTTGTTTAAGACTGTACATTATAACGACTTCTAATGCGAGAGAAAGGAGAGGTTCAGTTATTACGACGACTGTACTATCGAAATCATTAACGTAAATAGACATATAAACAGTAAAAAACTGACTGGGTTGAAGTGGGTATACTAAGATAACAACCGGGGTTTATAACCAGACGAATTTGTTATTAGGATTATCGACCAGGTGTTGTTCAATAATTTTCGCTATACCAACTTCTAATCCGAGGGAAAGGAATAATTAACAAAACTTCTAATGCGAGGTACGTCAGTACTATCGTAGTTATTAACGGCAATAGGCATATAAACAGTTCATAACAGACTGGGTTGAAGTTGGTACACTGAGGTGACAGCAGGGATTTTATAACCAATCGAGTCTGCGTATTTGCGTTATCGACCAGGTGTTGTTCAAGACTATTCATTATACCAATTTCTTCTACTTGCGAAAGAAGGGATGGGTTCAGTTACTTTGACGGCAGCACTATGGCAAATGTGAACGTCGTTAGACCGATAAACGGCAAATAACTGACTGGGTTGAAGTTTGTACACCGAAGTGAGAGCTGAAATTATCAACCAGGTTTCAATCAAAACTTGTTATAATACCAATGTATTATAAGAAAAAAATATTAATATAAACTACCTTTTCTTGTCTTGTAGTACCTACTCATCCGGCATCTTTAGTTACAACTAAATTGTTTAGATTGCACTCTTTGTGGTATTTTCAGCTTTTTATCGGTCACTATCCAATCTCACAGTTTAGACAAAAGTTTACATTACTTCAATAGTAAACAAACAAATTCTGATGCTGCAGGTCGTTAGTAAGATATTGTTGGATGTTGCTTGCGATACGCCTATTTAAACAATATTCATTTACCGTGGTCTGAGAGTGAGACGCGAATAATTCATCTGCACCTAAAGAAATTTTCGACGCGAAGACAAACTTTTTTCTTAAGTTTTCTTAAGTCACAAGCATAAAGACAAACCATTAAAGATTTATTACGCTGAGATGCACATTCACACAGTCAGTATATACAAGTCTTATTATTGGAAAAGAGTTTCAATTGGTGGAATGCCACAAAAATTACGCTAATTTACCTAATATATTTTTCCAATTTGTACTATTAATAATATTAAAAATAACAATAATTATCCCCAAAACTAATAAGAGTTACTTTTATTATGATTTGTTTGAATCTCATTTGTTTTGAACATCGCCATGTTATTTCTTGAACAGTTGACTGTCGATGGTTGATGATCGATGGATATGATCGATGACTGTTTATTTACGTTTTTAAGGATGTTAAAACCCATTGCAAAGGATGATAAAGTTCTTAACACACAGGAAAGTATAATTGCACTTAACAAAACTGTAGGGTTGCATGTTAACTGGAGTTAAAGGCACGTGTGACCGATTAAATGCTTAATGGACCCGGCAGTTAATTGAAGGTTTTCGTCCTCCATTTGGTTGCGTTTAGTTGATACATCAGAACACTATTAGGAAAAATTAAAATCCCTTTATTATTTATTTCATAGTTTCACGTTGTTACAAAAAATACTTTTTGTTACTCAAAAATTCTAAAACATTATATAATTTTAATTTTATTTTTCAACTTGTCCCGATCTTTATAATCCTAATCTGTTAAATGATTCTCTTCCAAACGCCAATGAATTTCTATCAACCAATTATGTTTAGGTCTTTCTCTTTTCTTTCTACTCATAGGAAACCACTCTAAAATGATTTTTCGAATTCTGTTTACTTTCATCCCTTAATTATACTGACCATAAATCATGTAGACTTTTGCTATTATGTGAGGAAGTTGGGTCCAATTTGTTTCCAATCGCACATTTTTTTTCTAAAGACGGATTGTGTACAGTGTTATTCACACGTCAGGTTAGTAACTTTTTTAATTAAAAAAAGTCTCCAAAAACCTCCATCTTATCGTTAAAAGATTATTCACATATAGTTTTGGAACAGGTATTTTTCAGGTTTGCAACTGTGCTACAGACTTATATAATGTCTAATATGTACACTGTTTAACACAACTATTTAATTCAAATTGCACAAAGGTAAATTCTGATTCACATTTATTCAATATCACAATTAACAATAATAGTACTTTGGTCAGTTAGAACGTTATCAGCAATATAAACTAGAGGTAAAGATGTTTAACGAGATTCTGAAACTGAGTTGTATATTTATTCTGATATACACTTACCGTGATATTGGAAATCACAGATTTTAATCACTCAACTCACTCCTGTAAAGTATAATTTGTTCTTCGCTACCCGTAATAAATATAATTTAAAAATGAAAAGTCTTCCACATCTGAAGAAAATATAATCAATCTACTTGGTCTCGTGCAAATAGTCCAGTTTAGAAATCCCTACGTTACAAGTGAAAATAACTTAATACTGGAAACCAACTTCGATCAGGTCCTGATCGGTACATTACGTAATATGCCCCGTACTATGAAAGGGTAAACATTCTTAACTCTCTTAAGAGTTTATTACAGAACAAAAATACCAAAACTTAAACAATTTAAATTATGCATAATAGTAAATAGTCCATTTAATTTTGCAGGTATTTCGAAATTCAGCATTTTTTTATCCGATATCCCACGGTATGGTTTCGTAATTCTCAAAAGTGTTAAACATGAACTACAACTTTCAAACCGATCTTATTACAATCATCGTAATGACATAAAATGATAAAAAATTTATTTTGTAAAAGTTATTTATTTTGCAAAGTATCTAACGACTAATGCCGGATGTTGTGTTCTAGGAAACCTGACATTGCGTTCTGGAGAATAGGGCTAGTAGATCCCCGGGTTTCTTTATCAGAATACACGTATCAGAATAAAACTGATTATAAAATACGTTTTAATTACTAGAATGTATTGATACAATTAAACGTGTACTTCTGTCATTCGATTTTCAAATTCGTTGTCGTACCTCAGTTCCACTCAAGAACATAATAATTCTTTGTCTGCATCGAGCTTCAGTTGTGACTGCATTTCTGACAACGGTCAAATCATCTCATTTGGAAGCTGTGAAGATTCTCGAAAGGAAAGATGAATTGCAATACTGGCTAGTAAAAGCTTACTATAACAGAATTAATAATATCAGGTTTCACATAATTCACCCAAAACCTAGAAAATTTCGTGGAAAATGTAATACATGAGGTTTAGGAGAATGGTTTTATATTTGCAACGAGTTTGAGAACATAAACGATACTCTAGACGAACTCTCACCCTTATTATGCACCCTTAAACCTGACATGTTATAAACACCATGTATTGGATATAGGAATCCTGGAATCATGTGTGAATTGGGTCTAATTTCTCTTGGAGGGCAGAAGTAACGTCCGAAGTGCCACAGGGAGGTGTCCTAGGTCCTTTGTTATTTATAGCGTATATTAATTATATTAGGCAGGGACGCTGCTGGTAGGTCGGGGCCCTACGCGGAGTGTTGCGCCAAGTGCAGACAGATAGGCAATTCAGTTTTTGCATGATAGTGTTAATACATTAATTTTGTAAAATTGTATTAAGTAATATCTAAATATTTTAACGTTTGACTGTTTGTGTACTTTTAGTAACTATTTAGAAAACGCCACCTTCGGAAATATTTCTATATATTCCTGAGTAGCAAAATTAATATTTTATTATATGATATTATATTTTAATCTGACAAACGTTCAAGATTCAGCATTCAAGATTAAGATTCAACCTTCAGTGACTGCAATGAACGAAAGCGAAGTTCCAATCTTTCGAACTTTGTAGTTTTAAACGATCTTTTTCCTGGACTGAAAATTTAAGATTTCAGTCGGTGGTTACGTGTTTACCTTACCTAACGGGTATCGTAGCATAACATATCATAACAGGTAACAAAAATTCTTCTTCCTATCAATAAAATATGTTCCGTAATTGGATGACTCTTTCCGAATTATTTTCTCTCGTCCAATGATATCTAAATGTATTTTATTGCCATTATTACTGTTTATTGTTATTATTATTATTATTATTATTATTATTATTATTATTATTATTATTATTATTATTATTATTATTATTATTATTGGTGATGAAGTTCCAAAACATTTGAATGCAATTTCAAATTCAATTCAAAGAAAGTACCTAAGCAGGGTAGACTTTCTGAGTAAAAGTGGACAGGGCTAGAATATATGTGCTCTCTTGACAGGAAATATAAATAATTCAATAAGATCAATAATATATATTATTCTAAATTTTATTTAAGTTATTTATAATGTAGTGTTTTACTATGAAATATTTATATTTTGCCGGATGTAACTTACAATAACCGCAAATGATACCTTTCCACAAAAAACTTTGTCCGAAATATATTCTCCCCTGTCGCAGTTTCTGAATAAGTGCCTGCAGCTAACCGTCATGACATACATGACTCACACTAGCATAATTAGGCAACTATTGTTCGCTTTCTTGAGTTGCGGAATATTTTTACCTCCTATACTTTACCCCACACAGCTTCATTTGAATCAAAACATTGTAACTAGAGTTTGTGTAATTAACGAGAATAAATGTTTGGTTTCGCAATAGATTTCCCGCAAAAGAAACTATTTGCATAAAATAACAAGCTCAAGATTTGATTTGCCATTACTCTCGGCGAAACAACTATTCCCACTAATTGCTCTCGCGTCCAGCAAAATGAAAGCTTAGAATTTGTTTTCATTAACTTTTTACTTTCTCGTAGATTACTTACGTAGGAAAGAGAGTATTGCACTGCTTCTTCACAAAAGAGCAGCAGAAAATTTTTTTCCTGATATAGAAAAAGGGGATAATCCTTTTTTTAAGTGTAGAAACTTACTTTTAATATGTTGTGTATTCAGAATCCACGTTTTGTGGAACCTTGATACAGAAAACTTGGTTTACGGTAAAAGTCTAAGTTAAGCCGAAGTTCTCTCCGTGAGTGGACAATCCTCACAGCGAAACCGCAAGTAGAATTATCAGCAAAATTGATAAATCCCGATACATCTTCGTAATTTTGATGTCGTGACCCCTTGAATTTTAAACGAATATTTTGATTTTTGTATAGGTACCTTGTATGAAATATCAATTTCAACAATTTTACGTAAAGTCACCAAATTATTTAATTAACTAATTTTAGGATAGAGCAAAATACGTTCATAAAAATGCCGCAGTTCCTGTTATTGTATGAATTTTGGAAAATTGCGGAAGTTCAAACTTTTTTCGGCGTCTTCTTATAATCACAATATTCAGAATAATAAATATTTAAATGACATCATGCACAATATTTTCAAAATATGGGAAGTTTTTGCTCAATTTTGCCTGAAATAAACGCTACTTTAAAAACAAAACTTTCCAGTTAACGGCGTCAATTTTTTCTTTATTATTTGTTCTCGGATAATACGATGAAGGCTTATAAAAAGAGCGCAGTTCCTATTTTCGTTGATCTCTCAGAATTTTCGAAATAACTAAAAGTTACAAATAATGTGAGAAATATGCACTGTTATATCACTACCAGTTCAATTTCAGATTGGGCAGACCCTAACAAAGCTGGGTAGACTTTCAATACAATGATCATCAGTAGCTCAACCAGGATATTTTTATGGGGAGAAGGACTCTACGTGTAGAGCGAACTAGTTTTTTTTCCCTAAGGCTTCTTCCAGCCGAAAGCCACTTAACTTTTACATCTGGATGGAAAGCATATTCGACCATACACTAGACACCAACACACTTGCGGACCCTTCTGATCTGGGGTCAACAACACGCGAGGTCCTCTGCGACAACATAAACATGAAAGACACGGGACAAACAACAATACTCAAGGTGGACTTGAACCCGCGACCCTTCGGGTGGAAGCGCTGAGTCGGTACACGCACTTTATCACCTCGGACATTCAGGTAGGAACTTGACGTTTTCTTTTAAAAAATGTAAAAAAAATATTCATTTATGTTGAATTAAAAATGTATTTTTATTTGTTGATTCATGTTTATTTATAGGGTATTCAATTGAGCGACTTCTGTTATTATATACCGGGAGCGGTAGCTCAGTGCTTCAACTGATGACACTGCAGCGTCCGGGAGGTCCTAGGTTCCAGTCCTGACGGCGGCAGGATTTTTGATACTAGCTTTTCAGCTAGGTCGAATTCAGTCGCTGTCTGGAGGAGAATTCTAGCGGCCGGTGGCTCTGATCGGTAGTTTTCCGTGGTTTCTCCGATCAACACCAGGCGAATGCCGGAGCAGTACCCTACCAAACGGGCCACGGACCGCGCGCGATCTGTCCTTCCTCTTCCTTGTCCTATCCTCTCTTACCTATCCTATCCTCTCCCTTACACACACTAACATGCACTACTCTACCTCATATCCCGGGAGACCGGTCGGGAGCTTAGAGCTTGTCTCGGCTGGGGCGGTGCCCCGCTGGTGGGAGAGTCCTGGTTAGGGGGAAACCCCACTAGCCGACGGTAGGTCGGTGCCGGATCTCGCCATCCAGCGGGGGAAGATCACCGCCATCTCCCGCGAAAAAAACATGCACTACACTCACGGGACTAGTGACCACAGTAGTTGACGCGCCCGCAGACACGAAAAAATCAATCAATCAATCGAGGGAGCGGTTTAAGCCACAAGAGCCGTCTTATCCCATCCCTTTGGAGCGCAAATGAGGAAGTCTCTCCTCCCGACCCCTTGGATCGCTCGGCCCGGCCCGGCCCGGCCCGGCCCGGCGTGGCGTGGCGTGGCGTGGCGTGGCGTGGCGTGTCTTGGCTTGGCCTGGACGCGTGGACACCCCTGCGTTACGTGAACGCAGGAGGGCGCCGTCATGGCAGGTGCGTCAGCGGCGCGGCCAGGCCAGGAAGCGCAGCTCAGGCGTCTGCGGAGAAAGCAACTGACCATCGACCGGCAACTCCCTGCCCCGCCCCCCGCGCCACGCAGCGATTCCAAGAGCGAACGGATGGACAGCACGTTTTCCGTTCGAGGCGCCAAGACATGGAGTTTCCACAACATTGGGAGTGGGAAAGCGCATCCACAAATTCGCTCCAATTGGAAATCTGAATAGTTCTCTAATGCATGCATTCTTCAACTATTTAAACCACAACACTTAGACAGGGAGCTTAGAGAACAGACTCAGGGTACAATAGAATGATCATTTTAAATAAACATTAAATAATCTTATCGTTTTACGATAAATAATAGACGAAAGTGATTACTACGTTGCTCTGTTGCAGCACTACCGTTTTTCGTTGCAATGGCGTGTATGATAACGATTTTCTACTAGCAATATCGAAATGTAATGATAATAATAATAATAATAATAATAATAATAATAATAATAATAACAAAAACAACAATGATCTCTACCTTCAAGAATGTAATGTAAATTAGGAGAGCGTAAAATGCGTGATATTTTACATTTCTAGAATATTCTGAGGTTTTTTTGAAAACGGAGCAGTCAGTACTGTTTAAGCAATGCGATTATTTATAAACAGATGAACAGAGGGGCATATTATGAGAAAAATACTTTATCGATTACGGAACCTCCAAAATATTTATTTTGAAAATATATATTTTACGACAAAGTAACGTACAAACCTTATAAGCAAGAAATATCCACTTTTTCGCTATCAGGGACACAAGAAACTTGTTTTTTACGAGAAAATGGACACTTTCTTTTGAGGATAACAATACACCCGTGAACGGTACTTAAGCAAGCAAACATTTGGCGTGACTTGGGTGGTAACCCTCATATCTTGAAGACGTTCCCGAAAGTTAAAATCGTGGCTGACATGTTACCGTGTGCGGTTGATAGGAGAACCGGCGTGGGCGTGACTGAAGTGGAGAGCTTTGGTACTTCACGACGTTTCCGGTGATAACCCAAAAGAGCTACGGATTGCGTCAAGACCGTCCATACCGTTGCTTAGATACGCTAGGACAACTGGTTGTCATGCCGCTCATCACACGCGACACAATTCGCACGAAAGTTTGACTGACACTTTAATAGGACAAAGGGTTTCGGAAACAAGGAATACTCAGTATTTAAAGTAGTAGCAATTTCCTTGTTGGTCTATTTTTATCGTGTATATTTTTAACGTAAAATACAGTACAAAATTCTAGTGTGTGGAAGAAGTTCAATTTGAGCACTGTGTTTGAGTTCCGGAAACTCTACCTCAAATAGGGCAGTCGTTTCTGAAATTTTAATACTTAATTTTATGTTAAGAAGCAATGGATCTAATGAGCCGGTGGACTTCAACCCGCAGCCTTGACTTTCGGCGCGTCCTCCTGATGCAACGTACTGATGTAATGAGTATATGGTAACGATGATGATGAGGATATTTGAAATATATAAATTTGAGGAATATTGGAAAGAGAAATAAGGAATTCGGGATCAACCCAAAAAAAATCGACGATGTGTCGCCCTGTTCTCAACAAATCTCAAATGTATTGGTTTAGCGGTGAAATGTTGGCTTCTACATAATTGAAATGATAGAAGTTGTTGTCATTGCGAACAATACTGTTCATTTCGTTACTAGCAGCTTTCGACGGCTTAGCCATCATCAGTTACCTGATACAAGAAAATATAAAAATATAAGAAAATATAAACAAAAACCATATAATTTTGAAAACATCTTAAGAAATGAAAGAAGAAGAATTAAAGACAAGAAAAGAATTCAAAAATATTTTACATGTTTATTTCATTAACTTTCTGGTTTTAGATTCACAAATTACTATATTACTAAACGATTTAACTCTCCGCCCCCTTCTTTCTTTCTTTAATTCCTATTCTTTCATTTTTTCAAGATTTTTTAAAAAATTATAATGCTTTTGTATATATTTTCTTATATTTTTTATATTTTCTTGTATCAGGTAACTGATGATGATGGATAAGCCATCGAAAGCTGCTATTATTGAAATAAACAGTATTGTTGGCAATGACAACGCTTTTTATCATTTCAAATCTCAAATGGATTGTCTGGTAATCGAATCCGAGCGGTAGAAGACAGATACAATAACCATTATGCCATAAGAACCCTCCTTCAGCAAGCACCTGTAACTTATTTCCATGTTTCTAAAACAAGTGGCATACAGTAACCAACAATTTTCTTCTAAGCTGAGCATAAATAAAATTATCAAAAGAAATAAAGATTGTCTCTAAAAGTTCCTCGAGTCATTCTTGTAATACGAACCGCCCAGTGATATGCTGCATTATAGTAAGTGCGACATATCACACCTAAGTGACAATCTCCGGCGACTGTCACGCCCGCGGAGAACCGAAAAATACGACAGGGAAGAGGAAAGAAATTTGGCTGACAGTGTGGTATCTGAGGCGTTAATGTCTGATATCTCGAAGCCAGTTGGTGATTCTGCCGCTCACGCAACATACTCCAGAACTGAACTCTTCATCGCTTAACCTGAGGTCATTGCAGATAGAATGGAAGGGTGCTAAATATATATTCAAATTAACGTACAAGCTGAAGGCGGACGTGTTTGGGCTTATGATATAAGTAATATAGGAAACTGTCCAATAATGTGATGAACCCAATCCTAGATAAACCTCTGAGCAGACTTTAATTCCTTAATCCAACGATGATTTTACTGAACTACCCAACTTATATGGATTGATTGATTTTTTCGTGTTTCCGGGCGCGTCAACTGCTTCGGTCATTAGTCCCGTTAGTTTAGTGCATGTTTTTCTCGGGATATGGCGTTGATCTTTCCCCGCTGGATGGCGAGATCCGGCGCCGACCTACCGTCGGTTAGTGGGGTTTCCCCCTAACCAGGACTCTCCCACCAGCGGGGCACCGCCCCAGCCGGGACAAGCTCTAAGCTCCCCACCGGTCTCCCGGAATATGTGGTAGTGTAGCGCATGTTAGTGTAAGTGTGTGTGTAAGGGGAGAGGATAGGAGAAGGAAGAGGAAGGACAGATCGCGCGCGGTCCGTGGCCCGTTTTGTAGGGTACTGCTCCGGCATTCGCCTGGTGTTGATCGGAGAAACCACGGAAAACTACCGATCAGAGCAGCCGGCCGCTAGAATTCTCCTCCAGACAGCGACTGAATTCGACCTAGCTGAAAAGCTCGTGTCGAAAATCCTGCCGCCGTGGGGAGTGGGACCTAGGACCTCCCGGTCAGAAGCGCTGCAGTGACATCGGTTGATGCGTAAGCACCGCTACCGGTAACTTATATGGAGGTGCAACGAGACTAACCCCTAAGATGCTACAACGCTGAGCTTGACCTTCTGCACAGCTTGGAGGGGGGGACTTGAGAGCTGGGAAGCCGGTGGACATCGACCCGCGGCCTTGACTTTCGGCGCGTCCTCCTCCGGCAGAAGCGACGCCGTGGGCGGGCGACGCGGCGTCGCTGCACCTGCGGGCTCCTCAGGAGCGGGCTTCCCGTCTCATGGCCCGCGGCGGTCGGGAAGCCCCGGCGGCCGCCTAGCAAGCGACGGCGCGGCGCGGCGTGTTCAAAGATGAAAGGGCACTTGGTTGGTTGGGTTTTCGTGTTTCCGGGCGCGTCAACGGCTTCGGTCATTAGTCCCGTAAGTGTAGTGCATGCTTGTTCTCGGTTCTCGTTCTTGGTTCTCGGGGGTTGGAAGTGATCTTCCCCCGCTGGATGGCGAGATCCGGCGCCGACCTACCGTCGGCTAGTGGGGTTCCCCCTAACCAGGACTCTCCCACCAGCGAGGCACCGCCCCAGCCGGGACAAGCTCTAAGCTCCCGACCGGTCTCCCGGAATATGTGGTAGTGTAGTGCATGTTACTGAAAGTGTGTGTGTGTAAGGCCAGAGAATAGGACGAGGAAGAGGAAGGAAATATCGCGCGCGGTCCGTGGCCCGTTTGGTAGGGTACTGCTCCGGCATTCGCCTGGTGTTGATCGGAGAAACCACGGAAAACTACCGATCAGAGCAGCCAGCCGCAAGAATTCTACCCCAGACAGCGACTGAATTCGACCTAGCTGAAAAGCTAGTGTCGAAAATCCTGCCGCCGTCAGGACTCGAACCTAAGACCTCCCGGTCAGAGGCGTTGCAGTGACATCAGTTGATGCACTGAGGTACCGCTCCCGGTAAAGGGGCACTCGAATGCGGGAGAATTTTAGCCTGGCGGACGAGGACCAGAAGGCATCACCATTCACAGTTGGTTTTCTAGGGCTTTTATCCAGCCGACAGCCGGTTACCCTTTACGTCCCGATGGGACACATATTCGACCATACACTAGACCAACGCACTTGCGGGCTCGTCTGATCTGGGGTCAGCAGAACGCGAGGCCCTCCGCGACAACACATGCAAAGTCAAGGGACAAACAACTATGTCCAAGGCGGGACTGGAACCTCCGGACCTTCGGACCGAAGCGCTGAGTCGGTACCCGCTCTTAACCACCTCGGCCATCCAGGTCGGCACCATTCACAGTACTGTGATTTAAAACACGAACGAAACGATTTCGATTGCAACGATTCGGTGAGTGAGGTAGTTTCATGGAGGTCTAAATAATAGTCGCGTACTCTGTCTGCACTAGAGCAAATATCTTGCATTACGGCAAGATATGGTTCCTTGGTCGTGTGAAGCTGAAGAAGGTAATTACAAAGCTCAATGATCTCCAAACCATCCAAATCATCTCACATTATTCCACACTCACCCAGAAAACTACCCACCGCCTGTTTCGTCGCCCACATTTTTTCAGAGTGACATTAGAAAAATGTGGAATAAAACAAAAAGTATAAAACGAAGAAAAGAGAAAGAAACAGAAGGAGAAGAAGAGAAATAAAAAGAAAACGAGGTGTATGATAAAGATGAAATGAAAAATGAACAAAAAGGAAATATAAAATCAAGGAAAGCAGCATAAGAAGTGGAAACTGAAGAGTTTAGATAACTATTGGTGCTACAACAGCACATATTTTCTCGAATGATTTTTTCACATAAATGAGTAATTTTCGAAAATTCAGATATTTAAACGAAAAGAGATCCGCGTCATTGTTTTAAGCATCCCTTCTATCCGAGAAAAAAAATTGGAGCGGTTTTTGAGAAAATTCTAATTCTTAAAAAAAATGCATATATTTCCCAAGAAAATACTCGAAAACCACTCATATCTTCAATCCATCGCTATCATCAATATTATATTTTGAGGAAGACTCAACAAAAATTGCACTTTTGCAATTTTCAATAAATTTGAATTTTCAACCAAGATGAAACTTGCACCACTCTCTTAGGCATCCTCTCTGCTTTTCGATTACTAAGTTCGATCAAAAATTTGGTGCCATTCTTGACTACATTTTGAAAATATTTTTGAGGCTTCGTGTAATGAACCCTCAAAAATCAAAATATCCGCGGTTGAGCATTGCAAGATATTTGAGAGTTGCAAAATATTTGCAACCCTCAAAACCTAAAAAAAGTGGCAAAACAGTTTAGGCGCTAACATTGACCACATACGGACTGACAGACGTTTTGCGGTCAACCGATTTTTCAGAATCAAGGACTCACAAAACATGGATTCTGGCTACACCATGTAGTAGAGGTTTTTTTCTAAATTTAGAAACTAGATTTATCCACTTTTTTTCGTTACCAAAGCCTTGTAATAAGAATTTTTCTGCCGAAAAATCCCCGTTTGTTCGCACAGCATTACATAACTTTCTCTCTACTCTTTCTACTACGAGAAAGTAAGAAGAAAAATAAGCAAAACGAAGAAACCAAGTAAGGAAGCTTCCGTAGCGTACTCCTATCCAAGCGTCCGCCCGACCACCCGCTTTGGCGGCCGCCAGGCAGCGAGGCGCAGTGGTCAGCCGGCGGCGCGGCGCGGCCAGACGAGTGGGCGGGGTGGGGGGAGTGCTGAAGAAGAGGGTGGGAAGGGGAGGGGGAGGGGAGGGGGAGGGGAGGGGCAGCCTCGCGCCGGACCGTGGCGGCGGCCGAGCGCGCTCCTCCCGCCGCCTCCCGCGCCACGGAAAAGTGAAGCTGCCCACCCAACAACTCGCCCGCCGGCTGCTCGTGCGTGAGGTGGGCATCACGTAAAAGTGAACATCTCGATGCGCCCGAGAGCAATGTTGTAGATTCCCATGGCGAAGGAATACAGAAACATATAATCTTCCACAATGAAGAGGAAATTAAACATCGCATTCGGCAAGGAAAATCTGCTATTCGGCAATTGCATTCAATAATATGGAATAAAAATATTTCTAATAAAGTGAAAATTACAATTTATAAAGCAATTGTGGAAAGTATCACTGTATGGTGCTGAGTTGTGGGAAATCTCAAAAAGTAATGAGAAAAAGTTAAAGGCTATGGAAATGGAGTTTTGGAGACGCAGCTGTAGTGTAACGTTAATAGAAAGAATCAGGAATGAAAATATAAAGCAGCAAATGGGTGTCATGTCGGATATAATGGATACAATAGAAGGGAGAAGGTTAAAATGGTATGGTCATCTTAGAAGAATGCCGGAGGAAAGATGGCCATTAAAAACTTGGAGGTGTCAGGTGCCAATGCACAGAAAGAGAGGTAGACCAAGACTGACGTGGTATGCTGGTGTGCGACAGACAATGAGAGATCGTCACATCATCACAAGATGATGATTGGCAAGATAGAAGAAGATGGAAGCTTGGGTGCGAGAGACGCCACATGGTGTAGTTCTACTCGCAGAAGAAGAAGAAGAAGAAGAAGAAGAAGAAGAAGAAGAAGAAGAAGAAGAAGACAATGAAGTAAATAATATATTTCACTTTTTACTGATACTGAAAGCAGCATATGCCAGATGCAAAATAATTCTAAATAATAAAAGTTTAGAACAAGTTTGCACCTTTTATTACTCAGGGTGCAGTGTGTCGTATCTAATAGAAAGCGATATTGATGTGAAACTGACTAGATTCCAGAGAATGTGTGGAACAATAAGAAAAACATTAAAAAATAAAACCCGAACAGACACTCAGTTAAAATTTTATAAAACACTGGCCGTCCCAACATTAACCTATGGATGCGAAAATTTGACGTTAAATAGATCATCAAAAAGGAAAATTGAAACTAGCGAAATGAAGTTCCTGTGAAGTGTAGCAAATTATTTTTTATTAGACCATAAGAAAAATGTGGATATAAGATATTAATTAAATATTTTTAACCTCTTAGAAAGAGTCGAAAAACAAAAACAAAATTTTTAAGAATTTATAAATAATGCCCATATTATAAGAAGGAACGAAGCCAGACTCCCTAAACAAATAATAAATTATGTACCGACTGACAGAAGAAGAGTTGGAAGACCAAAGACTCGGTGAATTGATGATGTCAACGTTGAAGAGGACGGGACAGGCCTACCGGTCTAATTCTTGATGTTGAAGAGGAATACTGATACGTAATTGCTTGTTATTGCCTTCGGTACGGAGCACGATATGCGTAATGTACTGGCACCTAACCTGGATCGATAGGATCGTGGTTACGTAGGAAATATGAAAACAGTTTAATGATGCAGTGTGGTCTCTCAAGGAGAGACTTGTGAAAGTGAATTTATGGCACGAAAATATGAAAAGACCAACGAGGCAAGTTAACACCTGGTTAATTGGTAAATTAGTAAATCGGAATAAATATTATTAGGAAAATAATGAAATCATGTATGTACCACGGGTGTTATCTGATTGTAATGATCGCCGGCGACAAAAATCCCCCGGACAAAACACCCTCGGACTTACTGTCGCCCGACATCATTAGAACCCACATAATGCCTTTAGTGCATTACAACTATTAAATAGGGATCAATCTAAATAAAGTGTATCCATAATATAAGTGTAATTTTGCAATATATGAAATGCTCTGCTACATAGGTACTATTCAGTCAACCTATCTACCCTATAAGGTGAATGAGATTTTGACTAATACAGCGCTAAGTAGCAAACTTCTTTTATTTGCCTGCAAGAAGGAAGAAGGGTTATGTTTTACATCATCGACATTTTAGTGTCTTCCCGTAATCGTAATGTTGATGATCGAAGAAACAAATGAAATATTTCAAATAAAGGGAGAGATAAAATAGTTAAAGTTATATATTCAAAGTGAGTCATTTTATTCAACATTTTTATTAAATTCCCAAATGAGTCGATAGTGCTATTTAATTTCAAATGAATAACATGGTGGACTTGGTGGGCTCCGAAAAAGTATGACCCACCCTTAGTTCTAATGATTACGGTGGTTGATAAGAAGGTAATTCATAAATACTGAAATATTCTTAATCATGATAGATTTAAATTTGCACATATCCGATTTAATAATTGGACGATTCAGGAAACCAGAATCGCAGTTCTTGAACCCGAACTGAAAAATATGTTATTGAAAACACACATCTGAATTTTTCACCTTGTAGCTAGTTTATTTCCATCTCGGAGCGATCGCACACATCATTATTCAGGTACAATTACTATTGATCATTTTGAAAAAAAAAAATATATCAAAGGCTATACTTCGTTTGAATTTCTTTTTAGAGAAAGTTCCATTTTTCGCCAAAACGGTTTTGAACACCGCGTTGATGTCTTCTCAAAATGGAAATCAAATTTCCGTCATTTAAATGAGATAGAGGCTTTGATTATCAGTACTACATCAATAATTTTCAACGCTTAGGAAAAGTAGTTCGAGAAATAAATCTAATTACATATGTAATTGAAATGATTTTTGTTCTCAGTAATGGAAGACGTCAACTTCATTATAGAAATGTTTCTATCAATTCTTCTCTTTAACTTTCAGAAAGTATAAGTATTTAAGAGTCAATAATGATGTATGTAGTTATTTCGGATTAATCTTAAATTCTTCAAACAAATTTATGCTTCGATCACAGTTTCTGAAAGTTTTCAAATATTACTATTCGATCTTTAAGACAAAATATTATTTGCGACCTAAAATGTTTCAATTCACTGCATAAAGAACTACCAGAATTATTAGAATATTTCAGAGGAATAGTACTCAACAATATTTCATTACATTAGCATCGACAGTTTAAAACATACCTCGTAAGGACGAAAATATGTCGACGGCTATTACAGCATATACTAGAACTCTGAGGTACATCGAAACAAAACAGGAATGAAGCCAACATGAATATCTTCCGATGATAAAATATCTGTTGTAAGACTCCATTTAGAGTAGTAACAAAGGCAACCATTTGTTACCGTAGCATTTTATTATTATTGTTGAATTAAAACGTTAAAATAATTTATACTTGCCTGTTGGGAAGAAAACAAAACAATTTATACCATTGTAAATAGCATTTATCTTTTTTTTTTAAAAAAAAAAGGTAAGTGAAAGGAAATGAAGATACTAGTAACATCACGGGAATATTTGCATTATGCATAAACGCAATACTTCTCGAAAGAAAAGTAATAAATCGTACTTGTCTACGGAATTTATAATTCATCGGAATACGTATGAAAATTAAGTGCATTATTTTTCTGAAAAAAATGAATGAAAAAACTCTTCCTGTTTGCCTTTGAAATTAAAAATTTATTCAAATCTCCTGATAATAATCACACACACAGGCGTACGGCAGCAGGTAGGTCCGGCTTGCGATTACCATATGCAACGAACGTTGATGAGGCCTCTTCATTGTTTCGGACGCAAGCACATTCAGAAGGCGAGAGGGAAGCAATATTGCAGTACCTGCACTTAGCCCAAATTTACAGTCGACTCAAAGGAAATCCTGAAGCAAAAAGTGCTAGCTTAAAACAAGTGGCCACTTGTAGGGGCCCGAATTTCACAGATGTGCCTTATGAATGCGCGGTGAATGACTTCCTGAAGTGATTGGATAACCGTTGTGTGATCCAATAGTGTTCCCAGTCGTTATCGTTGAAAGAACGTCCAATTTTACCAGAGCGCTTCCGAAATTGTTCATAACTGTACGCTTACAATATTTTATGGTCTCTAATGATCTTTTTTGGGCTACCTTTTTGTGAACTCAAAATATTCTACATCATTGTCATTGTTTTCCAAAATTGTTGAAGCGAGCGCCGCCGCTCAAGAACAAAACCTCTAGTGGCGAAGAAGCGACCAAATGACGAACCCTCAAGGGAGAAGCCGGTCTCTTTACAGATGTACTCTACAGGAGTACTTTCTCTCTGTCCACTCATCTACATCTACACTAATACACAAATAGTGTACAAGGGTTTTTGAGTTGTAATATCTGAAAGTACAGAACCAATATCAATTAAACTTTTTGTTAGCGTCCTTTCAAGTTCTAGAGTGCTATATGTTATGTTTTTAATATTATTTATTCATCTTGTTCGACATACAAATGTCTTTAAAGGATGTGGACAATTTTAATTTTTTTACTCTATGTTATGATATATAGTCAGAAACAATCTATTTTTAACTACTTTCTGGGCGTTTTACACCTACCATTACATTGGAGGCATAGAAAATCATACATTTTCCGGGGGAATATTCATTATCTTACCCCGCTACCACCTTTATCAATGCGAGTAGTTAAACCGACCGCAAATCGAAAGGTGTGGTGCGAGATCTTCGATTAAGTTCATTAAAAGGCAATACAATTCAAAAAATGAAAGTTTGGAGTGGAAGGTGAGGTGTTAAGTCGGTATGGGCATGGCAGGGTAAACGGGAAGAGCTAGACCGGGCGAGAAAGGTTAGAGCAGAGGAAAACCTGTCTTGGCGGAGAGGAGAGGATAGCATCTGGGAGCAGCGGTGCGGAGATGTAAATAATAAAACAACTACCATTGCAATGTATAAGTTCAATTAATTCCTTTTACTCTCTAATAGATGATTGTGATAAATTATTACAGAAGCAATGCTATGTACTGCCAATGGGTTGAGAATAAAAGACTGAATCACTTTAAGGAACTCATTTTGAGCCCAAAACGAGTTCGGTTCTCAGCGGCCAATTCGTAGGTCATTGTCCTGTGAGACCCGGAAGTGAAATAAACCGCATTACATCGTTAAACAAAGGTACAACAACAGCATTTACTTTCTCGTATTAGTTGTAACTAACATTGTTTTCCGTAAGCCTGATGAATTTCCCGTTTGACGATACTCGATAGTAAAATCTTGTCTATCAAACTAGGTGACAGGACAGACTAGGTGACAATTTTCGCGTAAATTTGAACTCTTGAGTCCTTAAAATACTTATTACGAAACTGATTATAGTTTTCAATAGAATTTAATAAGCTTTCTATAACACTTTGTCATAACTGTTTATCGA
This sequence comes from Teleogryllus occipitalis, assembly GCA_011170035.1. Taxonomy (NCBI): domain Eukaryota; kingdom Metazoa; phylum Arthropoda; class Insecta; order Orthoptera; family Gryllidae; genus Teleogryllus; species Teleogryllus occipitalis. The sequence continues at coordinate 232,112 of BLKR01001081.1, read as the reverse complement.
AACTAATCTCAGCTTGATAATCACAGTGGATAATCATACATTATGAAACTGAAACTCGTGCTTTCACCACCCTCTGTATTGCAGTTTATCACAGGCCAGTAAAGTTAAGTGGGCAGAACTATCGGATAGAAAAAGCAATAGTTTTTTTTCATATACCACCCTCATCAAGACATAACAGAGGCACTGCTAAATGCTGAATATCACGATTGCAATACCAAACATGCACGCGGGTGCGGAACCCTCACTTTCCGCTGGCCAAGCCAGGCGGTGCGGAGGCAGAGGCGGGGGCGGGGGCGGGCCGCGCGTCCTGGGTGCACCACCCCGAGGTTTTGGATGTCTTGCTCAAAATACAGTGCAGATTGATTGGTTAGATTTTCCGGCCGCGTCAACTGCTAAGGTCATTGGTCGCGTAAGAATTGTGCATGTTTTTATCGCCGAAGGTGGCGGTGATTTTCCCCCGATGGATGGAGAGCTTCGGCGCCGACATGCACGTCGGGCCTTGGCTGTCCGCTGGCCAGACCAGGCGGTGCGGAGGCGGAGGCAGAGGCGGGGGCGGGGGCGGGTCGCGCGCCCTGGGCGGAAAATGTATGCGCCAACACCTCCCACCGCTCCGCTCCGGCGCGAGATGAAGCGCCATTGTAACGGAGGATGCGCGCGCAGATTGCGGAATTTATTATGGCGATTATAGTAATATCTACAAAATTGCTCTGTGCGGCGCGGCACATGGCCTTCGCGAGAGTTGCTCTGCGCGCCGACGCGGCGCTTCCGGGCAAACCTCGCCCCCGCCCCCGCCCCGCCCCCGCCCCGCCCCCGCCCCGCCCCCGCCCCGCCCCCGCCCCGCCCCCCGGCGCCTTTTGCGGCTACGAACCACAAGATGACTAGTTGATAGGGTTATATAATGCCAAGAGCGGGACGTCTTGAAGCATACTATTGGTTTTGGACATCTTCCTCAAAATGCAGTCTAGATTGATTCATTAGAGATTCCGACTGCGTCAACTGCTAATGTCCCGTAAGAATTGTGCATGTTTTTATTGCCAGAGGTGGCGATTATCTTCCTTCGATGGCTGGCGATTGCTAATAATGATTGATTGATTAGTGACCAGGTACCTCCCACCAGCGGGGCACAGCCGGGACAAGCTTTAATCTCCCGACTGGCCTCCCGGTACGTGTGGTGGTGTTGTGCATGAAAGTGTAAGTGTAAGTAGGGGGAGAGGATAGAACAAGGAAAAGGAGGGAAAGACTTCGCGCAGTTTATGACCCGTTTGTAACGGTATTGCTCCGGCATTCGCCTGGTGTTGATCCGAGAAACCATGAAAAAACTACCGATCAGAGCAACCAGCCGCTAGAATCCTCCTCCAGACAGCGGCTGAATTCTGCCTGTCTAGCTAGTCTTAAAAATCCTCCTTCATAGACAAAACTCGAACCCAGAGCCTCCCGATCAGAGGTACTTCAATGACATTAGTCAATGTCCTGAGCCACCTTTGCCGGTAAAATATAACAGAATGAACAAGTGGTGCATTTTTGTAGCGAAGAGGGCTAAATGTGTTAAATTTAGCAGACGTTGTTTTCTTATTAAGAGAAATTTCTTTTATTATGAATATAAAATACATTTTTATTTGTTGATTTATAGTTATTTATTACGTATTCAACTGAGATATTGTATGCTAAACGTTACTGGAGAAAATTAGTAAAGCATGTATTTGTGAAGGTCAAAATATGTATTTTTGAGTCTGAAAATATCCTTCCTATATCTTACTTCCGGGGGATGTAAAGCAGGCTGTTCTATGTTGTAGATTTACTTCATGTTAAAGATCATCAGGCCTAGAAAAAGCTTCTCTACTAAATTCAAATCGCTTGTTTCATCGCCGAATGATATCGTCCTTCTCTGCTTTTGCTATCGGCCAGGAGCGTGTCGAAATTTGCATGGCCAGGACGAAGAAGAGACCTGACGGTCTAAGACTCGCCACGGAAAATAAGGCATCATTGATTGGTTGATTGAACATGTTTCATGGTCTTCTGGAGGATGGAGGCTGAACCCCCATGAAACCCCCTCTTTGGTTGCGCTACAAGAGATTAAAATTAAAAACAAAGATTTGTTCTCTCTAGTGAAGATTTCTCGAAATATTCCTTCCCGGAGGCTTCAAACTTTTGGATTTCTTTCTGTTCTTGTTCTTTTATCTGATTCTAATATTATAGGTACAAATTTCAAAACTCCAGCGATTACATCAACTGAACAGCAAGGAGTACAATGTAGACAGCGTTGCAAAGACCTGCCCAAAAGCTCAAAACAGTGATACTAGGACCATTACCCATCGCAGACACGGGGCCACGCGTTACAATATGAAGTTCAGTTCTGGGAAGTCTTCCTTTCTAAAAGGGGCGCGGATCTGCAGATGAGAAAGGGAATTTGCCGAGCCTATATTGTGTTATTCTTTTTCAACTTGCAAGTTCGAATATATTCTCTAATGTGTGTGTTGTTGCACTCGTTTGACGCATGCGCGAAAATAAACGAACAAATATAGTGTATTAATATACAATATACCCTTTCGAGGATCTCCTAATACTACGAACTGCTGGAAGTTGCAAGGTAATGCAAATATCACCCCACGGTAAACAGTGTCACCTCGCACAAAAGTTGTCATCTTTATACACGACCGTCGGTTTACTGAAAGGGATCTGCGACGAGGCTGTAGGTCTCGCAAATGCCATCGATCAGAGGTAATTACCGTAACTTTGTCGACGTCTATTACACGGTGCGACGATCTGGGGTAACTTTTAGGGTACTAAGAGTAATGGAAAAATACTTTTAGATAAATTGAACTGTAAAAGGAACGCGGAAACAAGTTTGTGTCGAAAATATTTTGAATGGAACGGGGATGCGAGCTAATGTAAATTGGTAACGATGAATTTTTTTACAAGAGTCCTTAAGTATGAGAGCATATACGTCCTTGAGGTTTTGAATTAAGCAAATTTTTCTGCCAAACCAGCGAGATTATGTGCTCTCTTCTGCAACATGTATCAGCCAGCATTCGTTTCAAATATAAGTGATGACTAGCCGAAACCCTGCGATTACATCGGAGAAAATGAAGAACTGTACAAATGTTACACGATCAAAGTACTGCGTATGCACTCAACGGAAAATCAAAAACCCCAAAATTGTTGTTTCACGTCAGTCAGTGCTTGCACTCCAAAATTAATGAAATGCGCAAATTAATGAATTATGGAACAAAACAATCACAGTTCATTTTAAACACATGTTTCTGATATTGAAATATTTTATATTTACTAATATCTGAACATATATGTTGTAGTAGCCTATAATAGGATATCCTGCTATCCACCACAACTTTAAATCGTAATGCATCACATATTTTCTACGACTGTATCTTTTTCGTATTGTGTGTCAGAAGATGGCCGGTCTTTGCGTTCGAAAACATTCACAAATATTTCCATTTAAAAAACAATTTTCGAAATTAAAAAAGTAGCTATCTGAGCTTCCCCAAATATAATCTCACGGTGCAAAGATATCCTATCATTGAAGTGTTCATTCATTTATTTTTAATATATTATAAAAATGAGTATTTTTACCAAAATACAGTTATTAAGTGCACGTGATAACACATCTAGGGTCGTCTACTTTTCATTCAAAGAAAATAAATAACAAAATTTAGTACAGGAGAAAGCACAAACTTCCTTCTCAACAAAACCCCTTAGTGTTGTAAATTTGTAGATGACAGTTGTTTGGGGTTATGTTTATCTTTGGAGAGTAGCAAAGGAGGGCATCATGAAATAGAAAATTGAGAGTTGTAAGCAGTTACTATAATTTATATTAGTGTATCTTAACAAATATTTTCTCTCCACCCTTCAAAGTTTTGTATGAAATACCTTTTGGGACATTTAAATATTTTTCCGAATGTCAACCTACATTCAATTCAATGTTTACTTGCTCATTGCAAACTCTACTGTTGGAAACATTTCATTTCAAGAGAGTAGAAAAGCAGCTTTCGGAAATTGTAAGATTTTGACAGTTATCCGTTGCCAATAATTTTCTCATAAAAACCTAAATAATTTTCTCACAAAGAAACCATTTCCCCCACTATCATCCAATTTGATGCAACAAATTTAAGATGGTGATGAGGAAGAACCTTCAAAAATAATATGCCAGAAGTTCTAAATCATATAATCAATTAAATCAACTGAAACCAAAACATGAGGCACCTGGTGTTTCTGGAGGGAACAATCTCTCACGGGAACAAAAGTGCATCTCCAGAACAACAGTTTGCCAACGACCGTTAAATTACAAAAACTACGTAAGTATACAAAGGAATGAAACCACTTTTACTGCTCGTAGTCAAGAAGTTGATTCATAAATTAAGAGCAATAAAAATGTGAACACAATAGAGTAAATATGAGAAAAACAAAACAAAACTGCATTGAAAAGCAGTGGCATAAAGTTCTTAAAGGAACGGAAAGTTCCAAGTGATTCCAGAACGACTACTTCCCGACGTCAGGTGGAGAGCTTCAAGCACAGAAATATTTCTCGAACAGCGAGGCAGAACAAACGAGGTGGGACGAGGAGGTAAAGTTGCAAGTCGGTAAGTCAATGTGCGGGTGGGGGGGGGGGGCATAGCGGGGTGTATGAGACGAAGCAGGATGAGGCTCAGCGGCAAGGGGAGTCAAGGCAAGGAGGGGCGGCAAGGCGGAGCAGCAAGACAAGGCTAGGCGGGACGGCTTGGCGGGACGGCTTGGCGGGACGGCTTGGCGGGACGGCTTGGCGGAACGGCTTGGCGGGGCGGCTTGGCGGGACGGCTTGGCGGAACGGCTTGGCGGGACGGCTTGGCGGAACGGCTTGGCGGGGCGGCTTGGCGGGACGGCTTGGCGGAACGGCTTGGCGGGACGGCTTGGCGGGGCGGCTTGGCGGAACGGCTTGGCGGGACGGCTTGGCGGGACGGCTTGGCGAGACGGCTTGGCGGGACGGCTTGGCGGAACTTGGCGGGACGGCTTGGCGGGACGGCTTGGCGGGACGGCTTGGCGGGACGACTTGGCGGGACGACTTGGCGGGACGACTTGGCGGGATGGTTTGGCGGGGCGGCTTGGCGGGGCGGCAAGGCTAGTGGGGAGGCAAGAGAGTGGCAAGACGTGACAAGAAGGGGGCTAGACGGGTTGGCGAGTGGAACGGAATGGCGAGGTGGCAAGTAGGATGGCCAGGCGGGGTGGCAAGTGAGGTAGGAAAGCGGATTGAGAAGGGAATCAATGTCGTAACGGAAGACAGGACAAATAGTCAAGTCAAGTCAAGGGCACGTCAAGTCAAGTCAAGTCAAGTCAAGTCAAGTCAAGTCAAGTCAAGCCAAGCCAAGTCAAGTCAAGTCAAGTCAAGTCAAGTCAAGTCAAGTCAAGTCAAGTCAAGTCAAGTCAAGTCAAGTCAAGTCAAGTCAAGTCAAGTCAAGTCAAGTCAAGTCAAGTCAAGTCAAGTCAAGTCAAGTCAAGAACAAGTGAGAGCGCCAGAGCGTCGGTGGGAGGCGCGCCGCGCGGTGCGGTGGGCGGAGAGCGCCTGGCACAAGCGCCGGCCTGTTGCGGCGCCTCCTCCGTGCGCGGCCACTTGAGGTCTTCGACGGCCGTCACCCACTTCGCGAGAGCAAGCGCACCTGGCCTCACCGCGCCTCCAACAGCAAGCGCCTGACGGCATTCTTTGCGCTTTGTATTGTCCCGACTGCTATTTGCACATGGGGAAAGTTTGTATGACATTTTAGTTTCCTTTCGTTGCTAAGAATTTTGAAGTAGCAAACTTCTAAAAACCTAAAACCCTCCTATTAAAATAACTTGACAAGTTTTAAAAACTGTCATGAACGAAATTACAACTATAGATTTTTTAGGACAAAAAGTTGAGACGCAACTAATACTCTTTTGTTTATTTATGCATAATTTTTTTTACATTTTATTTCCTTATATAGCGAAGTAAACGCTTTATAGGATCTTCTTAAAAGGAATGTTTTGTTGAAAACTTTCGAGCTGTTTTTAAGAAAATTGCGTTTAAGCGTTACTATAAATGCGAAATTTGAAAATCTTTTACACAGAAATATTTTGAGTTTTCAAAAACTTTCATTGGAAGCCATTTCAAGCTCTTTGCCTTACAAATGCACCAACTTACACAAATCGCTGGAAATACGCATATTAAAAGCAAAATGATATTTAAAAAATTACATTTGTGTAATTTTTTAAACAAGCAAAATAATACAGCAAAATAACTTCTTCACAGTGTAATTGGCACTATCCGTAAGAAAATTTTGAAGAAAAAATTTGGAGCCGTTTTTGAGAAAGTGGCATTTGAGCGTTTCTAAAAATGCAGAATTGTGAGCACGTTTTCTTTTGAGCACGAAACACGAGTTTTCGAGAAACTTACAGGACATCATTTAAAGCACATGTACTCGTAAATGCAATAATGCGAACAAATCGCCGTTAATGTAAATATTATCGACGTGAAAGACAAGTCAAAGAAGCTTAATTTCTGTTGTTTTGGAAACAACAACAACAACAGAACAATATAGTGTTTATGTCTTCTCGTAGAATATATTTGGTAGCACTATTGAAACAAAAAGTTTACAGGAAAAGTTTGTAGTCGTTTCTGAGAAAATCTTGGTTTTGTTATTTGATAAAATTGCACATTTTGTACGTAATATTGGGCGAAAACCACTCAAATTTTCTAAAAAATTTAAATGGCCTTAATGAAAGGACTAATTAGGAACAACAAATTTCATTTGAAGAAAAAATACATCTCTGCAATTTTGTATTTATAGTCGCCGAAAAAATTCAAACTTTTCCGAATATCGAAAATTCAGAGCTAACAGTGAAAATCAGACTGTCGGAATAATCGGACTAATCGGATAATAGGACGGAAAAATTAAATGCTTTTAAAATTACAGAGCTTTGACTCAGGCCAGCCACATCGGCAGGGGATTTTTCAATTTGGGAAAAATCCTACGCATGGTTTTGACGCTAGTGTTGTTCACATATACCAAACGGACGGACATTTGCCGTCAGTCGATTGTCCGATATCAAGGACTCGCAAAACATGGGTTGTGGCTACACCACGTGTCAGAGGATTTTTTTGTTCTATATTTATCAACTGGATTGATCTACTTTTTCATTATCAGGGCCCGGCAATAAAAGTTTTTCTGTCGAAAAATCGTGATTTTTTTCGCGCAGCTTTACATAACTTTCTCTTTCCTGCGTAAGTGGTAACGAGAAAGTAAAGGTACGTTGTAGAGCAAAAATTATTTCTGGATACTTCTAATTTTAGAAATCAGTTATAATATATTATATGAGTTAATATAGTTACTAAGTACGAGTAAACTATAAAATAAAATTGATACATTGCAAAATATGCTTTTGGAGCGTAGAATAAAAATGCTGATTCATAACTTGGAATTTGGAAGTTAATCTTGCCATTCTTTGACATATTCAAATATATCCGTATTATCATAAACATACATTTGTATATGATATTAAGATAGATTTAAAATTACCGAAATCGTACACATGTATTTTTTGGGCTGAGTAATGCAATCCAAAAATATTAAAGAAAAACCTAGTGACAAAAAATGAAGCAGATACTAGGTAAAATGGACTCTTGAATGAAATAAAACATTTAGTGACATCATCTAATGACGTCTCGTAACTAATAATCCTAAAACGTCTGAGCAAAGTTAGTTTTTTATTTATTTTATTTATTTTACGTCAAAAAACAGTTGAAACTGCTATGGGGAGAAGTGAATTCTGTGCACATTTTCAAAATTCTGTGATCCCTACACTGAGTCATATACTACGTAAATTTTGAAAATTAAAAAAAGTTTGTTTTAATACTTTTGACTCAAGCCTTCTTGATATAAAGCATACAAAATTGAAATGAAGAAATACGATCCCCGTTCTTTGAAGGATACGCTAGTATAATGTTTACACGATACTCCATTTGATGAAAAACAAAAGAAAAGATTCTCTCTTTTGTACAACGTGAGTGCTTTTCAAATTCAGATTACATTGTAATTTGAAGAGGTCTTTAATAAAAACGAATGTTTGAAATGCCTCAATGTCATGAACGTACGACAATTTTTAAAATGCTTCTTCAAAAACAATTAAGTTACTTTACCAATCTTGTTACATCCCACTCCAAGTGTTGGAAGAGTTCATAAATCGATATCAATGCTATCAGCAACATGAGCCAACGACACACTTACCTCATATCTTTTAAACTCATTTTCTCAGGTCATTATCAGTACATCAGAAATTTGCTCCTGAGTTCAATGTCTCTTAGCTCTGGTAAGTTGTAATGGAATTGAAAGAAAATGCCTGTTACAATCGCTTTTGTACAGTGAATAAATAAAAACAGTTAAAACACACGAGTTATTTCTATAATTTCGCAGTACGAAGTGAAAAAGGCGACGAATACTTTTTTTATTGATTAAGATCAGGAATTTTTTTTTTTTTGGTAATACTTGACAAAATAGAGTAGTGTCTTTCGATTTTGAAAAAAAAAATAAAGTTGTAAGTCATTTTGTAAATCAGTTTTAAGGTATATAAGTATTATAAGTTTAATACACAAGACGTTGAGTCAGTATTAATGGGTTAATATTTTCATCACCAACGTATGAGACAAAATTAATAGTAATGTTGAGTGCAAACTCCAGAATTTTATTTATAACATTGTGTTTTAACATTTTCAACCAGCGTCACGCTAAAGAAGGAATTTAAAATCTCTTGGTAAAGTAATATAATGGTAGTTATTGTTCTTAAGTGAAAGCACCTCTTACTGAAAATATTATTTCAAGTTAATGTCATAAATGTAAGTAAACGCAATAAATTATTGTTCTTTAATAAAAACATAATTTTCAATATGTTTGTTAAGTAAACGGAGATTAAATATAAATAAATTTTCCAAAAAATATTAATATATTTTTTAAAGTTCTGATAATTTGTTATGCGTTTTCTAGCTCGATACACCAGTGAAGAACTTCATTTTTCACGAATAACTTGTATCTAGCCTCATCAAAATACAGTACTTTCGCAAATGCGCATTAGCGAATCAATCGCCCACACAATCTGGTAGGCGCGTAATACCCGCATGCAAAACATCTGACAGGAAGTAGGTGAAAACGAAAATAAAAATGTATCACTCAACGAACTGTTGTCGTTCAGCGAGTTTCACCTCACAAAAACCAGAAATGTTCTTCCGCATTTCCCAGAAATTCTGACAAAGCGCGACTCTCCAATCATTGTGTCATAATAAAAGAATATCTCAGAAAGTTACTTCCTTATATGCTCGTACTATTGCCGCTCAACGATTTGTGCAATATTCCAGGAATCCCAGATTTCTAAATCAATGAGTGGAATTTTAAAATAGGATTTGCCATATAAATCAGGAGACGAGTTAATAATTATTTGAAATAATCCAAATTTCAAACTTTATTTTTGTTCATTTGAAATATCTTTTCGTGGAAACGTACTAAATAAAGTATAATGTCAATTTTGTTTCATAATTAACGAGTTCATTCCTTAAACGCCTTGAAGTATACATTCCTATTGTATGTTAATTGTTCACAAGGAAGTATAATATTGGAATATAGTTTTTATTTGTTGAATTAAATAAGTGAAGAAATAATTTGATAAGTTAATCTACAAGAACATGAACTATCGAGGAACTTAGAAAAGGACCGTTAGTATTATTTGAGTCCAATGGAATTACAAACGAAACTAATGCATTACACGCATTAATATATCCTCCTATAAATTCATGAACTAGAGAATTGTTAAAAACATTATCACAGTACGCAGAAATGGTTTAGAGTAATATTACAAGAAAAGGATTTAAAGATTTATGGATAATACAGGTCTCGACTCCTGACCGTCACAATAAACTTTTCTGGGGCTAATTAGTATAATTTTTCAATACAAAAGTGAAAAGATACTCAATTATATTTAAATCTCATTAAATCAGTAAACTATTGGTGAAAAACCTGCCAATATAAATCACTTTATATTTTGACTGACGCATATTAATTCACAACCCAAAAATCAATAAAAAGTAAATTGAAATTTGAAAAAGTTGTTATGAAGTGATATTTCAGTGTTAAATAACTTATTAGATTCAAGGTAACAAATGTCACGGAGAAGAAATGCAAATAGCCACAGTGTCACAGCATTTGCGGCCGTGAAAAAAGCAGGTTTTGGAGGAGAGAAACCTGTTTTCTTTGACCACTCCTGGTTTTTGGTTTTCAATCGTTCGACACGTCTCAAACACTAACACGATTAAATGTCTTTCTCTCTGTGTTTGCATAACTGTCACAGAAATGTGATTAAGGCGGTGCAGAGGGAGCACACAAGGCCGACAGAAGGCAACAAACGCCGCCACCGAGGAAAACAAAGCGAAGGGGACAGATCAAAGCAAAGCGGAGAAAACAGGCTGGCGTCGGGAAAGTACAAAAGGTGACACCCTCCAATAGTTTAACAGCAAACAATTTACACAAAAATTTCCCGACGGTGTTCTTCATAATGAAAATTTCTAAGAGAAAAGTGGGATATTAATAAGAACCCTCAAAAAAAAAACATTTTATCGTATGTACTGCGTATGTTATTATATATTTTTCCATGTGTCTTGCGTTGTTATTGACAGAAAAAGCGCATTTACTTCTCCTACGAAATACAATTTTTTTACTGAACTGTGAATTTTCTTTTGCTATGAGTGCAATGTACCTGTTATGTTCCTTTCACAACAGTATTAATTAAACAATAAATTGGTTTCTACGTCAGCAATGACGAGTTATTTTCACATTTTATCTCAATATCAATTTTTGTGTTTGGTGGTAATCGATATCATGATCATTTGTTTTACAAAAGAATAAAGTAACATTTCATTCACTGTTAATAAGGTTGAGAGCTCTGACACATTCGTCCGAGACCGCCGGTTGTAGAATCTAAAGTTTATCCATTCGTGAATTTAATTATTACTGAAATAATTCACAATACCAAAATAGACTTGCTATTTACTGAAAAATCTATATTTTTAATCATTCATTTATTTTTTTAAATACAGGAATTCTTGAACAAGTAGCAATTTTATCATAATGTGAAGACATTATTGAAACTTGAAATGCATCATTATCTAATTCTTGGAGTAAACTAAAATACAGCTTTTACTATTGAATTAAATCATATTTTCTGCAGTCTGGAAACGAAGTCATAACGGAACTTGAGAGAAGTGTGAAGATATGGGATTGCGGTCATAGATCTGCGAAACTTGTTGTTTTAAATGCCGCTTTAATCGACCTATAAAATCCAGCCTGAAAAATGTAGGATATTTTGAAAACAAAATTAAAGACGAGAATTTCGCTAACATAATATGCTCTAGTCTGCAGATAAAAAGGTGTTGAAACTTATTTCAAATTTTTACTTGCAAAACCCCTGAAAGAATATTTTGTCTATGGCTCATGCATTTCGGGTTAAGCGAAATTTAAATTCTCAATGTTATTGGGTTTCTGACCATTGTTTACTAGCCAATCACCCGAACGAAAGATTCCGACTGATCAGGAGCTTTGTGCCATCTCAAGTACCTCACCGCGAATTCCGGGTTTCACATTTCGAAAAGAGGTTTGGTTGAAGGTCTTCAAAGTTGCTAGTTCGTTGTCATAAGTTCACTTGTGAAGGTTCTCCCCAAATAAATTCCAGGTCATGGCTCTTGAAATTCGGGTTTCGCAAACCATTTGATTACGTCTTGAACGATCAGGGCCTCGAGTTTATTAATATTGGATGAACAGCAGGTCTTGAGTTTCTGAAGCTACGAGTTTCGCAAAATATTAAGTAATATTATCGTATTAAATAAAAGTGTTGGATATTATGCCAAAAAGATATGTTCATTTTAGGTCTATTAACCATTTGGGTTATCAGTGACCCCATTCTCAATACATTTACAAACAGCTAACAAACACATTATCCTTACATTACATTTTTTATTTTAATAGATGAATTACATTAATCACAGGTTGAACCAGTTCTTGATTAAAATAACAGTAAAATTTAACTCTAAAGTCCCTTTCAGAAGTACTTAATAATTGGCTGAACAGGTTGATTTCTTTCAGGAGTTTAATAAATTTGTTACACAGTTCCGTCTTTTCGCACAACAGCTGGTCAGTTCGTCTTGTATTTTAGTGTACTTGTCTCATATTTAGTTTGCCAAAAACATGCCGGTCCCCCGAAATATTGCGGCTTCGGTGGTACAACGATTAACGTCGTATCAGGCTGTTGTACCCATGTTTGCGGGTTCCAACCAGATCAAAGCCGTGGATTTTTAAGGGCGAAAAATCCTTCGTGCGCCTTCCTTCGGAAGGGAAGTAAAGTCGCCTGTCCCATGTTGTAGATTTACTGCATGTCAAAGTTCCTCGCGCCCTAAAGAAGCCTTTGAGCTACATTTCAATCGCTTGTTTCGTCGCCCGAGTGATGACTTCTTCCTCAGATGGATGGTAGTGATATTTGCGTGGTCGGACGTAAAATCCGTCATTATTGAACTGAAGGGGAAGCTGGTGGGTGCCACCTGACGTACTCGCCCGCCGCCACCGCATGCGTGCGCCTGTGCGTGTGCGCGTGCGCGTACGTACTGTCTTCGTCGGAGGGCCTTCGCGGGGCGAAGGCGGCGGCGAGCCCCAAGAGAGCCACCACCAGAGCGACGCTGAGCACCCTCATGGCTGGCGGAAGGAGTCGACGGGCCGGGAGGAGCGCTGCCAGTGGGTGGGCGCGGCGGCCGGCGCGCGCTCTTCTATACGCGCCCCTCCCCCTTCCCCTTCCCCTGCCCCCCTCCACCGGCCGCTGCCCCTTCCCCCGCGCACGAGCCCCCGGCGGGGGACAGTGCTTCTAGCACCGGCGCGCGCCGCTATCACCTGGCCGCACGCGCTCGCAGCTTTGCCTCTTCTTTGTCCTGCCTCTTCGCTCTCTTCTGCCCATTTTTATGCCCATTCGTTTTCTGCGCTTTCTTTTCTTCTTTTGCCCCTTTTTAGTTCTCTACTTATTCCTCTTGTCACTTATTTTTCATCTTTTGCCACTTCTTTTTATTCTTTTGCCCCTTTTTTTAAATCTTTTGCCACTTTTTTTATTCTTTTGCAACTTTTTTATTCTTTTGCCACTCTTTATTCTTTTGCCACTTTTTTATGCTTTTGCCACTTTTTTATGCTTTTGCCACTTTTTTATTCTTTTGCCACTTTTTTATTCTTTTGCCACTTTTTTATTCTTTTGCCACTTTTTTATTCTTTTGCCAGTTCTTTTTGTTCTTTTGCCACTTCTTTTTGTTCTTTTGCCACTTCTTTTTGTTCTTTTGCCACTTCTTTTTGATCTTTTGCCATTTTTTATTCTTTTGCCACTTTTTTATGCTTTTGCCACTTTTTTATGCTTTTGCCACTTTTTTATGCTTTTGCCATTTTTTATATCTTTTGCCACTTTTTTATTCTTTTGCGACTTTTTGTTCTTTTGCCACTTTTTATTCTTTTGCCACTTTTTTATTCTTTTGTCAATTTTTTTGTTCTTTTGCCACTTCTTATTGTTCTTTTGCCACTTCTTATTGTTCTTTTGCCACACTTCTTTTTTCTTTTGTTACTTCTTGTTCTTTTGCACTTCTTATTTGCCACTTCTTTTTGCCACTTCTTTTTGACTTCTTTTTGCCCATTTTTTATTCTTTTGCCACTTTTTTATGCTTTTGCCACTTTTTTATTCTTTTGCCACTTCTTATTGTTCTTTTGCCACTTTTTACTTCTTTTTGATCTTTTGCCATTTTTTATTCTTTTGCCACTTTTTTATGCTTTTGCCACTTTTTTATTCTTTTGCCACTTCTTATTGTTCTTTTGCCACTTTTTATTCTTTTGCCAGTTCTTTTTGTTCTTTTGCCACTTCTTTTTGATCTTTTGCTCCTTCTTTTTGATCTTTTGCTCCTTCTTTTTGATCTTTTGCCACTTCTTTTTGTTCTTTTGCAACTTCTTTTTGTTCTTTTGCCACTTCTTTTTATTCTTTCTCTTTCTTTTTGTTCTTTTGCCACTTCTTTTTGATCTTTTGCCACTTTTTTATTCTTTTGCCACTTTCCTTTTTTCTCTTCATCTTTTCTTTCAGTCTCTCTTCCACCTCCTGTTACCCATTTTCTCTTCTTCTGCTTCTTTTTCACTTCCTCTTTTCTTCTCATTCATACAAACACCTGATCATATTTCTTCGCTCCTAATTTCTTTAAATATACGATCATGTTTCGCCCTATTATTATTATTTATTGTTACACATCCCATCTATTTCTTTTCTTGTTTCTTTCCTCTTCCTCTTCCCTATATTTATACTCTGCATTCTTCTTTCTCTTCACTATTTACTATTCTATCTTCTATTCGTACAATTTTCCATTCTTCGCTATAACATCATTTTAATTTTGTAGGTACCATTGTTTGTAGCTCTTAAGTTGAAAATATCAATATACAAGGTTCAATTTCATTTTACTTTTTACTGGTTTATCTCTGTCCTTAAGTAGGGACTATTGTCTACAGCATTTTTCAGGTGCTATAGTGCCGTTTACGCAGAATGAAAATAACGTCATCTGAAGAACAGCCATCGAAGTAATTATTGGGGGGAGGTGTTCTATTACCTGCACCGGGGACAACACGTTCTCTTCCCCATCTCATCTCGACAAGAATAAGCGCAAGGGTTGAGCTCCTTATGCAAGAGAAATGACCGAGTATATGAAAAGATGCCCTGTTAATTACGCCAGGTCCCATGGTTACGTGGTTCAGGGGAAAATTCGATAAAAGATTTAGAGGAATCCCCTCGAGTGATGTCCACTGATGCCGAGGTTGCTTACAAGTAGAAGTAAGAACCAGTGCCATCACAGTGCCTTTCGATGCACTTAGCGCAACAGGTGATGTGAAAGAAAACGATTAGAAGTTCTCGCACTCAGTTTTTAGTTTAGTGACGTCAGCTATTAAAATCTGCAGCTGCAAATTTCTCAAAGGATGTAAAATGTCTTGGTTTTTATGAAAAAGAGGTACGTATCATAAAGTAAAAGTAAACATTTTCACCAATATAGCTATAAAACACGTAATTTAATTTATTTTTCTAACCCTCTCAGCGTAAATCACGTTTAGATTCCGTTGCCTCCGTCACTACTTCTCTGTAGTGGCGAGGAGGTAAAGTCCATGGATAAGAGATTTCTTTGTGCCACTCATGCTTATGAATATCACTGAGGATAACGTTTTTTGGTACCTATAATCTAGTCTTTGGATATTGTGGGCGAGTCATGCGAAGGATCAAACATCGGTTAGGAAGCGTTCGCGAAGGGATAACGATTTCTTCTTCTTCTTATACTGCCATACACTTATTTGTGCGTAGGCTAGTCCCCAGAAGCCCCTAGTACCTTCTTGTGAGACTCGTCCTGGGAAAGTATACGTACAGTAGTTTGCCATTGCTTTCTCATAGTGCGTCAATTTTGACGTTTGATTTGAATACCAGATGGCGCGAACCTAGATACATATTCGCAACCTTATTCGGTAATTCAAATGGAAACTCGGATTGGTACCAAACTACTAAAGGATTTAATTTTGCTAGGATCGGCTAAATGCTTTTCCGACAAGCGTCCGCATGCATATCGTCGGTTTTTGGCACTTCAGAAATCCCCCTACTTTGACCGGGTTTGAACCCTTGAACCCGCGAACTTAGGATCAGTAGCCCGGCCTGATAACGACTATACCATCAAGGTCGTCGTCTCTTTGTTCAACGATCTCGTAAAACCAAGATGGTGGATACTTACATCAAGGGTGCCGGAAGTCTCCTGTCCACATTGCAAAAGTGAGATTTTGTCATGTCTGTCATTGATACTGCACATGTAAATGAACACGTTGGGAACATGTGTTTAAGATCTTTCTTTCTGTAAGGTTTCACTAAAACAGACTAACTGTCTATACATCAGGCCCGAACGTACCTGCATGATTGGCAACTAATCATAGATGTAATATATCAGTTTGCTTTCAGCCGCTTTCTTCATTACTCCATGGACAATGAAACGCACTAAAGAACAAACGAATTTTAATCCCACTAGCGTACCCGTGCAAGAACTCTCGCATGTAAACCTTACCCTTTTCCCTACCCTTTCATTTTCATATTAAGAGGGAAAGTTGTTAACGAAACGTATTTATTTTTAAAACAATTATAAAGGTAACTTTCAATGTGCTTACAGAATATCAATTAAAATAAAAAAAACAATTATTGAATTCAATTAATGTTTGAAACAAATTTTCAATAAAGGTTTATTCTGTATTATACACAGATGTTCTTGGAACAATTCATATTCCCTTTAAATCCACATTTGAAGTAAATATACAACCTTCCTCGACAGTTTTTCGCTTTCCTTGATAGTCACAAAAATATTACAAAAGCTTATTACACTTGAGAAAGCTACGTTAAGTTGTCTCTGCAAAAATACAGAATCGCGCAAGTACATCTCTCCACTTTGCAAGATTATTTAACTTTATAACCGAACAGAGAGGTACACCCGTGCAATTTGATCGCATAGAATATGAAGTGAATAGTTTAATTGCACATACATTTGCAGATTATGCATGTCTCTGAAGAGGTGAAGTAGTAGCGTGAAGTGACTAGATTACTGTATGCTGAGCATTGTGGAGGTGCGGGGAATATCAATAATTTGTCAAAATCCAGCTTACGGTTTAGCCGCTAGCATTGGTTACAGACGGTCGGATCGACGATTTGCCGTAAACCAATTTTTTGTAAAGAGAAAGTATTGAAAAAACTGAACTGTCAGGTCTTGGTAACAAAAAACGTGTTCCAAATACATAGGAAATTACTTCTGACTACAGTTTTTGTAGTCAGAATCCACGTTTTACGGGTCCATGATACCGAAAAATCGACTGTCGACATAATGTCTTGTAGTCCGTCTGTAATCAACCCTAGTGCTTTAACTGTTCAGACTATTTGCTTTAACACTAAAATTCCCTGATCGAACTGAATGTACTCGAATCTGCATGCCTGAAACGGATATTTTGGTTTTTGGGCTTTGCTTTGCATGAAGCTTCAAAATTTACAAAATAATCGTTAAAACGGTTCCAATTTCTTTATTATACTTTTTCCTGAGATGGCGTAAAAATCGCTTAAAATAGCGCAAATATCATTTTCATTGAAACCTCTTCATTTTTAAAGAAGGCAGAAGCTCAAAATTTGTCAGTGTCTTCTTCCAACAATCTTCTACAATATTGAAAATCGATATTTTTTCCTTAATGGAAATAATGATCATAATGGTCTTTGGCGTACGAATTAAATGTTGACGGATAAGGCGACAATGGAAGTGGGATCCAGCATTTTGAAAATAATTCACTTAAGACACTTTTGTATTAGTTGCTTACATTCTTTTTAGTAGAAATTCATGAAACACTGCGAATATATATATAACGTTACTACTATACATAGACTTCTGTTTTGTTCGTAACGTGGTAAGTGCAACGTATTTAATTGCGGTCGAGTACGTCATTTAATCTACGCCGCCGACCGGAGCGCTGATCTGAGGATTTAAAAAACGTTGATTATAAAAAGATTATAAAAAGGTCCTATAGCAACGTTTCCTCAATATCAAAAAAGTCTTTTCCGAGTAAAACTCTCCATCTTTTCCCCGTCATTTAATTCACGTGCTTAATTCGCGTACAAGTTTAGCATGACAGCGGAAAATACAATTTCACGACTTGGCAGTGATTTCTTACGCATCTTTAAGCATTTATTACTTCGGGAGAATCAACGATGAAAAACATACATGGTCGATAATGACGTCATGTAGTATAAAGAGCCACTGTGAATGACTAGAATGGCTAATGATGTGCGTATAGAAGGAAGTACGAGCTCTGCTAACGATGTCCTTCCAATTCGGGAAATACGCTGAATGTTAACCCCAGAAAATATAATCCCAAACGTATTCAAAAATGCATAAGCAAAACCTAAAAATCCCTGTTTTATTTCACACGTTTATTTGATTTTTGTAGTCCTACTGTAACAAATTGGTGTGGATATTGGTATAGAACCTGACACACGTCGTTAACATATCATAAATATTGTTGCTTAATTGTTGGTTACGCAAAAATACTCGATTAATTTAAAACTTGATATCATTGAGACAACTTTGCTAATTACGAAACTGTAACTACTAAAAGGTTTACACATTCCGAACACCATTTTACTTTTGCTAAGACAGTTGTTTTATACGCACAAAGAACACGTTTTTACATAACCTTGTGTTTGTGGGTTCCCCGTAGCTCCATTCATGTGAGGAAGGTAGAACATCTTTGACTTTTCCTTCATGTAGCCTTGAAACAGCTGGAATGACAAGCCTTTTCAAAAAGTCTGAATTTGTCTGATCTGATTGAGTTTTACTCCAGATTTTGTATGCAGAAAAGCACTTGAGTATTTAAAGCCGCGATATCTAAAAAAAATAAGTTTGTATTTCCACAGGGTTGCATAGAAAACTTTCTCTGTACTACGAAAACGAGAAAGTAAACATGTACGAACAATATCTATAAAATTAATATTACAAGAAGAAAACTGAAATATCCTGTAAATTGAGAAATATCTCAGTATTATATTCCCCGGGTCAGATCTGCCGGGGAATCTTAATTTTCGAAAAATACTACGAATAGTTTAGGCGCTAGTGTTGTCAATGCACGTACAGGTGTATGGACGTTTTGGAAAAAATACTTTTATATAATATTTTCAGTAACAGGGGACCCCAAAAAATGTTTTTCCTTTGAAATCTTTAAAACAATTTTCGGATGCGTTACATAACTTTCTCTATACTAGAAATATTGCCTTTTCAGAGGAGTCTTGCGGGTGCATGGCTTTGATGCACCGAGCATAAGTTAGTTGTACGCATTATGAGAATAGGCGCGCATTATGAGAATAGGCGCACCAAATAAATGAAATATTTGCATGTTTCATTCGAAATCGAAACTGTTTCGTCGTTTCTTGGTATCTACCAATATCACTGACACTTCTCAAATGGAAGGAGGCTTCATATTTTTCTTTCAATTTCTGCGTATATAGGATAATATAGATTATGTGTAGTGGTAATAACACTTAATAAAGTACCATCTGAAGCACTTCTTGGTACTTTAATGATTTACTTATTTGTAAGATATAAAAATATCTTAATGAGTCTTATCGAGAGAATATTGATTAAAGAATTGAATTTTCAATACTGTATTGTTTTTCCATGGACATTCACAAAGAAATGTCATGGTTTCAGGTACTAATGCAATATTTTCAAACACTTAAATTGGGACAGTAGGTTAAGATCTGTCAAATGAGATATAAATGATCCGATAAGTATTATCCGTAGGAAGCATAAGCCGCATCGTATCTGTGTCATCTTCTTACTGCTGATAGGCAATACATCTAAAACTAAAACGTACTCGTACCTGCCTGAATAAAAAACGTATTTAGCGTTTGACAAAACGATTGTTGAGCGAGTTATTAATTATAACAGAAAAATACGAGTAATTACTTTTTTTAAATTACATAATATATAATGTATAACATTTAATATAATATTAATTTAATATATAATATAATATATAATATTGCGGTGGATCATCTTGGAGTTTGAGAACAATCCATCACAAAAAGCTTAATGAAAGAATATACCAGAAAGCAACAATGGCTGTCAACAATAGCAACGTAATGAAAATAGAAATAATGAAGAATAATAAGTAATTATTATGATAAAACAACAGAAAATAAATTGTTAATTTCAATTTGTATCAATTTTAGTTATGGACAAGTTAAGAAGTTTCTTGGATAATTATAAATATCAAAAGAGACCGGCTGTCAAAGAGTTAATACCGCAATAGCTAAAGAAGTAGTAAGCCAATTGGGAGGAACACATTAGACGATGCAAGGGGAATGTGCAGAAAGAGCCACGACGAAACGAGACGCGACAGACGTAGAGGAAGACAATTGAGAGGTGAGGATTATAACTTGCCGGAGAAAACGATTTGTGCTGTGGTAGACGATGGAATGTGCAGACCTGTGGGTGAGAAAAACGTGCAGGACGGATCGCATATAGATCGATTTGTTTCGCGGTTAAATTGCTAAAGATTGTGATAGAAAGTTTATTTGTGCAATTGCAAACGAATTAATTCAAGTGCAAAGAAATTTAGATAGATTATTTGGAATTAGAACGTAAATGAAACAGAATAGGATCCTGCGGCAATGAGGTGCTACATCGCCGATGACAGGAGATGATGTAACGACAATCGGCGTACAAGCATGCAGAGGACACAAATGGAAGTGATAAACTAATAAATCTCTAGTTAATATGCATGAAGGTCAAGTTGAGTGATAGCTTTAAGTTAAAATTAGGTAATAAGAATAAAAAGGAGACCATTTTCTGCTTGTTCTGGGGCCCCATTAACAGGCAGATATCACCCAGCCGTGGTTGTACTGTATTTCGGTAAGAATCAGTGCAAAAGTTTCGTAAGTTTCTTTGAGGTGAATTGAATTCCTCATTGTTATTGAAGTACACTCGTTGTCGTTCTGTAATAGCACTGTTTTCTAACTTTTTTGGATGAATCCATGAAAGTTCGCCATTCATCCAATTCCTTTGCGCATCTATCTTGGGCGTCCGTCGTTTACACCCTGATACACAAACCCACAAACAGGTACATACTGCCATGTGGAGGGGAAACTGCAGAAATTTTATCATCAGTTAATAAATAGATGCCGCCTGGACGAAAAGATATTGTTGCCTGGTATCACCGTCTGGAGAAAAACTGCAAATTCTATCACCAGTTTACAGAGGGCGTCACTAAATACAAAAAACTGTGCTAAATAAAAAAAACTGTTTCACACCTATTTCACAATTAAAGTAAATTTTTGAAAAAAAGCTGTGTGTGATAGAGCATTTCTAGTTGTATTTTGGATTTCAGCATACAAAAATACATAAGGGACAGTTGAAATTTTCAAAAAAGTTTTTTCATCAAAGGTCTGTGTAATAGAAGGACTTTGCAAAACAAAAACAGGCAACCCTTAACTAAACCCTGCAAAGAAGGAGAAATTCACGGAATGAGATCAAAGTAACGAGATCTGTTGAATTATAAAGAGGATACTTTCTTATGAAAATCCGCAAATATTGTTTGTTACAGCATTCTATAAACGTATATTTTGACCGTTCTCGCCTACAGTTTGGAAAAACCAGAGAAACTCTTTCGCGGAACTCTTCCTACTTTTCGTTGGTTGAGAGTTAATGAACTTTTGAGTGGAGCCTGGGCAAGAAGGGACGAGTTACTAACTCACAGCGAAAGATAATGTGGTCATCTCAAGGTCTAACTTGCTACAGCATGAAGAAGCTACATAGTGCTTAATCATTAACAACCTAAGTACTGGTTGAAGTAGTCAACTTCTGGCTATGTCATGTTGGTCAACAATGTAGGTGAGCTGAATACATGCAACATCATTTTTCACCAGAACGCCCAAAGAAGTATGTTCTTCCCAGAGAGCAGAAGACATTAAATCATTGTGTTGAAATATCCTTCATTGCTATTTATGCAATAAGCAAAATGTGCTTTAAATGTTACGAAGAGAATTGTGAACAGAATATTTGAAGATCAGACTAATAAATTTTGTTGTTAAGTTCAGAGACTCAAAGGGAAATATAGCATTTATAAAACTCTTTTGCGCGTTATGATACATTTTCAATAAGTTATTTGTACTTGTTCAATGTTGATGCCATCTTCCTTGAAGAAGCCTAAAAATTTTGTTGATCTAAATACTCATGTCACATTATTAAGTGTCATACACCTCTGTGATGGCTATGAAAATCGAAAGACAGTTATTGCTTAAATTGGGGGCAAATCAAAAGAAAATAAGGGAGTAATAGAGACTTTAAAAGAATTATGGATTATCATGCAAGTATTTCATCTTCTGTAATATAAAACTATTTTAAAAATGAGGTGAAGTAATCTCTTCACTAAGATGTTCTAAATTATGCTATGATTACTTTCTGGTACTTAACCGTCCCAATTAATTATCTGTTCTTTCGTCCCGAAAGAGAAGTTTCAGACGTTGTGATTAGTAAGAAGGAAATAGAAGTGGAATATTCTATAAAAATGTAATATAGACTCTAAATATATGAACATCACAGCTATGTATAAAAATTACATGGAACAGTACAACAATAAATTTTCAAAGCATCTAAGAGCTATGTCATCGTAGCGCTACAATTAGCTTCAAGATTCCTATTTCTTTGTGTGATATTCGGACTTAAAGCAACACTTTTTATCCTAACATTTCAAAATGTGCTTAACCCTGAAACCTTCCGGTCAGAGGCACAGCAGTGACACCAGTTAATGCCTTAAGCCACCTTTGCCGGTAGAGAAAACGATGAGAAATTAGTGGACGTAAACAAAGATTTTCTCAGCCGAAAATTAAGAAACTTTGATCATTTACTTGATAGAAAGAAGGAGGTGTATTTTTTATACTTGAAATGACACAATGATCGTCAATAATAATTTTGAAAATAATAAAACAATTATTGAGGGTCCAAAATTTATTTATTTATTCATTTATGTACATAGTTATGTATTATTATGCTTTTTACACAAGGCTTTTTAACAAGATTATTTCAATACTAAAAATAAAAGTAATTTAACTTTTTAGTGGAGAATTTTTTCCTGACACGTTAAACAGTACATTATCAGCCGTAGTATTGCTTGAAATGAACAGTGCTAGTGTTTGTCAAGCATTTGGATCTATTTTTCTAGGATGAAAATTTAGAAAATATTTTTTTCAGAACGTTCTCCGTAAAATGCTATTTTCTTGAAGATCGCCATAATTTATTAAAATACTTATGAATACCCTTTTTCGTTTAATAGTAATTGTTAATTTTGATTTAAAATTAGGTTAATTTTATTTCTGAAAACCCTCTCCCCCTACTTGCAGCCCCACAACAATTTACGTGTCAGAGGGTTTCGTAAGGTGACAAGTCCAATGACGGCTCGCATCCGACAATGCTGGCGTCAATCGTCAGCGGTGCGTCACCAAAATGGCGGTAGTTTCACACGTTTACGCTTTGTCCGCTCGACGCATCTAAAAGCAACTCCGTCACCGCAAAGCCGCAAAGGCTACCGAGCATAGCGTAACTAACAGGGCTCCTAAAAGTCAGTGGAGGTGGTGGTACTGAATTTTGAGGACGTCTCAAAGGTTTGGTGTCCAATAAATCCTACACAATTGTAGTAATCAGGTAACCTGCGTGGTTTGGGGTAGGGTTTAGCATGAGAGAGCTTTTGGAACAGGTACGGTAGTTATTATTAATTGTTTCGGATGTTTGGGGCATGAAACATGTAAGAGCAAACATTTGTTTTCACATTGATGAATTTCCGCTACACACGGTTAGCCCACATCCGGTTCACCATCCGATGGTGTATAATGGTGCGACGAAAATACGTCGTACGTCAGTCCATGTGGCTTTACACCTGGGAGCAGTATTAACGCTTAAATTGTTCGCAGAATTTTATCTAAGATGGATACTTTTCTACCGATCTGACCACATTAAAGCCGAGTTAAAATGGAAAATCAAAAAGTCTCCATTTTTTCCCTTTCCTTCCTATGCTATCTACAGAGTAGGGAGGACAAGTACTGGACCAGCTTAGATGGCTCAAAGAGGTGTTTCAATAAGCCAGCAAAATTAGACAAATCGAGTGAGAAACGTCCAGAAACTTTGAAACTTGGTATGATTGTCTGTTCATACCTACCACACATTATACCTAAAATGGGTAGGGGTGGGGTTTAACATGCGAGAGATTTTGCAACGGGTACGGTAGTCTTTATTAATTTTTTCGGATGTTTTGGGCATGAAACATGTAAGAGCAAACATTTATTTTCACATTGATGAATTTCCGCTACAGCAAGTGTCTACTGACCATTCTTTGCGAGATGCTTAATGAAGCCAACAACGATCCAAAATTGTCCAAACGGGTCATAACTGTATATGAAACATTGATGTACAAAAATTACGTCAAAACGAAAGCACAATCGTACAAATAAAAGCTTCCTGAAAAGCCAAGACCCAAAAAAGCATATCAAGTTCGATTGAATTACAAGTTCTCACTGTTTTCATGGCTTTCAACGGCGTAGAGCATCATGCGTTTTTGCCATCAGGTC
Organism: Teleogryllus occipitalis; assembly: GCA_011170035.1. Lineage (NCBI taxonomy): Eukaryota > Metazoa > Arthropoda > Insecta > Orthoptera > Gryllidae > Teleogryllus > Teleogryllus occipitalis. Next base: position 207,899 of record BLKR01001081.1, on the reverse strand, counting down.
GTAGAGTTAAAATAGTAAGGGAAAAAAGGGGAAGGAGTACGCAGGGGGATTTTTCCCTGTTGCCAGCAGTGGCAGCTGGAGCGAGTGTGATCAGATCTTCACCTCTCTCTCTCTAGCGACCGGCGTTACTATTTTCATCCTTTATTTATCAGGTAAGATATGATTTCGTTACGTTAGCATGTAACTTTTCTGTGAAGAGATCTACTGTTTTATAGATAAAGAAGTAATGTCAGACTCCTAAGTATATGTTGAGAAGGTCATTCCTTTCCGAACAACATGTTCACGTTAGGCTCTACCTGTAATGAATTGTGCTTTATGTTTGGGCGTTTTAGAGAAACAATACATCGGCGCCTAAGTGTACGCGAAAATTTTATGTGCTTACTCTTAGCCATTCGTAATTTGAAGAAGACATTTGAATAGTGGGTTGCAATCTCAGAAAAATCTTTCAGTTACAGGTACTGAGCCATAAAACTCTGACGTTAGATGTTTTTATGAGTGAGGATTACTATTCTCTTTCACTAGTAAGTTTCAACCTTTTTCATAACTATTACAATTGCAGACTAACGTGAAAATGAAGTCGCACCTTCCTCTTCTCAGATTGATGTTTGTATCCAATCAATCGTGCCACTTCAACACAAAAAACAAGAAGCCATAAGTAAAATATCTAAAAAAATCTTAAGTCTTGTCTCCATTCAAAAATTTGTTAGAGAAGAAGAAAAAGGAAAAGCGAGATTTAGAGGAAAGGTCAATCGAGCTGTTCAGAAAAATACACGTGGGGACATAATTAAAGGAGGAAACGGAAAATCCTTAAAAGCAAAAATAAAACTGTGAATAATGAAAACCCGGTTTCCTCAACAAGTTCGGAAAACCATGACGAGATAATATACCTACACTGCAAACAATCATACGATTAAGACTGGATCCAGTGTGGAATATGTAAGGAGTGGTGACATGAGGAATGTTCCAGTTACGAAAGCACTGGAGCTTTTGTATGTGAGTACTGCTAAATTTTTCGCTCTGCATACTCTTACCCACCATGCAGTGTAAGTGCACGTATTTCACCATTTTTTCTTCCAGTTTGTAATGATTTTTTATTAAGTTATGATTTTCAGATTTTGTATCTTTTTTTTAAGTTCATCAATTATATTTCTGCAAATTTTCAAGGCTCTGAATTTCCAACCATAATTTTTATAATGCAAAATCCACTAGGTGCATACACTTACTCTCTTTTACCTTACTACGTGAAACACTCGGAAGAAAACACTCGGATTTGTAGCGAAACAATTCATGAGAATTACATCTTGATAATGCATCTGCTCACACTTCATAGCTTGTTCATCAATTTTTAGCCAAAAGTAACACTGTCATGATGCCTCAGCCTCTTTGAAATTTTCTGAAATAAGGATCTGCCAGCACCGGCAACGGAAATTTTGAAAATGTCATTGAGGCTAACGGAAAATATCATTAAAAATTAAAATATCCGTTCTAATTCCCTGATACCTAACATCTGCCATCGGGAAATAATAGGGAAATATAAAATGTGGTAAACATCCAATGTACGTTTTAGAGTCTAATGAGGTTCACAGGATTTTTCTTTTTTCCTTTTGAATGGTGTCGGATAGAGCTTTTTAGTGAAACAAAACGCTGACTCTTCCCATCTCTAATTTAAAGTAACAGGAGAATGCTCACTGCGTCTTGCCTCATTGAGAGCGGTAACCAACTTTGGGAGCATAATTGAGAGAAATAGAAGAAATATGAACAGCATATAAGTATTATTTTTATTTATAAAAACAATATTAGTAAGTTGTAGAATCATTCAATAATTACATTTAATAACAATTATTCTATTAACGTAAATACATTATTGTGTCAATCAAGCAAAATATTTATTATTTTAAACTAGTAATGCTAAAACAGCGCGTACTTTCTCGCCTTTAGTAATAGTTATGTATTACTATTTATATCACAATTTCTCTCCGAATTAACACATATATCACATATTTTTTGTAAAACTCATTATAAATCGTGGAACATTTGATGCAAAAGCTAAATATATTCTAGCAAATATCAACACAAATTTGACAACTATAACTGCCAATAAGAGGTAATTCACAGAAATTATCTCCCGAGTCATTATGTGGAACCATTGTTGCATTCCTATCTTTTTTCTTACTTTATTTCTTGTTCGGCCAGAAGGCCTTTCAAGAGATTGAATACAATTTTATTAAAATTCACAATTAGGTTAGGCCTCTTAGATGGTTCATAGGCAGCGTACTGGCTTCCCGTAGTGTGGTCCCGGGTTCGATTCCCGGTCGAGGATAAAAATGGAATTGAAGCTTCCCTTTAAAATCGTCCCAGTTTCTGTAGCTGCGAGACGAAGAAAAGCTCAAGCAGGCGGATCTTACTAGTTACGGTGAAGAGAATACGTCATGTTCGCCTCATTTCGCTCTGACCCCCAAATATGGTAATTTGATCCACAGGCATGGGAGACACTGGTAGCTGGCCGGCGAAGTCGGACTACCGACCCAATAACGCCAAATACATACATACAATAAGGTTTTGGCACCATCGCTAATTGTTAACTCATTTACACCATCACTAATATTAGTAGTTAAGACTCTTGTTTAATTTTAAAGAATTTTGATTTTAATTAAATTGTCTGGGTATCAATAATATATTAGGAATTATTATTATTATTATTATTATTATTATTATTATTATTATTATTATTATTATTATTATTATTATTATTATTATTATCATTATTATCATCATTATCATTATCATCATTATCATCATCATCATCATCATCATATCATCATCATCAACGATGATGATAAAATGATAAAATAATAATAATAATAATAATAATAATAATAATAATAATAATAATAATAATAATAATAAGAAGAAGAAGAAGAAGAAGAAGAAGAAGAAGAAGAAGAAGAAGAAGAAGAAGAAGTTGGATCTAAGAAATATATATACTTATTTGTTTTAGGGGAGCTCAGAAACATACATATTTTAAAGTATTTATTTTAGGTCACTGTAGAACATCTATGGGCATTAATGACCACTATTGATTTACACCAGAGATATTTTATAAATTAAAATAAACAGAAATATTAAGTACAATATACTTTTTATAATATTTTTTTTCTTTCACATGCAAACAATATTTCTATACATAACACAGTCCAAAGCGTAGAAATAGACATTTTTTAAAAATGATCAATTGGCTTAAAATTTTAATGATAAATTTCTCTTACTTTCCAATCTACCTTACTGACATAATACATGTTTGACACTACATAATGTAATGTAAAGAGAATCGAATTGATACTGATGATACTGATTAAATCAAGTAAAGTATTTTAATTTTTCATGACTTTGAAAACTATTCACATTTAAACTCAAAATCACTGTTAAAATGAAAAAATGGCAGGAAAAAGTTCTTATCAGGTGTTAAAATTGATCATTGGATAAAATGAGTTTGATATTTTTGTCAAAGAAATTATTGTTGCATTTATTTCCAAATTTATAATAAAGTATAAATATATTGTATATACATACAGGCAACTATCATATGTTCCTTTTTCTGTTTTGAAGATATCTTTTACAAATAATACACTGTATATTCACTGTCAATACTCTACTCTAGGCAGCACAGATGAACTACTTCCTAGAAAAGTATTCATGATTAATATGTCCTCCGTTACCAACAATATGTATCCTTTGATTATGTTTATTAGCATATAAATTGACCTACATACATAAAAGTGTAAAGATAATTATAATACTTGAATTGTGTAGACCTTGGAACGAAAAATATTTTGTTTACAGGAAACCCTTTCTAATAATCCCTTCATGACATTTTGAAACTTCCAGCATTATTATTCTAATAAAAGAAGTTGGCTCTCATGATTTTGTTGTTTGGTTTTCAATTTCAGGTTATACCATACTTGAAATTTTTATTTACAATCATGCAGATAGCATTCATTTGATTGAAATTTAAAAAAGATATTCTAGAAATATATAATCACTGAGTATAATGGGCATACTACAAATATTTTTAGTATGTACTGATTTAACCAAAATATTTAGATAGCATTTTAAATTGAAGAGCAAACTTCTGTAAATCAATCGTGACATTGCATTCACAGTAAATATTTGCAAAAGACATGTATATATTGCTCATTTGCGACCTGTAGAACACTAAGTACTCCACTCTTTTATTGTAAATCACAACTTTAAGAAGTTACTTGAATTGCTCAAAACTTGAAATACGATTCTACACAATACTAATTCAATAAAATTATGACTTCCAACACATTAGGCAATTAGTACAAAATACGAATTTATGTTTACTTACCAAATCATAACAGTTTGGTGACATGAAAACATGCTGGCGTACTCGAACGAAAACACAAATGTCTAAAAATGTATCGGTCATGAATGAACGAGTTCAATTGAATTTCCCCCAAAAGAACCACTCGAGCAGGTATTTCAGTGAACGAACGTTCATTTCTTTTTCGAACCATCCATGCTTCTTGTTCCTTGATTTACTTTCAACCCAACAAGCATAGAGAAAAGAGAGTATCTTCCTTGCTCCACAGACTGTGCTTGCTCTATGGAACAAGTCTGTTTCGTAAAACTGGTTTTGTTTCTTACTATGGATGTAACATACTCTATACAGTCGACGGAAATATAATGTTCGAAATCAAATAAGTGATGTGTAAAACTGTGGAAATGGTCACATTCCATGACTCCATCACATCCATAACTGCCGACTTTATGTAGCACCCAAATTTCAATTACCAAGGAACATGTCCATACTATACGCGCAAGTTTTCTTAATATTCCACAGCGGGGGTTGCGGGGAGAGGAAGGCTGTGGTTACGTCACGGAATAAAAGGGCGTACCAACTGAGGGCATGAACTTAACGCGCCAAAGCGTGCCACCAGAAATGTTACGATTGTTTTGAAAGTTGGAGGTGGTTGTTGCCAGCATTGTAAATTGGTACGTGCCGTTCCGAGTCGAACCTAAGTATCTCAACGGGCCGTGCTGTTAAGCGCTGGACGAGGACTAGGGAGCTCGTGCATCAAGAAAACTTGCGCGAGCAATAGACAGATTATCCTCTTCTGTTCGCGAATCGACTCCCAACATCTCGAGAAAGGTGAACAAAAAAGAGAATAACGACAGTCTGAGGAACGAACCTGGGTGGATCGAGGGCATTCCGTATTCATTGTGCGTCTTTCATCTTACGGTAGATGGTGCATGTTTAACTTTCTGACGTTTTGAAATTAAATTTTGTTGTTGTATAGTGTGAAAAACGTTTAAGAGAATGGTGCAGGTCTCATTTTCGTAGAAAAATCTGATTTTTAGAAAATAACAAATATTCAAAAAATTTTCGGCGTCTTCCTACAACCCCAAGTACGATGATACAGATTTTTTCTCTTAATGAAAGCTTCCGTACAGATAGGTTTGGAACTACGTTCATGTACAATGTTTCGAAACTTTGAACAATTTTTGAGTAAGTTTGTGTGAAATTACGTACGTCCTGTTTTAACACTACTAGATTTCACATTTTTCAATTTGTTGGTCCCCTGATGACAGAATTGAAATATGTCCTATATGCAGATTTTCGTAAAACAGAATTGGCTTAATTTTTGAGAAAATATCATTAGAGTTTCTGAAGAAGCGTATTTTGAGCTTATTTTTAATATATTTTAGTTTCCGAGAATCATCATTGGAAGTAAATTGAAACACTAACACAAATGTAATAATGTATAAAAACGCTATTAATATAAATATTAACGACATGAGATATATTTTTAAAATTGTGTGATTTTCTGAAAAATCAATAAAATTCATCAAAATGGAGTTAACCTCATGCTATTTAGCGCATTTAGCACTATCCATACAATACCTTTAAAAAAATTATTTCAAGCCGTTTTCAATAAAAGCTTGTTTTTAATATTTTTCACTCAAAATTACGCGAAAACTACAAATGTTCTGAAAAAATTGTACAACACATTAAATAAAGAAATTGTGGAGAAAAATTTAATTTGAAAAAAAAATCTTCATTTTCAATATTGCAGTTGTAGGACGACGCCGAAAAAATTCCAAGCTTTTGCAATTTTCGAAAATACAGGGGTAACCGTGCTAATCAGACCTAAGCGATCATTATGAATGAATGTAAAGAAAACTTTGGTGCCATTTTTGAGAAAATTTCTAAAATGGGCTTAAGAAAAGTACCCCAAAGTTAAAAAAATGTTATTCAAAATCGCAGAGCTAGCTAACTCTGAGTCTTCAACAATCGGGCGGAAGTTGAGAACGATTACTCGAGGAGAGGAGCGTTCGGTGCACAGTTTAAATTCGTGGCCATCAATGTTATAAAATTACGAGTGTCTTCGAGTGGGGTCAAATACTACAGACAAGGCGATGCAGTATGCGTGGTGATATGTTTCTCTCTCGTCACTCACGATAGTATGCACTATGCGATGCAGTATGCGTGGTGGTATGGAGCGATTTTCCAAAGGATGAGCCAAAGTGACAGCTAGTGCTGGCAACATAACTGAAGGTTCTGTGGTCGTCGTGCCCTCCATTCCATTAGATTCCCTTCCCGCATTCGTTCGTTTCCAGTTGGCTAACCTGTAACTGGTTTCGACACTTCCTTTGGTGGTGTTCTTGTCCGAAAAAATATAGGGCGCCGCGAGAAATAATTGAAATTAGGAAGTGCAGTGTAATGTGCTCTTCTGTAAAAAATATTTTTTTCTTTATATATTACATTGAATTTACTTTTTGTGTGATAAATATTATGTTTACTTTAAAACTAAGACTTGAATGCGAGATGCGTACCGTGCACGTGTTTCCGGCTTAAAATCATTTTTCTTTCTATTTACATTCGTGGCAGTTTTCTTTTACTGATTGTGAGAACATGTTAAGAGATTTTCCACATACATAATTAAATTTAAATATTTCCCGAACTCGCGTACGTGCATATTACTCAGCGAAACTCTTAAGACTTCTTCATAGGGATGCTTTCACAGGAGCCATTAACACTTTACGAAGGGGTGTAACTGAACAGCTGTCGCGGCGGAGAGATACTTCTCTAAAATACATGTGATGTTCACTTGTTTTCGCGAACTGTCACTTTGGCTCATCCTTAGGAAAATCGTTCTATATGTTTGGAGTATTCCATAATAAACGGCCAGGGATATGGCACTGCCCGATTAAAAAGAGATCTTCAATTTTGCGGATTATTTCGATCACAATAGCTGCGCCCTAGCCGCGTGAGTAGTGTAGAAACGTTCTCGGTGCTGACGGTACTGCTAAGTAAGCGAATGTAATTATTCTAGTCTTCGCCATGTCCAATTTGGGCGGACATTTTGTGCATTCTCTGTTGACTGCAATTACTAACGTGTATGCCACAGTTCTCATCCGTCGGCTGTATATAAGGAGCGTTGCATGTTCCACTCGACGTTGTGTCATGCATTGCATCCAAAGCGACTGGCATTCTCCAGGAAGTTCAAATATTTCATACTGTCTTTTGTGTAACAATTTGATACTTCATGTGTACAAATTGTCATTTAATATTTAAATTTACTAAGTTTTACTTTACCAACTCAAAAATCCTCCAGGGAGTTCAAATATTTTGTAATATGTTTTGTAACCTGAAAAAATTTAATCATCGGTACGATTTGTCATTTGATGTTTTGTTTCTTATGTGTTACTTTATCAACTCAATAATACTCCGGAGAGTTTCATATTTCATAATGTGTTTTTTGTAATGTGTAATAATTTAATACTTTATGTGTAACAGTTTGCCTTTTAATGTTTCACTTACTATGTGTTATTTTGCTAAGTCAAAACCGTTCTTTCATATGTTAAATACTAGAATCAATCTTGCCATTAACATGCTCAAACAAATGTAAATGTATCTTCATTATTATTCAATTTGTGATACTCATTTGGATTGCTTTGTCTGTGCCAACAGGGAGGTAGGAATTACTACCCACAACATAATATTTGTCCACGGTCCACAAGCTGGCGGGTAGTTATTTTTATCAACGCTCTTTCTGCTCGCCACTTTGCAAATAGGACGGCAGGTCATTGCGTTCATGTTGAACGTGTGGCTTCTACGAGCGTTTCTCACAAATCCTCAGGCGGCAACGCCAAGGATTGCGCCGAACCTCGGCCAATCAGCCCTGGCTACCAGATCAAATGTTCTGGAATATTTCCAATCCATGTATTTGATTGAACAATCAGTCTACACCTTCTTAACTTGTCTTATGTATTTGTGCTGATGCAATATTCAATTAAAATTAGATTTGGAATATACTCCGTAGCATACAGACGTGTTCTACGAGCCAAGAAAAGTTTTATTCCCTTTGGGGAAATAGAAGTCCCATTTTAGGCAGTTTTGGAATTATCACTACTGTGCATGTCATTTTTAAGTGTATTTGAATCAAATCGAAGTGTTCTTGGTGGCACGCGGACGTGTTTCAAGCGTCGCGTACTGTTTTATTGCCTTTGTGCAAATAGAAGTCCTATTTTAGGTAGTTTTGGCAGAGTACCTGATACCAGCACTTCAAGCCACATTATTTACGTAAAGTGAGTGTGTTTTTATTTTACAGAAGTTGGTGCATTTCATGTGAAAAAATCTTCTATTCATATTTGTGCGTGTTAACATTGTAGGAAGTATTACACAACCATCGTCTCATTCAAATTACCTTTCCGAGCAATCTTTAGTTTTTGGCTAGTGAATGTAATACCACCCCATCATACAGTCCACTCTTTTATTTATCCATTCAGTACGCCAGCCATCCGTTAAAATCTCGAATTCTATATTCCACAGCTTTACATAACTTTCTATACAATACGAATATTACTCCGTATACAAGAGATTACAAATAAGTTTATTTTTATTTCCGCATATATGAATATTAGGTTTGACATTCAATGTTGAATTTTACTTGCAATTTAAAAAAACAAAAATAAACAATACTTCTATTCGATACTTGCTGTTTATAGGTTTGCACCTGGGATCGAATGGATTGAGTAAGTTAAAATTATTGTAACATAATTTGATAAAATAAATAAAGATCAAAAATATTTCTTACGACTAAGTGTGTGTTTTTAACATGTCATGACTTGTGAATGTCCGTGCTCAAAGCCCCCGTAGACAGAAACAAATATTTGCATTGTTGGGCGGTGTTGGTACTGCGTGGTGGCGGCCGGATAACCATGAATTGCCTCAAGTGACGATCTGGACGCGACCATTAAGCATTCGACACCAGCGAGATAGTTCATGTGACTGCTCGTTGAGGGCGCGGACGTGACCGGTCGGCAATAGTGTTTTCGCTGTGGTCTAAATGCTGACACTATCAAGCGCACGAATTCGCAACCCATGCAGGCACGTTGCGCGCTTGCACCCTCGGTTGTTCACGAGTGTGCCGATTAAATAGTATGGCAGAATACGTGACAAGAATGACATCATCCAGTGTCATAACAGGATAACATGACATAACGCAATGATAGCAGGTAGGGAGCACAGTGTATTTTGTTTCGAGGTGAGATTTCATAGGTAAGTAAACACATCCGCACACAACTGATAAATTTATTATTCACAAAAACAATAAATAATTCCTTTTTATTTATTTAATGTAATTATTTAACGCCAAAAAAGTTTAAAAAAATCTGCACGATGTATTGTGGGAAGAAATGTATTCTGTGCAGGTTTTCTTTAATTCTGAAATCCCTACTCTAACCCATATGCAAGCTGAATTCTGAGTACAGGTGGAAATGAGCGTTTTTGACAAGAATTGAAAAGAAAATATTCGCTCCCGTGTAATAAAAACTATTTGCAAAGACAAATCAGCAATAGATTTGAGATATTATCCATCCTCGTGCCCATCGTGAAGGACTCAACTTACTGCCGTGAAAATATGGGGAACGACATAACTTTATTTATGAATACAAAATTGCAACTTCCTAGCTCTTTCAGTTACTATAAACATTAAGTGTGAAGTTGATGAGTTTTGCAAAAAACACTAATAATAGTATATTTTCAATCTACGTTCACGGAAAGTACTTTTTTGAAATTATTTTAAACATACATTATTAGAAAGAGTACGTTTTGAAGCCTATTAAATAGTGTATTTATTTACACGATAAGAAATAATCCTTTTTTAGGAACATGTCCTCCCACGCCACGTTCAGTATAAAGAACGAAACATTTCTGCTTATAAAAATCAAATCGCAACCTATTCGTTAGAACTATTCGGTGAAACACGTTGGACTTACTCTAGACAGAAGGTTCACATTAATAATTTAAATTAAGAATAAAAAAAAGATTTTGACATTCTTTTGGAAGTTTCAAAAATTAAACTGGGTTCTGGGTAGGATTTCGTCTTTGACCCATTAGGAACCATGGTTTCATTTTTGGAATGCATTTTAAAATTTAATATCTCCCATTGTATTTTCTACAAGTAAAGTTTGTTAAAATACGTCAAATATATTATTACATTTGTCATTCCGAATTTGAATGCAGAAACATTGGTACTTGCAGAATAAATGGTAAAGATAACGATTTGTTTTGTAAGTACTCGTTTAAGAGAAACTTTTCCGTAGGAGCACGTGTGCGGGTGAGTTAACTATTTCATGTGTTGTAATGTACACTTAGAGTTTTGTGTTACGTGTGATAGGGACTTCAGAAATACTATGTATATTACTCCGTATACGCGAAAGTAAAAAGTACCCAAAATATACAGTATGTTCTTCTTCTTAGTACATTACATTTTAAAATTATACAATATTATCTAATCCCCCTGTAGAAACAAATTGCACATGAAATGTACAAAAAAATCACCTGAAAAGCTGCAATGGAAATCCAGATCGACATCGCTCGATAAACATCAGGATTCTGAGAATATGCTAAACAAAGCGAGAGGCAGCCTAGTTAAAAAGAAGCTGACGGAGAGAAGAAATGCCAACAAACAAGTAGATAGCAATCACGTAATCGATGCAAAGAATCTTTACACAAGAACTCAACCTTTGGTGCTAGTTCGAGTAAATGATTCATTTAAGAATGATTAATATCTTACACTTTCAAGTGCCTTTGCCTGAAACTGTAAATGAAACGTAATGAAGGCAACTTTGAACGATGGGTTCACTTCGGCTGCTTTTTCCAGAGCGAAGTGTAAGAAGTCAATAATTATCTTGATGTTATTTTTACTGGTGAAAGACAAGTCGTGGTGCTTAAGAAAGTATGCACTCCTGGGTGGCCAAGAATTCTTATTGATTACCAGACGTTCAAGAACAGTGGTAGTGGAATATTACTGTAGAGAGTGGAATGATATACTTTGCATGGTTTTATATTTTATTAATAAAAATTGTGACAAAATAGTATTCTTATATTTTCCAAATCTACGAGAGCTTTTCTGGCCAAGATCAACATTATCATATGTAATTGTACGAGTGCTTTGGAAATTGTCGAGATGTATTCAGACTAGTCTAACGAGAAGTGAGTTTCTCTGAAATTTTTTTTACTTTCCGAAGTACGATCCACAGCACAAAGGCTTTGACACACATGAAATTTAAACCGAGTTCAATAATTCCTCCTCTCGACCAATCTTAGGCGAATTACGCAATTTATCGCCGGAGAATTATTGCTATGGTTTCATCAATTCGTCGTGTAGTTCTTTCTTCACAATGTAAATTAGTGGTGCTACAGAACGGCGCAGACTTTCGCGTATTAGTTTTCTAATTTCTTTGGTCTGGACTAGCTTTTTCGTCTTGGCCCATCCTATTGCCAGATGCCATCTATTACCTCCCAAAGTAATTTTTTAAAAACGTTTCTTAACTTTTCGGTTTCCTAATAGTAGAACCTACATTTTGCTGGAACAATATTAAAGACGAGTAAAAGCTCATTATAAATGGCAATTTTCATTGAAAAATTTGAAGCTCTTTTTAAGAAAATGGCTTTTAAGCGTTACTGTAAATGTGAATTTTAGGCTCTTTTTCACAGAAAATTTTCGAGGTTTCGAAAAACTTTCTTTGAAGTCATGTGAAGCTTTTTAACTCGCAAATGTGATTATTCAAATAGCCGAAATAGTGGATATTAACGATGCATGAGATATTACCAAAAATATTTATGTTATTTTTGGGAAAACGGAAGAATACCCCAAAATAAACTATATGTCACACTAAATAGTGAAATTAGTACTATCCGTTGAAAAAGTTTAAAGAAAAAATTTGGACCCATTTTTGAGAAAATTTTGAGAATGTCCCTGGGGCATTCATGTACAATTCCCCCAAATTTTAAAGAATTTTAAAGATTTTCAAACTCAAAGCGTCAACTTGAGCCATATGGACAGGGATTTATTCTATTTGGCAAAAATCCTATGCATGGTTTAGGCGCTAGTAGTATTCACAAACGGACAGACGGACATTAGTTTTGAAAAAAGCACTTTTTCGGTATCAGGGGAGCCCAAAACGTATATTTCCATTGAAATCTCGAAATCAATTTTCCGCAGCATTAAATAACTTTATCTATAGTACATATATTACTCCGTATATACGTACTATACGAGAAAGTAAAAAAAGAGGATAAAACATTGAGAACAAATACAATGTTACAAGATGTTTCGGCCTTAGCAGTTTGTGATCTCGAGCGTCCGGCGCAGTGATTGTCACGTGTCAGATAACAAGGCCCACAGCCTGTTCGGACCCTGCTCTGTGCATGCCCACAGTTTGCCTGAGTAGTCCTCCCCACTCCCTGAGACATCGGCTGTACTCGCATTTGGGCGTGCTCACGCACCGTGAACACGTGTCACATGTCCAATATTTCCGAAGAAATGCTAACGCTATAATGAACTTACATAACTGATTTTTTTCGCCCACTTTATCATTGTGAATAAAAATGATAGAGTTCCATTTAAAGAAATGAAGTTGATAGCAATATTTTAGCAGTTCTGCAGTTTATACAGTAGGGTTATTTAAGTTTTAATAAACTTACCCAGCGTGATCCTCTAATTAGTAATAACAATACCTTGACCATTTTCACTGCCTGAAAGTGGTGGTGTTCATCTCCCACAAGGTGGTGAGATACGGCGACCATTTAGACGCCAGCTTTCGAGGGAATTTATCTTCCAGGTATCTCCCCATCTGAAGCACCTCCCCAGTTAGAACAAGCTCTAACCTCCCGACTGATCTTCCGAGTGCAGTGGATGTAAAAGTAATTGTGTGTGTGTGTGTGTGTGTGTGTGTGTGTGTGTGTGTGTGTGTGTAAGGGAAGATGTTAGGAGAAGGAAGAGCCGGGAAAGATCGCGCGCGGACCGTGGCCCGTTTGTTAGGGTTGTGTTCCGGCATTAGCTTGCTGTTGATTGGCGAAATCACCGAAAACTACAGATCAGAACAGCCGGCCGCTAGAAATCTTCTCCAGACATCGTCTGAATTCGATCTAGCTAACGTTTTGATATCAAAGATTTGTCAGCGTCCGACTCGAACCGTACTTCCTCTCAATCAGTCTGGCTGCCGAGCGTGGACGATCCGTAGGGCGACTGTTTCACGCTGTCCTGTCGTGATGCGGCATTAAACAGCGAGCGCGCTACGTCTGTGACGACTGGTGAGGTCGCCAGCGATAGAGAGAGCTCGTAATTCGTTCCCTCTACCCATTAGTTCACAAATTTGCGGATTCGTCGTTTATATCCCAAAAAAGATTTTAATTTGTGAGACTTACATGTACGCTTAACACTCAAGAACTTCGTAAGCACAACCTTCTGAAAGTTACAGACCAAGAGGAATTGTTGAGGGGCAGCTCCTTAGTAACGAAGTGTATGTCAGGAAAATGACATAGGAAACATTAGTTAACTTAACTGAGCAAATGACAATGGTCTGGTTTTTACAGCTGATATTGTTCATTTGTGTTATCTTATTATTACCTAGTAATATATTTGCTCTGGTAAAGAGACTAACTAAAATATAAACGGTCCAAAATATATTGAAGCGTAATATTTAGATATTTCAGTATGTATTGTTAAACCCACTTTGTTTATGATTGTTTGTATTGAACGTTTTTACATTGTGATACGATTTATAGAACTGCCAAGTAATATGAAAGCTAACGACACCCAGAAAATTGATATAGCAAATTCGACGTGATTGAAACGTGAATAATTAACAATGAAGGCAATAAATTAACCAGTTGAAGTTCGTATAATAAACAATACCTCATCAATTTTTTCAATAGAAACTAAAGTGAAATCTTCGATCACGGTTAGATTGTAACACAATAATTAGTTTTCGTGACGGTCGCCGTATCTAGAGACGAAGAAAAGTGTTGGAACGTGTGTACCAGAAGTCAAGTGGTTTCGTGTGTCATTACTGAAACCAAAGAATATTACAAGTTCAACTTTTCCATTATCAGTGTTGATTTTGCCTTCGTTGCAAAACGCCTTTCAGCTTCATATACAATGGCAGTAGCTTATCAGTGAGTGAATGAATATTTAGTGTTTCCTGCTACGTCAATTACTTTCGCCATTGCTCCCGGGACTAAAGTGAGTGTTTTAGCTAGGGTTGGTGGAATTTCTCCTCTGACCACGTTACATTGCAGTGTTTCCCTCTCTAGGTATTTCCCTGCAGTGGGACATTTCTCCAGTCGAGACAAACTAAGGCGGTTACTAGCTCCGACATGTGTGCTGCAGTGCATGTAAGTGTGTATTTATGTAAGAAGACAGGAGACAAAAATGAGAAGGAATCGCGCGAACTTCTTGGTTCGTTTGTTAAGAGTATCCGGTATTCCCCGAATTGAACGAAGAAACCAAAGAAAACTACTGATCAGAGCACCCAGCCGCCAGAATTATCCTCCAGGCGGCGGCTGAATTCTATGTATATATGTAGTGTCGATAATCCACCACCGATTGGTCTCGAACTCTAGTCCGCTCCCTTTCCAGCCCCAGACACAGCAGTGGCAAGTTATTGCCTTTGTCTCTCAGTCCGGAGAAGGGATGGAGTAAGAAATATGCTGCAGTGCAGTAACGTTGTGTCTGACAAGGTAATGTTTTTACCAATACTGATCGATGTGATGTTGCGTGATGGTGTAAAAGAAACTAGGAGATCTGTACCTGCTTTTGCGAACATTTTCCTCTTGCTCCGTCTCCGAGGTGACGAAGGATTTCCACACACAGTTCTTTTGTTACAATACGACCTTCTGGAATAAACTCATACTGGACGAGATCCAGTGCATCGGAGTTGGCCTCTGCTAGTGTTCTTAGGAAATTGTTCTACTCCCATTGTATAATGCTGTCATTTGATAGCTGCAACCAGTTGCATAATGATACTCATTACGATACTGACTTCATTATGGTACAGGTTCTTGACCAACCACAGAGACGTTTACAAACCAATAGTACTGACACTAATTAATTCAGTGAGAATTGTTCCAATAAATGTTACGTTGGATTGTGTACATAAAAATTGCATTTGATATTACATTATATTTGTCAGTTTTAATTCCTTTTATTATTAGTATTTTTTCGTGAAATATTATTTAAAATAAATTTGATCGTAATTTCACTTTGAACCTATTTGACTAACTCAGAACTCCCTCGCAGGCCGACTGGTAACCACAGCCACCTGCGGCAGTATGCGAGGGTAGGGCTTGGCTGCATCCTGCATAACTGCCACGGAACGATTCAATCTAAAAGTTCAACGGGAATTCAATGATATTTAAACTTGCGCTATTCTTTTAAGCATTCCTTCTTCTACCCGTAGAAAAAAATCACAGAAAAAAATTGGAGTGCTTTTTGAGAAAAAATATTTTTTATTGTCTATTCTTCGCGCCAATTTGCACAAAAACGACTCATATTTTCGAAAAATTGAATATGAATTTATTTAAAAAACGGATCTCATTCAGAAAGAATCTTTATCGTCGATATTATTAGTTGTAGGGAGACGTCCCAAAAATTGCACTTTAAAATTTAAAAAATTGAAATTAAAAACATATCTGAGTTTTAAACGAACTTGAGACCTACACCAATTCTCTTAAGCATCCTTTACACTATCCGAAAAAAAACCATTTGCACAAAAAATTTTGTGCTATTTCTGAGAAATTTTTGAAAATGTTTTGAGGCTTCATGTAAAGTACCCTCAAGAATCAAAATAGTCTTTTGAAACTCCCAAAGTCTCGAGGTTGTTCAGATTGATTGGGGAGCGTCAATTTTGAAGAAAATCGCTGTACTGTTTAGACGCCAGCGTTAACCACAGACGGGTGGACTGACGTTTTGCAGTCAATATTTCGGTATCAAGGACCCATAAAATATAAACTCGGACTACACCCCGTGCTAGAGGATTTTTTTCTGTATATATCAACAGAATTTATCTACTTTTTCGTTACCAGGGCCCGGCAATAAGGATTTTTTCTGCCGAGAATTCGCCGTTTTTTGGCAGATATTACTTTTTTTGCAAAGTATCTTCGTAAGGATGAGAATGTAAAAAGGGCAAGTAAGATGTGAAAAGGGATTAAATAGCCAAATTAGAAATTAAATGAACCAAAATTAGAAAGTGGTCTCTTAAAAGACTAACTGCACGTTCCTAAAAATGATCTTCTGTTGTAACTTCCAGTGGATATACGAAACAAACTAATGTATGTTGGCCATGTATTGTTGTTAGGTGACGATATGAAGGCAAAGCATTACTCACGGAATAACTAGAAATGTTTATGTTAAACTTAACCTAAGCAGTTTCTTTGGTCGAGTTTTTTCAGGGTAAGATGGTAATAATAAAGTATTGATCAAAACTGGTAAATGGTAAAAATGCCATACATCAATTTTATTATTCGTCTCATTTATTATACTTTATGATCGATATCGCAAATAATTTTTCAGTAGCATTTAGGAGGATTCATTTTCGTAATCAAAAGTTCGAAATAACTTTCTATTCACTATGTAATACTTTTATTTTTTGTTTCTTTCCTCGAACGAACTTCAAGAAGGCCAAAAATAACAATCACTATCTCGGCCTTTGTCGTGATAAATTTTCTACCGGGGGAAATTCAGCCATTCAGAAATACAACACGTGATAAAACTATTTCGGTCTTCAATCCCATTTCATAATTATTTGCACCTGGCCAAACACGCAAAACCGAAGATATTTTACCCGGCGTCTTCAACGCCGGAAGAGTAAACAGCACCTTTATCAGTCGTCAGTGCACGTTTCGAGTGGCTCACGTATCAGCCATTAGTCAATCAGTGCTGGATAGCTCTGTCTTTGATAAGCTACCTGTGGTCGGACCCCGACAAGTGCGTAAATGAGAGTGTCTCTCTATTCATTATTTTTGAGGGACCTTCGATTAATGAATCAGTAACACGTTGATAAGTTCTATGTTTAGATATATCTTTGTTCACTCTGGTTAGAACGAGCGTATCAAGGTTTCTTAGTTTCTGGTGAAAAACTTTAAAAGTAACACGAAAGGATACCTGTAAACATGATAGTATACTCTCTGCCTTTAAAGACCAAAGAAAACTTTTCTTTTTACGTGTCGGAGGTACAATGAGAGCAGTGGACCGATGGCAACATTCCTAGGATAGTAATAACAGTATACTATCTTACTCCATGCTTAATAATATGTCGAGGAAAATCGAACACATTACTTCCATGATGATTATGTAATATTTCAAAAGGATGATAATAATTTAATTTGTAATAGGGTAATAATCATAATGGCAATTGTGATCACATACTTTCTGATGAATCATTGAAGTGAAATGTAACCGATCAGGTTGAATTCATTAATAAATTACAAGAATCAATCGTCACATTAAATAGACATGTTGATTGAATTATAACTGAATTACAAGTAGAAAATTGAAATAAGATTACCAATAGAAAGTAGTTCAAACAACGTTAGTTGCAGCTGCGACTATTCATTGAGTTTCTTTCGTGATGAAAAATCTTTGTCTGTGACCCGTGTAACAGCATTGAGAAAATTACAAAGTTTACCACCCACAGCACATGATGTTCGTCTCTCAGCAGATCATTAGATGAAGTTGTCGTTATGAGAGAGCTGAGGACAGTTCACAGTATCGGATATGGTGCATTGTGGGTTGAATGATGATATACATTATAATTCATAAAGTTGACCCTGTCCACATCGCGAAAGTATAAATTGACTGAGTAATTACATTTAGTTTGTTTGTATTTTATAAACATGATTAGAGAGTGAATAAGCCAATGGCGAAGTGTCGCTGGGGTGACGAGAAGTGGTCTGGCTGTCGTGAGACAGGCCGCGCAGTCAGGGAAGCTTCATTAATAGTCCGCAGAGAGCGCGTGGAACGTTGAGGTTGAAAGCCAAGTCGGTGGTGCGCTTTTAACAACTCAATTTATCTTTAGTTTGTTGTGCAACATTGGATGATACAAGTTATGATCTAATTTGTATAGTCACTAATCAGTTTGTCATGCGTGTACATACATTGCAATATATAGTTTTGTGAACATTACGATAACGCGAGTGAGGCGAAAAATGGTGATAAACCCAGTTGGTAGTATTGGTCATAATCAATGCTAACAATTAATGTTAGAACAACATATGTGGCTAATGGAAATACACAATGATAAAAAAATATTCTTTACTTTTCTTCCCTGTATTACAGTACAGGGAAAAGTTTTGGAATTACCTCCACTAAACAATATCAAATTTTTGGTCGTAAAGTTCGTGTTTAGGATTCTTTTGATCTGTAACTTTGCACACACGTCAGAAATAATGTCTTTCAGTGCTATTTAAAGGATGGCTATAATTCGTGTAGGTGACGAGGAGATACACGCAGGTGTATTCGTGTAGGGGACGAGGAGATTTTGCTTTAGAAAATCGGGGTCTCTGAATGGACGGGTGTATGAGTCAAAAAATAATTCTGACCGATTTGAAGCATTTGAGCTGAAACTTGGTAAATACGTCATGAGTAAGGTCTAGTTTAGAAATGTGTCCAAATCTTCAATAATTAATGTAAATTACGTGCACATATACACATAGAGGAAAGAGAATATCACAGGGGAAGAAGAAAGGAATGGAGTAATAAGGACAAAAGGAGAGGGATAAGAAGTAAGAAGAGAGGGAGATAAAAGCACAAGCTACACATAGGTCTAAAAGTATCAGTGTGATTCAAATATTCGCCATATGAGTATGAATCCAGCAGTTTAAGAAAAACAAAGATCTGAATGTAAACCTGAAACGTTAAATCTCTCATGAAATGTAGCTTCTTTTGCCTTCAACTCATTCTCCTCCAAACGATAGAATTGTGATGTTGCCAGTGAATGCAACGAACCCCTCTTAGTATTTCAACTCTCATAGCGTTTCCCACTATCACATCCAAACGCAACAAAGCGCATTGTGCGCAGTCGGCAACTGAAGGGACAATGCAGGCTCTCGCGAAAGGATGTCGGACAGCGACTGTGGTACTGTAGTAGCGACGGTGGTGGCGGTGACGGTGGCGGTAGCGGTGGCGGTGGCGGTGACGGTGACGGTGGTGGTGATGGTGGTCGTGATGGTGACAATGACGGTGACGGTGGTGGTGACGCTGGTGGTGACGGTGACGCTGGTGGTGACGGTGGCGGTGACGATGACGTTGATGGTGGCGGTGACGGTGACAGTGGTGGTGGGGGTGACGGTGACGGAGGCATAGGTCGGAGTCGGAGGCAGCAGATGGAACAAAAAACAAGCCGATAAGTTCAGCTCGGCCTTATTTAACGTGACGAGAATTAAGTAATGTCTTATTTTACGTGGCGAGACTAGGGCCATGAGGCCCGCTCTTCCCCCTGAACACGCAAATTTCACTACGCTCCTTTCACCATCTGGCGGCGAAAGAAGGTATCACTCGGGTGACGAATCGATGCTCATTTTAAGGCAATTTTTTTTGACAATGTGTACGAAACAATTAGTCTACTTTTATTCGCAAATTGAAGTTTTATTCACAGATGACACTATTGTATCTGCGCTTAGAAACTAGAAACAAAAATCTTCCTGTAAACTAAAGAAAAATGTGGGTGTAAAATCGAATAATTGCAAAGAAATATACATCAATTGATGTCACTGCAGCGGCTCTGACCGGGAGGTCCTAGGTTCGAGTCCTGCCGGCGGCCGGATTTTTGGCACTAGCTTTTCAGCTAGGTCGAATTCAGTCGCTGTCTGGAGGAGAAGTCTAGCGGCCGGCTGCTCTGATCGGTAGTTTTCCGTGGTTTCTCCGATCAACACCAGGCGAATGCCGGAGCAATACCATACCAAACGGGCCCCGAACCGCGCGAGATCTGTCCTTCCTCTTGTTGTCCTATCCTCGCCCCTTAGACACACACTTACACTAACATGCACTCCACTACCACACATTCCGGGAGACCGGTCGGGAGCTTAGAACTTGTCCCGGCTGAGGCGGTGCCCTGCTGGTGGGAGAGTCTTGGTTAGGGGGAAACCCCACTAGTCGACGGTAGGTCGGCGCTGGATCTCGCCATCCAGCGAGGGAAAATCACCGTCATCTCCCGAGAAAAACATGCACTACACTAACGGGATTAATGACCAAAGCAGTTGACGCGCCCGGAAACACAAAAAAAAACAATCAATCAATCAAAGAAATATAATTATGTACGTATTGGACACGATTTACTTTCGTTAAATGCTACAAATAAAGTATTTGTTATCTCCACGGTCAACTGAGTGACTGGCAAAACGCTTTTTGAAAGGTGAAAAGCAAGCGGTGCAACAGATTTGGTGAGGGGGGGATGAGTGACGAGGGGTGAGGGGGGGGGAGAGACGAAGAAAGTGAAACGTCTTGGAGCTGGCGGCGATCGCATTAGTGGCAGCGCCGAGAGAGTATTCGTAGTAGGCGGTGGAGGGGACTCTCCTAAGGTGGCTGAGTCGGTGGAGAAGGGGCCCGCGGATGTCTTTAAGGGCGGAGCGACGAAGGAAACAATAGCAATCGGAGAGGCAGCGGTCAACGCGAGTGGCAGCATAGAGCAAGGATTCGGAAGCAGTTTTATTTGCGAACGTTCCCCTTATATTGTTTCTTCAGAGGCTTGTTCATGAGAAAGTTCATTAGTTGTGATTTTTCACCCTCGTTGATATATATTTGCGAAGCATAATATTTAAGCGAATATTAATTTCTATATGTTTGTGGCTCTCTAAAATTCCAAAGAATCAGTTTTTAGTAACTGCTGAGAACATATGTTAATAGAACTTACGTGTTTGGAATACTTCACTCTCTACTTGTCTCTCTAAAATTACAAAGAATCACTTTTCAGTTACTGCTGAAAACCTATGATAATCGAACTTACGTGTTTGAAATACTTCACTCCCTACTTGTCTCTGTCAATACTTGTCACTCTCAAATTCCAAAGAATCGTAACTGCTGAGAACATATGTTAATAGAACTTATGTGGAATACTTCACTGGCGAATGATGAGATTCCGGGTTTAGAAAATCCGGTCATTTTGAAAATCGTACACGAAAAATTGAAAACTGTAGTGAACTAAACAATGGAAACACAACCCCAGAAGTGTTTTACAAATGCAGAGTGACAGATGTTTTTCTTACGGCAAATGTGTGTCAACATGTGTAAAATAAATATGAATGCTCCGTGAAATGTTATGATATTCACAATATTTTTGTTCAATAAACACATTCAGATCGGTGAAATAGTAAACCACAAGAGCACGCACTTTCTTGTGACTTTTCCTCCCTATACTATACTTCTTATCCTTCTATACCTCTACTATCTTCCTATACTTCTTTCCTTTAATTTTTTTGAGGAAATGGTAGAAAGTATTTGTAAAAACCACATTCTTCGAACATTAGCCAGATTGAATGAAGAAATAAAATTTATTGCAAATCCTGTGAACTGTTTAGCATTGTTCACAGACACACACAAACGGACAAACAGACTTTTTGCCATAAACCAAATCTTTTGGTATCGAGGTCCCACAAAACTTGGATTCTGATTTGACAAAGGATTATGGAAAGTCATTTACTTTACTTTTTCTGTCGAAAAATCGTCGTGATCCGCTGCTGCATTGCATATTTTTCTCCACACTAAGATGGTTTATGTATCCATATAGATAAATTTGACTTCGGTAGCTAGTATACAAGATGCTGTATCCAACAAAGACACATTCTCTTTAACATGGAAAAATTCTTTGGGCATTCATCCGATGAACAAATTCTTGAATGAACATTGTAGTTAAGAACAGTCTTAACCCTGCTTGGGCTACGACCTCACACATCTACTTGTTCTACCAGGGGGACGAATCCATGGGGTAGGCACCTAAACTTTTCGCTTTTATCTTCACCCCCCACCGGCGTAAAATTCGCAGGCAGGCTGGTATCCGGATCTCGCTGGAACGCAGTTTGCCCTCATGGCAACCTCCCCAATTGGGTGGGGCTGCCATGCCATCCCAGAGCTACTAGCTATCCAGGATAGTATTGGAGTTCACACAACGCGCTACTCACATGCGCCGGGACAAGTCATACCTCTTTGCCCAGAGTATCGGGCCGCTGCCACGACGAAGCCGAGAGCCCATCAGGGGACCACCCGAACTAAGGCCCGGGCGGCTTGGCACCCACTTCCCTTCTCCTCACAACCTCCACCTTCAGGCTATTGACGTGAGTGTCGCCAGAACCTAGGCTACCCGAAGGGAGGGAGTCAATGTTCCCCTTCTGGACTTCTATACGTACAGCATTCATACAAACACCTCTTGGCCCAAACCAGACTAAGGATACGCGCCATTGACACAACTGCAGAGTCGTTGGGCAAGCCTAGCAACACGGAGATTAACCTGTGCCTACTCACTGCCTCTACCGTGAAGCTAACGACGTGAGTTGCACCGTGAAACTTAGGGTGCGGATGGACGTTTCACGTCTCCACCAAAAACAGCGCTCACATGACTCCCCCCCCCTGCGGGTAGTTAAGAAGAACATGTACAGTATTGATTTTGAATGTTAATGTGTATCACTATTCTCAGTGCTGTTCAACTTCCTATTATCATCTCAAATTCACTCATCACACCAAGATGAATTCTCTAAGATGTGTAAAGAAATTGAGAGTTCCCTGGTAAAAAGAATCACCAGTGAAATTTACAATTTATGTAAACCATTGTTTGCATTTTAAAATTTATAATATTACTACTTATTAGTTTTAGCTTTCAGTGTGTCTTACAATTTGTGGTCACATTCTAGGAACCCCTTATTATTTTCGTCTTGGCAGAGTTTCAAATTTTACATGACGCTTGACGCTTGGCGCTTTTACTTTTGCATCATACTCTTCCATAACAGAAAAATATGTTCCATATAAAATAGCACACTTTGATGCTTTATCAATTTCCACATTCATACTGTAAGATTAGCTCTTTACATGACGCAAGGAAAAGCTTTTAACCCGGGCGCACAACTATATTAATTAAGTACTTTTCTGTTATGCAATTCTTCATTCCATGACGGAATTACATCTTTGCAAAATGAAACTTTGTGATATTTACCATCCTTAATTCACCCTCATTTTGTGAGAAGAAATTCAGCTAACGCGATTTAATCACCAATGCATGCGTTCGCAAAGTGATGTCATTGACACAAGGGCGATAATAACTATGTCCATACATATTCATAATTTTCCCTGTTAATATTCCATACATTTTAATCGTACTGTGTGTGCGTGTGTATGAGTGGGCGTGCGTGTGTCTAATTACACCTACATTGATTAACAACCATCTGTAAGATTTTTAGTAACGGCTTACAAAAATTACAGAAATCCTTTCATTGTCGCAGTACGTGGAGAAGGTACGTTATTTTAACTAGAAAATACGTTAATTTCAAATTCATGATGAGGTAGAAATTACTTCTTTGGACAGTTTCACTAACTTTTGCCGTTTCATTAATTATCTGCCGTAATCAGTTGAGCCTCAATGTAAACCAATGGCAAACAATGGTGATTTTTGGAGTATTCAATAGCGCTCTCAGTATTTGACTGTGATTCGACTAAGTTTCTCTTCAGAAACAATTTAAACTTTTGTAGTAACATATTGTAAAATTTCTTAAGAATTATAAAAGGAAAAATTTAAAAAATAAATGTGAATGATATATGTTTTCGTTCATTCAAAATAAATTCATGATGATACATTCATACATAATTATGATATTACATAAAATATAATCTGGCGGATTTTCCTCGTACTGCTCGGCAATCATTCTTATCGTCACTATATTAACTTTATTATTCGATATTCTATTTAATTATTTACCATGACAATTGCCGTATTTTTATACTGAGGTCGATCCGACATGAAAAATTTGTTTGTCGGTTTGACAAGACCGTCTATACAGATTTTCGGCTATAAACATTTACGTAAGAACTACCTACTTCTTTATTTGGGATTTGAGAATTTTCCTTATTAAGATCAATAGTAATAATATCTGTTTAAAAAACGAAGTAATTGTATTGTAAGTCATTGTAATTTCTGGTTCTCTCCTAAAGGGAATTTTTATAACAATTCCCAAGACCAATAACAATACCAAACCTGGCGTTATTTAATATTTCCTATTACTCCTCCCTTGCATGCAAGGGGGTCATTACCTATTATTATTTTAATTGAAAATTTATTTACATCTATTCCAAAACCTGGTCTTCTTACATTACTCAGTTTTATATATCCATTTAATAACTTTGTTGTTCGAGTCCTCAGCATACTTGGCCGTCGATCTCGTGTCCATTCTAAATTTTCTTTTTCCAGCGTAGTCCAATCCTATCGTTTTCTAATTTCAAAGATTTGGTTGACAATAACACTACAGTAAGAAATAAAATGAAACAAATGCTGACAGCTCAATTACTCCTCAGAGAAAGATCTTAAAATAATTTGGTTTAAAATAAAAGATGGAATGGCACGGCAAAACAAGGATATGTTAATATGAGTGCAATAGAATTAGTTAATTTAAAAAAAGAAACAGTAGATTATTATATAAATAGAGCATTAGAAGCAAGAAACAATATATATTGATGAACAAGGGGGATATAACTGAAAAAATTGCTTTCAGACAATCAAGTATTTTTTATTTTATTTATTTTTTATTTATTTTACGTCAAAAACAGTTAAAAACTATGTGTGACGTGCGATGGGGAGAAGTCAATTCTGCGCACGTTTTAAAACTTCTGTGATTCCTTCTGTGATAAGCAAAATACTACTTGAATTTTGAAAACAGAGGAAAAACGAGGCTTTTTTGCAAGGATTGTTAAAAATATATGGTTCGATGCAATAAAATATAATTTCAAGTGTAAATCAGCAATAAATTTGGGATCCTACCCCTCAGCATGTCCTTCGTCAAGGAATGATACTTCCTGCCGCCACAACCCGAAGAACGATAATTTGAATAACTATATTTCCCACTGAATTCTAGAAGTTGTGCACAGATAATGAAGTTACATTTATGTTCAGAAGCAAATCGAAGAGGCCATCTCAGCATTTGCTCAATGGATCAGGGAAACTGAACGAAAAACCGGATCGAGTTGGGGGTCATTGATCCAGAGGCTGTAATACAATACTTTCTATAGGTTGTTTAGAATTGCATAGTCTAAATGGTAAATGATACATTAAATATCACTGTTAAACTTAATGTTACTTTCCTTGTGATGCACAGTATAGCTTCTAATTGTATAGAAACAGTTTTGTTGTCGAAACAATTTCACTTGGGATTTAAACTGTTCTATCGAATTTCATCGTTTAATGTCATCAGGTGGTGTAATCAAGTGGTGTAACAATATACATGTATTGAATGTAAATATTTTGTAATGTGCTGTTGATAATGTCACCTGATGAATATAATTTCTACGTCGAGTGTTATAGTTATAGACATCGACGTTTCCTGAAAATACATTCCCGCCCTTAAGCGAGTCATTTTTTACAAAAACATTGATTCGTAAATTAACAGACACGGTAATGGTAAAATTCCTAGATTAATGAGAGAGGCTTACATGAATCACGTGGGTGGGATTTGGTTATTATTCGTACGATTCGTTTTTGTAATCTAAAGGTCTGGGAGCTATAAGATGTATTTCCCCAGAATATTATGCCATATCTAAGACGTGAATGAACATTTTCGAAATATTCACAACGAACAGTATAAAGGCTGACTGAATTTGAAAGAATTCTGAACGCGTAGCATAATGAATTTAATTTTGTGTTCAATTCATTTACATGGACGTTCCATTTGAGGTTTGAGTGAATTGAGAGACCTAAAAATGTTATTGCCTTAACATCAGTCCATGGTACACCGTTAATTTTCAATGGAGCACAGAATTTTTTATTTGAAATGGAAAAACGCATTTTAACCCTTTTCTTTTCATTTACTATTAATTTGTTATTACGGAAGCAATTTGAAATATCTGATATTGTACTATTTACGGTTTCTTTATCGCAAAGAATGTTTTTATCATCCACGAAGACAATTGTTTTTCCGTTTAGAATCATCGAGGTCATATTGTTTACGTATAGAAGAGAATAGGGCCTAAAATCGATCCCTGGGGCACTCCACCTGCAATTGGCAAAGGGTCGAAAAGGTGTGTACATAATGTTCCATCATTCCAGTAAGGTACTTCTACTCTCTGGGATCATTTTTAAAGGTACGAACATAATCAAACTAGGGCAATATCACGGATTCCATATTAAGGTAATTTTGAAAGTAAAATGGCATGATCAATGACGGCAAAAGCTTGAGAGATGTATAAATAATCCAATAGAAGCTTCGTTTGAATTCATCTTTAAGACAAAAAATATGGTTGTTTTGGTAGATTTTGATTTTCAAAATCCATGTTCGCAATCTAAAAGCACGTGTTTACTGAGAAAGGTTTCCATTCCTATATAAAAAAAAGTGTCTCTATTTTTGAGAATACTGACTGTAGAGAAAGTAAGTAAAAGTAAAACGTGTAATAATTTTTTTAATAAAAATCTTGAAAGAATAAGGATTACTAAGGTCATAAAATGATACTTCTTTATACTATATAAATCGAAAATATATTTGTTCATAGTTATGAATTTCTATTGATGATATAATTAGAGATGGATTCGATGGTAAATTTAAAAATAAAATGTGGCAAATAATCTAATCATAAACAGACATTACAAGTTTAGGTGTTATTAAATTATTGGAAATCCAATTTGAAATTGATGGTAAAAACATTTATATTAATCAAAAATAATGTGCAAATGAAATATGAAATTTATATAAAATGAATGATAGAAAACAGTAAAAATTATCAATGTATGTTGACATTTATGAAGATAGTGAAAAGGTTACAATGATTATTGATAGATAAAAAATGAGCAATTATTTTTTCGATCGTTTTATATTCTATTGTTACGTTTTCATTCATTTCTTCGACCTTAATATAATTACATTTAACTGTATCATGTTTTTTAAAAATTTTCAGGCGAGATATGTTGGTAATAATTGTCTCTAAAAAAGACGTTTGTTGATTTTGTCTGAACTAGGAATATGTATCAATAAAAAAGTTCTTATGTTAATATTCGATCTATGAATGTTAATAAATTAAAAAATAAAAATACACCCAATAAATCTCTTCAAGAATTTTTTCATGTTCCGTGCCAAACCAGCGACACGCGACCCACTAAATATATTCTGTGCATTTATTAAAGCGTGATAGCATTGCTGTAGATGCCCCGGGGTGTGGGTGGCCCTATTAGCAGCGAAATCCACTTAAACGCATGTGTACTGAAGGCGACCTCACTCGTCATCGAATTATTAGCCACGCCCACCGGATCCCAGGACACACAGGCAGTTCGTGGTCAAAGGCGCAAGGGTACAACTGTAGGGACTCCCTGTCAAAATGATTGCCTCTCCCCCGAGGAATATGTGATAACATGAGGCTGAAATATCAAATCGTACATTTTAAAAGCACGCGTTAGGAGAAATTTCTAAATATAGAGTGATCTAAAAAATGTATGCACTCTTTGAATATACATTTGGAAAGGTGCAGCGATTCTTGCTTTATTCATTTTATACCAAATAGCGCTTTTAGCAAACTTTTGCTACAAGAATATTCTCTGACGTTTCATGGAAACTATTTATGTCGAAAAATAAGCTTCACATTTTGGCTACTATATGTTATTTTGCTCCTCGAGAAAGAATCGACTCGCCACAGTAAGACTTTGGAAAACCATTTTTCGAGAGAACTTGTGAAAAAATTTGTAACTTCATTTCCCACTGGCCTGCGATACTTCTGCAAAACAATATTGAGCAGATAATTAGAGTGGATTACAAAATTTTAACTTTTTTTCAGTTTCCTGAATGAAAGTGAGTGATTCTTACAGAAAATGAAATGCTGAATCTTCATGTCTTCATTTGTGTCTATTACGTGTAGTTTTTGGAAAATTGTCAACGGTATGATTCATATATTTTTGGTTATCACAATAACATTAAAGTACATACTGCAGAGTAGTAATTATCTTACTACTAGGATCTTTTGAAGTGTTCAAGTGAAATAAATTCCGGAGTTTTGAAACTTGAGATGATTGTTAGTATGTGCCACACATACTAAAAATCCTGAAGTGGGGTAAGTGAGACGGGGGCTGGACGTGAAGGGGGGCTTTTCTAGATTTTCGGCATCATAACTATCAATCCTACCGAAAATTTTGTTGTATATGAAATGAAAATTGACAACATTTCGTACAACCAGATTCCTATAAGGTTTTCTTTTACAATTAACCTTTTTAAGTTATAGGCTTGAAAATTTGACTATTTCAGTTATCTCCCAAAAGGGAGAAAAAGTAATGATGTTCTGATGTTATATGTTAAAAGCACGCATGTAATTTTATTTTTGTTCCACATTTAGCAACAATGTCTACTTGCATGTTTTCTATAAGAAACTAACTTTTTACATCTTATCTAATCTGATTTTGTGCAGAAGATCCGCGAGTATCCAAGGTCACCCCAGTCTATTCTGGTTACGTAAAACTTTTTATAAATCATCGTCCGTTTGATATGGATCGTGTACGAATCTTTTGTTAAAGGTTTGTGTACATTGTAATCATATCAATTACATAAAACAATATACATTTAATAATCACGTTTACCGCGAACACAGATAGACAAGTAAAACTTTCATTAACATAACGAGTTTCAATAATAAACGACAAACTCTGTGTTTGTCGAAGGATTCTGATGATTATGGATTCGAGGAAAGTCGCTAATAGCATCGATCGTTTTACAATGAATTATACTGATGATCTTTCAAACTCCCAATTCTGTCACAATAGCCACGCATTCTTGCAGGTCTAATGTCCAAAATATGATTTGATAAGGTCTAAAATACTCAGGCATTTTGTGCAAAATATGTAAATACTGACTGTTGCTAAATGTTTAACAAAAACAAAATTACTTCCGTGCATTGAACTAACGTATCACTCGTTATTATAAGGATGATATCAAAAATAGAGCCTTGTCGTAAATAAAAACAAGACTTTCAAGCTCTTTAAAAGCTCTTATTCTAGAAAAAAATTCAGGAACATTCTTGTAGGAAATGGTGTCTACTATAATTTCATATAGATGATATTTTTCGGTAGGATGTATACTAATGAAGATATAGGTAAAAAGTAGAAAAAACACCCTTAGCGCCCCCTCCCTTCTCGAGTGTCCCCCCACCCACACACACATACCTCAGGATACATAGAATAATCATCCCAAATTTCAAAACTTCGAGATTTTTTCACTCGATTTATCTAATTTTACTGGGCGAAAAGTAAAAATTAATTTCGAATCAGCCAACATTTGAACCACGTTCGTTTGCCGTTTCGCATGCCCTCACACGAGGAAACCGGGAAATACCCACGAAACTAACAGCATCTACCAGAAAAACCCACAACGAAATCAGTCTCACAGTTGTCTGCCAGCTCGCGCCACTGCAGCGAGCGCATTCTACGAATACACGTCTCTACCGGTAGATGGCAGCGCGGCAGCAGCAGCGCAAGCTTAAGAACCGACTGCTGCACGGGACGCACGGTCGATGGTTGCTTAGCAACCACTGCGGACTCCTATTGAGCCCGCAGCGCGATGCGATGCGCTTGACGCGGCGTCGCTGTTTGGGCGGGCTCCCACGCCGCGTGCGTCCCGCCGGCGCGTGGGTGTAGCCATTTCTCCTCTCCACTTCATTAACTACTTGTTCTTATATTTAAATCTTATGCAAGGTTCAATACATAATTAGAAATAAGGAGCAGAGAGGTTATAATGTGGAGAGTTTGCAAAGAATAATCTTATACAGAAAAGAAATTAAACTATGTAAAAACTTCAGAGATTATTCTGATTATCACTGTAATGTATAAAGGATACAATACACAAACGTGTATAATATATCTGGCAGTTTTAGTGGATGAAACTGACGCCGGTTTCTTCTTGCCTGCCTGTGTCTAGGTGCAAGAAAGTTAGGGTGTTATTTTACTTTGTTTTGTACTCGGTGCTGATGGAAAATATCTATTGAAAAGGAAAATATCCGTTAGGAAGATCGTTATTTTTTAATGTTTTTAGTTTATTTGAACTTTTCCACGACTATTAAAAACATGAAAAATGAAAGGTACAAGGGTAAAGAGCGGTTAAAAAATATTAACCTCCCGCCATCAAGTACTTTACATCGACTTCGAATTACATCTGAAAAAGCGTTTAAAGGGAACATTTCATTTTAAATTATAGTACATTCTTAGCCATGACATCTCTTATAGAGGCAGGAAACATGATATGACATTTAAAGTTGTATAAATGAAAGGGGATACTAATTGATCTGCAGTAATACACAAAATCGAGATTACACTGTTTGGGCAGAAATATAACACTAAGGATTCATACTTCAAGTATTTACTGTGAATGTAGACAATTGCCTGCCCTGATCGTGTCCTGCTCCTCTTCAAAAGGAGGAGAGAGAGAGGAATAGAGAGGAGGAAGGTTGGTCTCCGGTTAGAGTGTCGGCCAATTGATATGACTCCTGAGAAATCGTCAGCCACTGTTTGGTGAACGGCCGAAACACGTACCTATACCATACATATTGCACAAATATATGCAGGCTTGTATTCATGGACGGGCGGAATAAAAGGGATTAAGAAGTTTAATGAACGAGAAACACTCATTTTTTACACATGAACATCCATTTCTGGTTTGTTTTTCATGAATGTTATCAGAGAATGACCAAATCGCCCTCTATTTTGCAAGTTAGTATGGATTTTATAATACCAGCTCAACTTCCCCTGTACAACAAACCAGAAATAGACAAGCGGTCGTGAAATGCAGCGTACTAAAAATTCACTGTTTAGGCAGACACTAATATGACACTAAAGTGCTCAAATTATATTTGATGGAAATGTAGTAAAATTCAACTTATGAAGAATGTTATGAAATTTAATTGTAATGGTATTCTGAATTTAAGATGAATGTTTTTGCAATTCTCGTTTACTGAAACCCCGTAACTTTTTCGATACATTGCAAAAAGTTCCTAACTAATTTTTGCAATATATTGAACACTGTATCGTACACTATTAAGTAGAAAATAATACCTACGTTCATACGTTCACTGACATATTTGTGCGAATGTAACTCGCAAAGGTGAAAATTGCAAATTATCTTAAACGACCAGAGTTATGGGAAAAGAAAAAGGTACTTGATTGCCCAAATCAGTACTTTCATTAAATTATCATATTCTTTCAAATCATCACAAGGAATAATTAAGAAGAGATTCAGCAGAAGCCCCCAGAACGGAAGGGACAGCTGGAGCAAGAAGCCCCAGGCCCCGGCATAATTAGAACTTCGCATAATTTTTTCGTTCAAAACAAAACAAACTAAAAAATACCTCTAATTCGAAATGAGCACTCTACTTGGTTTGGCGGTGATATATTCCCGTCTTGCTTTCCCTGGACACACGTGGGTTTCAATAATTATGGATTTGTACTTTGCAGTATTTATTAACTATTAGGTTGACAAACTTTTATATTGTGTCTTTACTAGTGGTTGTTAATTATTTATATTTCCTAAGAGTTAATTTCACGCACATACAATGCTTCAGAGCTTTTATTTTACTTACTAATTTTGTTCATAAAATCTAGCCTAGTACTACACTCAGACAAAATTTATTATGATGAATAAATAAGTATTTAAATGTATTTCTTTCGAAATTGAATAAATGATTCTCTTCGCAATTTCTAGAAAATAGCTTTGAGATTCTCCTGCTAAAAATAAACTGCGTTTGTTTTGAAAGCATTAATAACTTGTCTACAAGTGCAATATTAATCCTGTAAATTAAAAATGTGTTATTGAACACAATGAGGTATATGATGACGTTACGATCAGTTAAGTGTTAAGTTAAGTGTTAAGTTAAGTGTTACGATAAGTTACAGCTCAGTTTTCAATAATTAACAATAAATAAAAAAGCGAAATGTCTAAAAAGCACCCATGTAATGTTTATGAGTAACTTTATAAATACTACTTTCTTCAAACAATTAGTAAATATATCGAATGTGATGATTCTACAGCTGTTAGATGTTCTTGTTTTTAGTTCTTTCAATTGCTAATCGAACTCATTTCTAAATTGCAGAAACGTTGTCTTTCATGAAGGTGTGTCTAATCTAGTCATTAGCGAAAAAATGGCTTCACTTTTTCTGTGCGGGTTCCGCTCTTTACGTTCGTAAGTGTTTCCATTACTTTCACCACACAAAACGCAAAGTAGAACAGAAGCGAGAACAGAAGCGTCAGACTCAAAATTTTGTGACTTAAATTTAAACCTTTCTTTTTTAAGAGTGCATACCAATGGATCACCTGACCTCACATCTCTAGTTGGTTGATAGTTTTTCACTCCTTACAAAATCGTGACTAGTAACTTGTTACTCTTCAGTCTCTTTCACCTTTCAACATACGTCAAGTATAGAGATTGTATTCTTAATTAGCAAACTAATTCGTACTCTGAACTCGATAAGCAATGGTCACAAAATTGATAAAAATTGTTAAAATGAAGAACATGATATGTAGGGGAGGAACTACGTTAACTGGACCGGTTAGGTTAAGTGGTCCATACTTCAATGTTGATAGGATGTGATTCCTTCTTTTTCCACTCAATGACATTCCTAGAATGCTATCCAGTTTTTTTTTAATATTTTTTCTGAAAGATCAGAAGTATTTTCTAGTACGCATCTGTTTTGCAATTTTATTGCGATTGAATAACAACTACAAGAAAAATATTCACACTAGATTAATTGTTAGTATTTCTGATTTATAACAGTGTGTTTTGTTTTCAATAATACGTCGCGGTTAGTATGTTTTTTGGACATATAAAGAAAAAATGTGCTGTGGGATTAACTGGACCGCGCCGGGACGTTAGATTAAGTGGACCTGTCCAGTTACTCCATTTATTTTTTTCGAAAGTAGGATCTGCAGATTTACAATTAACAGTGACATCAGTTGATGCCCTGAGCTATCTCTCCCGGACCAACCAAAATGCTTTTGTTTCAACAGTAGATATTGTTACAAAGTTTCCATGTGATCTGAAGATGGCAGGACAATATTTAAAGACATGATTTATTTTAACGAGAATTTGCAAGAGTACAATCTTCGCTAAGCATTTTCTCCATTTATGTGTAGAAAAAGATTATGACAGTGCGTAGAAGAATGTTTTTCCTCATTAAAACGTCATTGTTATATTCACAATTTATTTCAATTTCCGGTCCACTTAACATTACCTGTTAGGTTAACTAGTTTTTTTGCAAATGTATAAAACATTCCATATTTGACAACTGTAGGCACAATAATGATATTTGTTCCCTCAATATAAGGAGAAAGCCTCACTGAAATATCATGCAAAATTTCACGTGTATAGGTCAAGTCAATATCATTTTAAAGCAAATTTTAAAAAATGGATCAGTTAACCTGTCACCTCAGTTTAATAACTAAAACTCTAATAAATAAACAAGCATTTAAAACAATAACACTATTTTCTTTATTTTTCGATATAGTCAAGAAGAATTTTTAAATATATACGAAACGAGTTATGTGTAGTTTCTGAAGGTATTCCACACTTCTTATGTTGCCTTCTTTTAAATGCAACTTAACGAATAAATGAGTAAAGAGTATTAATTGCAGATATCAATTGTTAAGCCAAA
Source organism: Teleogryllus occipitalis (assembly GCA_011170035.1). Classification (NCBI taxonomy): domain Eukaryota; kingdom Metazoa; phylum Arthropoda; class Insecta; order Orthoptera; family Gryllidae; genus Teleogryllus; species Teleogryllus occipitalis. The sequence continues at coordinate 173,732 of BLKR01001081.1, read as the reverse complement.
AGAGGAAAATCTTCCAATACGTATTTTTAACTTACCTCGGTAATAAACAGGAATATTGCGCAGATGCCGGTGGCATCCTGGCAAGAAATTCAAGGTGAAAGAAAGAAATGTATATGAATGTATTAGAAATCCAGAATTTTTAACCAGAATATTTAATATTGTGAAAAGGTTTCCCAATTCGCTGTATTAATTCAATAGTGCATAAAGTTACAGTAGATGAGTAAATTATATTTTGGAATATTTTGAGTAATTGGGACTCACTGAACAACATTTTGTTGGTTGTTCACCTTTTGTTTAGAAAAAATCTCTTTGTGATTCAAATAACAAAAATGTACTACTTCCCTTTTTTATTTAAAATTATTTAATAAACTACGACTTGATTTTTGTAAGTTGTATTGACAGTGCACAAAAATTAAACCATGGTTTTAGGCGATTGATTCACTTTGCTGCTGTGGGAAGGGGGACTTCTTTGTCTTCCCAAAACATTGCAAATTGTCTGCTTTTCTTTCTTTCCTAGGGAAGATTGTAGATTACTTTAAAAGTAGTTTATAATATTAGTTTTACTTTGGGGAATTTTCCTGATAGTGTTAACCTTGCCTTATTGCGTATTATAAATTTTGTGTTACCACAAATACTGCCTTCACTAAACATGCCACGATTCTCTTAAAAATAGAAATTGATTAAATTTTGAAACGTTTTAAAAATTTCATCTTGCTCTTCAATCCCACGTTCAAACCATCAAAACGAACTGCCGTCGCGTTAATCACAGGTCGTATTAGAGTTGTACATGTGGCGAAAATAATGCAAAAAATATGACGGATTTGTTGCAAAAAACTATATAAATTTTCATGTCAAATGCAACTCGCAATACTCGGCCGTATTTTTGAACCTATACGATTAAATAACTCTTAAACGAACTTAACTTAAATAACTTTTAAACTTTTAGAGCTTTGAAAACTAAATTTTGGACCCAACTGTCTCAAAGAAACGTTCCTCACATAGTAATTTTTTAAAAATTTTTTTCTTTTTTCTTTAATTTTCAAAATTCAAGTAGTATATGACAGTGTAGGGATCACAGAATTTTGAAAATGTGCACAGAATTCACTTCTCTCCATAGCACGTCATACGCAGTTTCAACTGTTTTTGGCGTACAATAAATAAATAAATAAGTATACAAGATGTGATATTTGTGAACTTTCTATTACATTTTTGCTGGTTCAACACTTCTCGAGCCCTGTTCAGAGCCCGTAGAATCTGCAATTGTATGTGAAAATAAACTAATTATTTGATATTCTACGCGATTGAATTACACAGGTGGTACCTCTCTGCTCGGTAATAAAATTAAATAAGAATAGTTTGTGTTGACAAGGGTGAATTGCATTGTTATCAATTAGGAGACATACAGAACAAGTGACGGAGGATGAGAGGGTTCAGAAGAAAAAAATATTTGCTTAGCCCGGGAGTGCCCGCAGTATGTAGACTCACGCCAGTGCCCGCAATGTATCTCTCAAATATAGCTGCTACTTTTTGTGAATCCCCATGATCTGAAGCTGATTTAAGTATGTATTTTATTTAGTTTGAATATGTACCTCAATGAAATTGTTAATGGATCTTACACGGCAGAATTCATGCATGAATAGGACACACAGAAGAACTGCAGTTTTACCAGTTGATGCCTTGGTCGGTCGAAAAAGGTAGAAATGGAGGAAGGGCAATAGTTATTTTGTCGTGAAAGGATGATTCGTTCATTTGGTATATTAATGCAGCCAAAAGAGAGTCTGCCTTGCAAAAGGTGATGTATAAGATTTTATTTTTTTATTTTGTTTATATTGGTGTTGGTAAGAAAATACGTTTTCTACCTCGAATTACTTCGGGAAAAGTTTTGATTGTTCGCACTTTGATGAGCGAAAACGTTTTCGTGGAATATTATTATAACTTTATTTTCTCCTGCTTACCCCATGATAAATGAGGGACGGTAAATCCGAAGTATAGGGTGGCACGGTTCCTTTGATTCACTGATTCGGTTCATTAGAAGAGAATCGACTCCATGAACTGAATCCTTGTTTATACGTAGTAGTCGCGTGTAGTTAAGTTCATGATGTTACAGCAATAAATATAATTATTTAAATTAAAGGTTGATCGGGAGAATAACTACCCCACTGCTCTAAAGCCCCCTGTACGTGTAAATCCACGTAGCAACGTACTCTCATTAAGTGAACTGATTATTCGTATTTTTCACGCTACAAATTTAATTTTATAACCTACACAATTCTTTAACCAACGCATTTTTTCACCAAGTGGTCCGCGACGTGCTATCGCACGTCGCTACCCGACGGATCCAACGTGCTACGTTCGCGAGGGCCTTCCGGCCCTCGCTCTCGAGACCTGGTTCGCGCCTCCGCTGTCGCTTCGGCGCTCACGCTGTATTATATACCTCTCTCACTTTTAAGAGAATTTATTTTCAAGGTAACACTCACTTTTAAGAAAATTCATACCTTTCATCTCAGTAGACACACAAACCTATTTGAAGAAGACTTGAAATGCGAAAATACACACAATTCCACGCCAATAAATTATCAGGTGACTTCTTCTCATTTAACATTGAACATAAACAATTCAGTTTTATAGTGAACCGCGCAACTATAAACATAGGAATCGCGAGAAATAATGAATCATAAAAGGAACCAAAGGAACCGTGCCACCCTAAACTACGGATCAACCATGAGGGACTTGGGACATAGAATACCTATCACATTAATATTTCGTACATATTTGGTCAAGACTATTTTATTTGTTCGGCATTCAATAGTTTTTTGCATCAATGTTCAGGTAACAATAGAAGTGTTGATAACAATTTCTTTTTATTATTGGTGATCTGAATTTTTCTTCGGAGTACCATGATCGGCGACGTAAATATTCTTCTCCTGTTTACCTTAAAGAAAGACTGTGAATAAGAAGTGGTGAAGAGAGGATGAAGAGAGTGTAAAAATATGCTAATATTTTTATAAAATGAGCTTATATTGTAATTATTTGGAGTTATTTATGGATTTGATTATTAGGAATAAACTACAGTGCTATTACTATGTTTTCCATCACCTTATTTTGCATTACTTGTAATGGATTTAAATTAGATTTTGCAGTATTTTCCCAAACTGAGCAGGTGTATGTTATTGACGGTGTTACAATAGATTCATATAAGAGTAATCCTCTTGCAATGGAAGGATTTATTATTAATTAATGTATAGAGCTGGATAGAGCCATAAATTGAATGTGTTATCCAAGAAGTTTATTTTTGTCACATAGATTTATAGATATTTCACTGTGGAGGTTGAATTGTAATCAAGGGATAATATTGTCTAATATTCATTTCATACGATTATCACTAATTCTATTTATCTTACAATACTTTTGGTGCGATAGCATTAAGTCCATGCAGAACATAACTCTAAATCATTTCATGTACAACGTTTCGATAGCTTCTAGGGTCTTATCGTCAGGTACCGTTTGTTTAATGTTCAATCCTAAAACATAAAAGCAAGAGTATGGAATTCAATTTCAATAGTGAAATATAACGTTCATATTTGACGTAATATAAGTTGACATTATGACACAATTTTTGCGTTTAAATTTTGATCATCGGACACACAGTATGTGATGATGAGATCATACAATATTTAGAAATGATTTCTGTACAAAAAATGATGAAATTGAATTAGGATGTATTTATTCTTAAAGCTATGGCACCAAAAATATATTACAAATATTGTCTATGCATAGTTGAGAATGCAATATGTGACGAACGATGATGCCTGCATAGGGGCAGATGTTCGGAAAAAACTGGGAGGGGTATTTGAGAACTAGTGGTGTTATAACATCAAATACTTTCTTGAATTGTTTATGATTTTCGTAATTTTCGAACATTCAGAGAGGTAAAAGAAATCGGCCCTGAGCCCCTTTTTTGTGATTGATTTTTTCGTGTTTCTGTGCGCGTCAACTGCTTTGGTCATTAGTCCCGTTAGTGTAGTGCATGCTTTTCTCAGGACATGGCGGTGATCTTCCCCCGTTGGATAGCTAGATCCGGCGCCGACCTACCGTCGGCTAGTGGGGTTTCCCCCTAACCAGGACTCTCCCACCAGCGTGTAACCGCCCCAGCCGGAACAAGCTCTAAGCTCCTGACCGGTCTCCCGGAATATGTGGTAGTGTAGTTCATGTTAGTGTAAGTGGAGAGGATACGACAAGGAAGAGGAATGACAGATCGCGCGCGATCCGTGGCCCGTTTGTTACGGTACTGCTCCGGCATTTGCCTAGTGTTGACCGGAGAAACCACAAAAACTACCGATCAGAGCAGCCGGCCGCTAGAATTCTCCTCCAGACAGCGACTGAATTCGACCTAGCTGAAAAGCGTGTCGAAAATCCTGCCGCCGTCAGGACTCGAACCTAGAACCTCCCGGACAGAGGCGCTGCAGTGACTAAAGTTGATGCACTGAGCTACCGCTCCCAGTCTGAGCCACTTTTAAATGCATACTTTGCACTTTCTAGAAAAAGTCAAAGAAACTAGCGGTGCTACAACAGCACATAATTTCTCGCCACAGTGATCACAACTACTGTTCGTGTAAAAACATTTCAGCCTTTTGTTGTAAAACTCATTACTAATCGTATCCCAAGGTGCGAAAATTTACAGTAATACATTAACACATATTCAACAATCCAAACACCGTTCCATTCACCCAGAAATAACGTTCAACAATGAGAAGTTATTCTGATAACTTCAAACTCTCGTGACGCGGCTTTTCCGTTGTTCTATTTGAGCCTGAAAACTCCTGGCAGATTCTAGCAAACTACGTGCAGAATATTCAAATCTACATTTTCAAAACATTTCAAAATTACTATGATACACCCACATTTTAAAAATTGTTCATGGATGTTCTAAAGTACTGTTTTTAAAGAACAGAATTTATTTAATAAAAACTCTGTACCATCAATATTGTATTTTGAAATGCTAATTTTTTGTAATTTTCCAAAATACAGCCGAATATGAGACTAGCATCGTTTCCTTTATCGTTGTTTGCTACATACGAAGAACTCAAAGAAAACATCTGGACCCTTTTTTGAGAAAATAATACTTTAAAGTTGCCTATGTTTCTTGCAAAAACTATTCATGTGTTCGAAAAATTGAAGGTGAATTTACTTAAAATTCGTTTTGATGAATAAAGTCCATTAAGAAAGAACACTATATATTCATTACTGTAGTTGTAGAAAGTTGAACTTTTACAATGGTCGAAAATTCAGGGAGTTCATATAATAAGCGATTTACACAATTTTTTTAGCGTATTTTGCTCTATTGGAGGAAAAAAATAAAAGAAAAAATTGGAGCACTTTTTGAAAAAATTTTGAAAATGTCACTGAGATTGCTTGTAAAGTTTAGCCGCGTTGTTCACAAACAGACGTCGACGGACATACGTTTTGCTTTAATCCAATTTTTCGGTATCAATAACGCACCAAAACTGGATTCTGATTCCATGTTAGAAAGGAAGTAATTTACTACCAACGTATAGCATCAGCACCCGACAGAACGAGTTTGTCTGCCGAAAACTGCCGTTTTTTCCGGAACATTACAATACTTTCTCGAGACTACGTAAGCAGAATGCGAGAAAGTATAAATGTGGAGCCGTTTTCGAGAAACGTTTGATTTTAAAATTGCCTTAATTTCACATAAAATTACGGGAAAACGACACATGTTTTGAAAAAAAATTTGCAATATTTAATTTAAAGATCAATTTTGGATGATGAGACTTTTTATGAAAAAAAAACATGTCTTCATTATTGTGGTTGAAGGAAGACCCTAAAAAATGTGTAACTTTTTGAATTTTCAAAAATTCAGAGCATTCAACGGTAATTTGAATTGCATCAGTTTTATAAGCGAACGCTCCTTTGCTATAGAAAAGAAATTAAGGAAAATTTGGAGTCATTTATGAGAAAATTTATAAAATGACTTTTGGACTTTGTGTATATACATAAATTGTAATTATGTAAATGTAAATATTTAACTGGTTAGGCGGAAGAGCAGGCCTTACGGCCTAAGCCTCGCCAGAAGTAAAGACATTATTATTATTATTATTATTATTATTATTATTATTATTATTATTATTATTATTATAGTACCCCCAAAATCAAAATATCTGTTTCAAATTCAAGGAGGCGCGATATCAGTCAGATGGATCGGAGATATCAGCTTTGTGAAAATTCTGTTAACAAGTTATCCGCTGGTATTCTCACACAGACGGATGGGACTACATTTGGTCGTAAACCAAGTTTTCGATATCAAGAACCCACAAAATATGGATTCAAATACACATTTTATTAGAGGAAGTTATTTAATACCTGTAGGTGCAAGAATTATCCTTCTTTCCCCCTATCTGCGACTCAATTCGCGTTTGTCTGTCAAAAAGTAATATTTTTTGTCTTAGCATTAGAACACTTTTTCTAAACTACGTAAGTAGCGTGCGAGAAAATAAGAAACGAAAAAGTTTTTTTCTTTTTGATAGAAAATATTATTAAAATAAACTTTGATTTGATTGATTTCTGCTATATTCACGTATACTGATTTGCCGTTCGCTGTTGAGAGCACATTATAATATTTCCTTATTTATTAATCTTATTTCTTTTTCGTATTATGATTAAATTTTGAAATGTTATGAGGATACATGATAACCAGTATAACAAGTTTTCAATGTTTCAAAGCAATAATTTTATTTCATAACATCACAACAGAACGTATGCGTATTCAACAAACGTTTCAGAAAACCTCGAACTGCGTCGTTTCAGACTTTTTAAAAGAATACGCACAAACCCCTCCAGCCTCAAACCATAAGGATCTATTATTTACAATAAAACAAATATGTCACTGGTTCAAAAACTTCGTATTTCGCGTTACGTCAGTTAGATAATTAGAAGTCACTCCTTATTGAAAATACATTTTGATTCTGAGTGATATAAAACTAAGTAATGCTAGACATTACACAGCGATAATTATAATTATGCTGCCCTACCAGTTTGTTAAAATTTACTCTAAGATAAAAAATCACTAACAAATTCCTGGCGAACCATTTTAAGTGTGTAGTTAAACACTGAAGGTACCTACCTTAAAGAAGAAAAATATATAATCGATGAATGCCGGTAAGAGAAAATGATAATTTATGTCTAGTGTGTGTAGAGTAAGTTACATCCTATTTGTAATTTTATATTAACATATAATTTACATTTAATGGAATATGAAGCTGTTTTTCCGATTAACAACTTCAATGCAGGAAGTTGAAACCTTTAAGAAAGGAAAGAGTGGGTACATCATGCAATGCAACTCGTGACTTACGCAAAGGTGGCCTATACATTTCTAAAATCAATAATTCCATGCCATCTCCATTTAAAAAAATGGTTATATTTTTCTCCTACCCAACAATCATTGACGTCATCCCAATTACATTATATGCTCACAGAAAAAGAAACCTTTCTTGATTTTTTTCAAAAAAGGGTATCTATCACAAATTCACAATACCATATACAATATATATGATTTTTCTACAATTTATGTTATCGTAAACCAGTTTAACGCCATTGCATGACATTTATAAAACATAGTTGATTTGGGTTTAAATCACTATCTAGTGTATGTTCCATATATTTATTTCTTATCAACAAACATTTTCGCGCACACATGAATGACACTGACTTATATGCCTTATAATTTTATGATTTATTTTTATATATAGTTTAGATTAATATAGTGATTAGACATTTAATCAATCGCTGTTTAGATGGAAATTACATCTACTTCAAACAAAGCGACACTTGATTGCTGAAATACCAACAAGTTTTAAAATTCATCTTTCAATATTTAAAAATTTGTAATTATAATTCTCTTTAAGATTCATGATTATTTTTATGTGGAGGCAAATATTTAGTTCAACATAGACGTAAATAGCTTTACAGTAGGATACTGGGTATCGTTTTGCATTCTAAGATACAACAATGCATTTACCATATATTTGAAGGTACCCATGAAAGGAATTGTAGGTCTTTTTCATATTTGCTTTGTTTTTTTCACACAGAAATATATATTTGGGACCTAGATCCATTGGAGCAACATATTAGCACTCACCTATTCCTAATCATCGCATAGTCTTTGATCTGCATTGCTATCTGTTTGGTGGGATTCGACGAATATAAAACACGAAAAAGCTTTAGAGATAAAGGTCAAATTGAGATATATCAGGAAATGCTTTTAACGTAATAAAATATTATGAGTGGTTTACCATTAACTCAAACAGAAGATGGTACATTTCACAGATGACAACACAAACCAAAGATCACAGTAAAGTAGTAGAACAACATCCTTTATAAAATACACATATTTGTGCGTAACTACAGGATGATGGTCTTTGGGAACATTTTCCAGAATATTATCTTTTAAAAAATAATCAAAGGTTTCAGACAACACAACAAACAACAGCATAACAACATCAGTAGACTTATGAATTTCTAACAGCTCTATATACTATTGACTATGACATCAACATAATTCTAAACAGACTGCAAACAATTCAAAAGATGGCTCTACGATATATATCTAATGCCATATCACACTTACTTTTATAGATTACGCTATGAAGAAATAATTTTACCCCAAACAATTTGATTTTGTTTTACAAAATATCTTGCTATTACTATGGACTCAAATGTCAGCAGAACTGCAATACAAATGTACAATATATATAAAAATGCTTTTATATGACCAACACAAGTGCGGGATTTCCTTAGTGACGCAATGAATACAAATAAGAAGGAGTGTATAATGGTGTCTCATTTCTCTGAGAAAATCTTTTTGAAGGCGAGATGACCACATTCACCCCATTAACTAAAGCGATAAATGTGGTCACCTTTTGGATGGACCGTCATTTTTAATGGCTCTCTTTTGGACAATTTTGGATGCCACATCCCTCCTATCCAGGGCCTCGCGTGACAACGCAATACGAGTCCCATTCATCAGAGCAAAAATAATTCCGTTTTCTAATTAGACACGAATTAATGCTTTCAAATTGTCTGCATTATTCCAAGTTTTCTTCTGAACCTTGCAACTTATTTGTAAGAATCATTATCAATGTCAACTTGAGATTCCGGACTAAATTTCGAAGCTGAAGCAGCAGAAACGAACGAATCAATGACAAATTTACAACAAGCACACACCTACTAAATTGCATTTCTAACCCTTTCTGCGCTCTATTCATATACGGCCACCCCATTCTAATAAGAACCTCACTACAATAAAATATTTTCAGCTGATGATCCGTTGCTGAAGTTACATCAGTAACTTTCATTTCAGTAGTTTTTTTTTCTGGTTTTAAATCTGCAAATACCGACGTTATATTTTCACCAATGACGGTCCATGGCTGATTTCAATAGTTTATGCTTAATTATGTGTTCACACTTAAATCAATCGCCACAGTATTCCGCGCGATCGTCTTTTGAATTTTCTCACTACACGAGAGAGATTAGTGCCACAAATAATAACAACTTGGCAGTCTGTTCCAATCTGTAAGGCCGTCGTCAGTAGCGTAACTGTTAGGAAAAGAGCTTTGAGATTGATGTCGTTGTTTGAACGACGTAGTTGGTGTTTCAGGTGATCATGGGCATCAAAGATGCAACTAAGGCTTAAAGTCGGTAAAAAGACAGCGTTGCTTTCAGTTTAAATGCGTTTAATAATCAGACTATTAAATCCGTGATACTTCATAAGACCTGCTTTACGATTCAGTTGCAGCCTTTGCTTGTCTGAAAAATCGTCACATTTCATGGTGTACGCTTCGAGATTAGTACTATACAGCAAGAGACAAGTACATAATGATGTATTAAACGAGTCAATTCCTTCTGGGTACGCTACTGACTCACAAAAAGGCAATGAGGCATGTCTTAAAACAACCCTTTCAAGCGCACTAATCAAAATTTGTTAATTGCGCGCGCCATCTCAATCAGAAACAAGAAATATTGTTCAGTAAAAAACTAATACAATCTGCCCGTAGACCTAACTAAACCATTTAATTTAAAAACGGAAGACTTGAGTTATCTGCTGTTTGCTTCCACATCACTTCAGCTATGAGCTTGAAAAATACATTCTACGTTGCATTGTATTCAATGGTGGGAAATTTGGTTCTTATTGTAGCGTCTTCACCGAAATCACGATAATGAATGTACACAAAATGTTTGAAACAAATTATATTAATGACATAATCATGATCTTGTTTTTTCACTTCAAAGCACAAATATTACAGATTCAACTTGCGTGACACTGGCAAAATGCCCACAACGCATCCTACCAAGAGTCTGCCTATTTTTAATTACATAGTTCAAAAGTGGTGATATAGGCGTGATTCTTATGAGATTGCATTATACATATTTAGACAAAGGTGTGATACAATGTATAAGAAAAATGTGAAGGAAAGGATTTGTTTCGTTAATAACAAGAGGATTAATGAACATAGCGCTTTTGGAGTATTAAGCATTCAATTGAACAATATCCAAAAACTAAAATAGTTCGACTACTCGAAAAATGAAACGAATATTTTACTTCACCAAACACACATAGTAGAATAATAAACTCACATATTTCTAATTGGAATTTGGTGATCCGATAGATCAACGAAACACCAAGTATAAATATCTCATTTATTTTAAATACTCAACATACTTCTGAATTTCGAAACATCCTGAGATCCAACACCCAGCTACTTGTCCAGTAAGATGTATAAAAATTCCCGCAACTCCAAACCTATATTAGTAGACTACTAAATTCACGCTATGCAAAATACTCGCATGTGCGTACATGCACGTGGTGGACTGGGAGTGATGTATCTCCTTCTGAAAAACATCACTCGCTCGCTTCCTAAGATCTTGCTCATAAGATGGTGCCAGATGGAATAGTATTGCGTTTGACAAAGCCGGGAAATTCTAGTCATTTCTCGTAAAGCTATCGCCAGCGATAGCAATATTCTCTAAAGACTTTTAAGCATTGCTGTGTAAATTTGTTGCATTATCTAAAGGTATTTCTTACTTGTATCAACATTTTGTGTTTAAACATTAAATAACATTTATAGGATATTTTGCACTATAAGTATAGATTGGCTTGATTGTAACGGTGCTTTTTAATGCATATGCACTCGAAGTAACTTTTATATTAGCTTAATACCCTGCGTTTAGAGAAAATACAGTTCTTATAGGTAATGGTGATATATTTCGTTTCAGAATATACATTCTAAAATCCACTTTTTAACGCTATGAATTCGAAATTCATGCATGGAATAATTAAAATATAAAATTCTTTACTTAGCGAAATATTCTTTAAAATTGAAACTGACATATTTAAGAAATATGTACAAGTTTTTCATTGATGTGTATTTCATACTGACAATAACAATAGGATTGAATCATTTCAGTTTTGTCACTTCCCTAATACTCATTTTCGTGTAGTCTAGACATATTCTGGGGGATTTGTTATAAGAAAAATACCCTTCAGAAATAAGCAGGATCTACGAGTCCCACATTCAGCACAATACCAGCACACATACTTGCGCTAAGCACACGCGAACGAAACTCCACACATCCTAATCGGGATTTACGTCTTAGATACGTTGTCTTGTACGCTCTCTTACACGCGAACTAGTCTCTGATTAAGAATCGAACTCACACGCACGTCTTAAAGGTCAACGATCCAACTATTTACTCACCCAATCTCACACATTGCGTCTCACTGTGCCTAATGTGTCAACACACTGCTTCCTGCACAACTTAATTGAGAACTCCAAGCAGCTACGTATGACGTCAGAGTCACCCACTGAAATCACAATCGTTCCGTGAAACTTTCAATCAGAAAGTGACGGCTGTATTGACAATGTTCTGTCAACGCATTTGTTTCAATTTGGTGTTTCATGTATATGACGTATATTTGTATCAATAATGACTGAATGATGAAAGGACAATTGAGGAAATGGAACTGAATATATAATTTAGAATTATGTGGAACAATTTAAAACGTAAAAATATTGAAGTTTATTAAAACATAAGCTTCTTTTGAAGGAACTAACTAAAAATATTAACAACAAATGGATGAGAATTTTACATAAAATATGTTTGTCACATTGGTAGTCATGAGAAATTTTGAGTGAACTATTCGATTTCATTCTCGAATTTCCTCCGGTAGTTCATAATTTTTGGTGTCAATTGGTGTTGTTAATGACATTGGTTTAGAGCTTGATTATTAGAAAAATCTGTATTAATTTTATCTTAAAGAACATGAGAAACAATATTTTATATGAAAAATTGGTGTCTTTTTCCTTATCACAGAAAAGTCTTTCAAGACCATTTCTCAGACTCATTCCGTACAAAGAATGCAAGTCTAATAATGTATCTTATTAATGCTACTCATTAAAAGAGAAATTTGATATTATAAATAATTTCCTTATAAACCCGGTGTTATATGTCATTTTTTTAATTCCTGAACAAATACTTATTTTCAAACGGTATGCAATAATTGTAGGATAGTGAGATGGTCTTCACCGGTGAAATTTGCAGGTAAATATAGATGGAGTTTCAAAAGTGAATAATGGATTATCGCAGAACTGTCTTTCACACCAGCCCACAGTTACGACAGAGTTCTATCATTTCAGTGGGTGCCCATGTAGAGCAGCTGCCAACCCTGATTCTCGCGTGCCAACCACGCCGTCTCTTTCTGGACTTGGTCCAAGAGAAACCTCTGCTTTACTAACGCGTTAAGTAATCTCTTATAGAAACTTCAAACAAGGACTGTCGATCTCAAAACGTAAAACACTCAATAATTAGGCAACAACTGGACGTCTTCTTGCTCAAATTGTAATATCACAAAATAAACCAATGGACGAATATTCTCGAGACCGTCTGGAGGTCACGAGTTATTTTTATGTTCCGAAAACCGGTCGTAGTTATGTCCGGGCGATCACATGTATTCACAGCGTCACCGGGAGGGCACACTTAACACACACTTTGAACGGATGAGGAGGTAGGGTACAACGAAAGCTCTACGCAGGACGCATTTCGCGCTAGCGGCGCCAGAGCGCACCACAAGCGCCGGGAAACCCCCGTCGCATGCTTCCATCTGACATCATCTTAACTAAAACACAACAAACTTATGGCTAATGGTCGTGTACGAGATAGATGCTTCTTAAAGACACAGAGAACAGACCACATATATAAGTCTAGGTATTCGAAGATATTACATCCCGGAGCGGTATGACGTGTACCGACGCTGTGCGTGGTACACTCGCTGCTGACGTTTGTCATAAAATGAGATGACCATAGACTCTTAATACAAAGCTCTTTTACATTCTAATGGATTTACACAAATCTGAATTACGTTTACGGTACCATAAATAATATTTGCAATGTTGGCATTCCTTTGATCAAGAATACGCATCATTTGCGCACACATATTGAATAGTTTATAAGTTACACTGCCATATTATATTCGGCGCATGTTTTCTATAGTCAATAATAAATAACAAAGTACATTAATGAAATTTTAATAATTATCATTCCTTGCAGTTAGATTTTGAGAATTCAACAAAAGGTATCAACAAGTGCAAACGCCTTTGAAACAGAAAAATAAGACAAATACATTAATTTTGAGAGAAAAGTTGCAATAAATGCTCAGTTCCAATTACCAACGAAAATTTTAAAAAATCTTAACAAGATTATTGTCTATATCTATCAACAATATCTGATTTACCTTTGCCATTGTTTTAAGTCAATAAATATTATATAAATTATAGAATACCTATAATACATCATGTGTTCACATGCATTTAAATAATTTCGCACAATCGTATCCGTATTAAAATTATACGTTCCCATTTCGTACACATCACGTATGAAATTCGTACGTATCTCAAAAAAATATTTGAATTACTCCATTAACACTTATTGAGTTCATAGAGCTTATGCAATCAAACATCACTTATCAAAAGATAATTTATTTTCATGATTTATTTGATGATCTAACAAATTTAAAAACGTGTAAATGAATAGTAATTTTTTTATCGTGAGTATGCATACTATATGAAGAAATGATTGTGTATATATATTTGTTGCATTAGTATTCAAATATGTTAATTAAAATTGATTGAAAATTTGTATGTACAATACCTTGTTAAAGATTTGTTCTCCCTTGGACTTCTGCGTCTGAATGAAACTGATTGTTTTGTAACCGAGTGGTGAAACGAGAAACTCAAATGTTTTTGGCGCGACCAACGTCGACGGGGCGGACGGTGCAGGCGCAATCGCGCCTCCTTTGTTCCGCCCCTCTCCTCTTCTTCCCCTTCCTCCTCCTCTTCCTCCTCCTCCTCCTCTTGCTCCTCTTCCACCTCCTCTGATCGCCGGCGTCCTTTCTTGCTCCACCCGCACGCCCGGCGATTACTCCTGGCCTCGCAACTAATTCTTGGAGGTCAGGATTGTGACGAATTCTGGGTGCAGAAAGAAACAAATAGTTGGTTGATTATTGATTCCGAGCGCGTCAACTGCTAAGGACACTAGTGCCGTAAGCATTGTTTATGTGTGTGTGTGTGTGTGTGTGAGGGGAGAGGAGGAAACAAAGATGATCACGGAGAGACTGTTTGCGGTCCGGGGCTCGTTTGTTGTAGTACCGCTCCTGCATTCGCCTAGAATTAATAAGAAATTACGGAAAACTTCGGATCAGAACAGCTGACCGCCAGAACTCTTCTTCAGACCGTGTGTAATTTCGACCTAGTTACATAGCTCTCCAGCTAGTTGCTACAGCAGTAACAGTTGTTACCTTGAAGTAAATTTAATGGTATTCGACGGTATATTAGTTGTTAGTTATGGTATATTAGTTGTTAGTTATGGTATACTAGTTGATTCGAATGGTATAATAGTTGGTTGGTTGGCTAATGTTTCCGGGTGCGTCAACAGCTTAGGTCATTAGTACCGTAAGTGTAGTGCAGGTTTTTTCCTTGGGAGGTGGCGGTGGTCTTTCCCCGCTGGATGGTGAGATCCGGCGCCAACCTACGTCGGGTAGCAGGGTTTCCCTTCACCAGGTATCTCCTACCAGCGGGCCACGGCCCCAACCGGGACAAGCTCCCGACCGGTCTCCCGGTATGTAGTTATGTATTACATGTAAATGTAAGAGCGTATAAGTAAGATAAAGATAAAACCAGGAAGAGGAAGTAAAGATCGCGCGCGATTCGTTTCCCGTTTGTTAGGGTACTGTTCGCGCAGCTGCTAGCCAGATTCAGTTTGTTTACATGCATTTTATAATCTAACACTTCCATTTCAAATTACTTCAACGCATTATTTGTTTCATTTTAATTTGATAATGTCCTATTTTTACATAGCAAATAGTTTGTTGTATATTTTAAGCTCTGGTAATGGTCTTCTGATCAAAAATGCTCAAGACAAAATAAATTACCTAGGACATATCAGTGTCTCAATAAAATATAGAATGATAATGAGTAATGACTTTGTTTCTATCCTGTTACGTAAACACATGATGTTCAATATCTCACCTTCGTAGTTCACCATTCCGTCGCCGTCCAAGTCAGCTTCACGAATCATGTCGTCCACCTCCTCGTCCGACAGCTTTTCTCCCAAGTTTGTCATGACGTGGCGAAGCTCCGTGGACGAGATCAGCCCATCGTTGTTTTTGTCAAACACTCTGTGCACACAAACAAAAATCATGCCATGTCAAGGCCAGAACTCGAGGAAATGCCTTTTAAAAAATACGCCTTACGGAAAGTGAACAGTAATAGTTGAAATATTTGGCTCCCCTGCAACTATCTTATAGTGTGGTGTAAATGTGCACACAACAAATTTAAAATGCTAACTATGAAAACTAAAAGTCTTGTGAATTGGCTAGATTGAAGTCTTTAAAATCTGCGATTGAATCGACTTCCTAAGACCAAATACAAAAATTAACCCGCAAGCCCGCTGGTAATTTCCGTTCACCAGGACAACTCTTTTACTCTCTTGTTACAGGAAAAATTATCGACATACAACATACAGTCCGTATCTTTCTATTAACATCTGCTCGTGTCCCCAGTGTTGTTTTGATAACTTTCGAAGATACAGGAGTTCAGCGTTTAATGTTCTTCATTTTCTGAAAAACTGCATTGTGGGAAGAGAATTAATCGTATGCATGGTCAAATAAGTAAAATTTTTACGTGCAACTACGTTTTGATGTCTGTATGCAAATATTGAGAGTACACTCAAGATATTTTTAAAACATTTTCGGCTTTATTTTGGAGAAACACATGACCAAGAAAAAATTGGCCGAAAAAAGAGCACGTTAGATACATTGGAAACGAAAGAAAATATAAGTTATCATGATAAGGGTTTTAACTGTGTATGTAAACGACATTCACATAGTTTAATGCAATGCGTAAATTGTGAAAATGAATACGTAATTTATTCAGAATGAGAATAACTGTGATTCGTGCTATTATCTCATTTGTATCCTCATTTCATGATTAGTTTTTTGCACGTAGTATTATTGTTTTATAACGTTTTTAAATTTGATGTGTGAAGCCCCTAATCTCTCAAGTGTGAACCAATTTAGAAAGTTTTCTGTCTGCCTCATTGTAACTATTTTCCTCAAGGATTTATCCGCAATGTATCCAACATTAATGGATTCCAATGTTTATTGAGACACATCAGGAATTCAAATTAGGATACTCGTTAAAAAAAATTGTAAAATCATGAAAATGAACATATACCTAATTAATTATAAAAGAAACATAGAACACTAAGGGTTCAGTTGTTTTGATACTAAAAGATGCCATCTCGACATGCGAATAAATCTGTATTGAACTCTAAAGTTTTAAACGTGTTGAGCAATGAGACAGATTATCAAGAAAAGTGCGTGACTACTACTCCGATCTTTGCAGTATTTTTCTCTCTGTGACTCAATCATTGAAAATCAAAAGAGTAAGAGATAAATAAACTAATCTACTTTAGCATTCTTTCGAGAGTGGAATTTCAAGCCGAAACCTATTGAAATAACTACGAAATACGATGAATGATGTAACTAATTTCTATACTAATATGGCTTGTTCCTATATGTCTTTGAAAACTAAATATTATGAACGTTTTCCAAATACAAGATATATTCGTCAGCAGCATAGTACAAGAAGAGGAAGATTTTAATGATTAAGATGATGTTTAAGCGTCTATTTCGTTTTGACAAGAAGCTGCAAGATAACTTCATCAAAGACAATCTATTTTAATGCTTACTTGACTAATTTTAAAAAGTATCTGCTGTTTATATGACATTTTTTAAACGTAATTTTCTTGTGTGGGTTCTACCTCATTTATAAGTGATACATTATTATACTGAACCCATACGTAATACGCGAAATGTTATTTCATTCCCGTCAAACTTCTACCTTGAAAATAATTGAGATCACATGAATGGAAATAGCTTGATTAATTTTTGTTTATGAATGTCAATATTCGTGTTCAAGGATTTCGACCAAAATAAAACATTTATTCGAATTTATTTACATTCGGTTCCTCTACAAACAGCTAATGTCAGAAATAAAACGTTGTGTTAGCATAAAAACCCAAAGTACAATTGCTATACTTTTAGATATAAAAAGGTCAATTTAGATTTGAGGTTAGGGTAGCAACAGTCCAACATTACAAGTGAATCAGGCTTCAACCGATTCTGTAAACATTTCACTCTTTGAGGATAGAATAAATACTGTTAACCCAGTGTCTCTCCCGAAAGGTCTATTGGAGACTTTGTGTTTAATGTTTAGAACTGAAAAGATACGCAAATGTTATGGTGGTGTTAAATGCATCTAGAATCTCACTGGGGAATGTGAACGAATAAACAGACGTATTTTAATATACAGTCGCATATTTCTGGTTTAACCCTTTATAGGACGGGTAACTTTTTATCTCGAATTTTTTTTTATTTTAACTTTTTTTGTTTAATTTTTACCTTCGAAATATGAGAAAAATATTTATTTGTGTTTTGAATAAATACAATAGGAGGTAGATAAGAAAATGACGTGGTCGTCATAACGACCACAATCCATTTAGGACTAATCATTACACTATATTGATTGTGGTTGCGTACACAACTACCTCGTTTAATTCTTGAATGAAACTCATATTTAGTCTAAAAAAATTTTGTTTATGCACACTATGGTATTCAGTTACATAGAATATACTAAAATATCATAAAAATTGGTGAATTTCATCACAGTCCATGAAATTTAGGGAAGCAAGTGATACAGAGAGCCACGCCGCATTCTTTACACATAATCCTGCTGCGTTTGGGACTTTTTCTAGAGCTGCAGTGGGCACATCTCCTTGGCGTACACTCTGCAGGCATGTGCAAACCCACATTAGTCATCATTATATGTTTCTCTGCAGAATTCATTGAGCTCTTCTTGCAAAATTTTGCTTTCGAAATTACTGTTTTGGGTGGTAAGTTTTGGATCTTGCCTTTCCAAACGTAATTACTGATTAATTGATTTACTAATTGACATCTGTAATTTAAATGAGTGTCTGCTTTTTCATTAAATGTCTCCGAGAGTTTTGTGGTCTGATAATACAAAATATATGAATTAACAATTGATGCATCAAAGAAAAAAGAAAAAAGTTTAATCCACCATTTTCTTGATTTCCAAGAGACAGAATATGCAGAGAGAAGTTGATCAAATTTATCAACTCCTCCCATAAAATTGTTGTAGTCCGCTATGGCTTTGGGACACTTTACTTTTTCTCGTTCTCCCTCTTTGTTTCTTCTCAGAACTTCACAAATATCATTCGGTCTATGCATATTACTGGCAACCACAACCGATTTGGTTCCTCTGTCTTTCCATTTGACAATTGAAATATCATCACTCATGGCAAAGTCATATTCCCCAAGTTTCAATTTCTTGTCTGGCAGTAATGCATCTTTTGGGAAGAATTTTCGATTCTGATGCATTGTACCGCAGCCGAACAAGTTCAGTGTCTGCAACTTGTTAATTAGCGATACACTTGTAAAAAATCTATCAAAAAATAAACAATATCCTAAGCCTTGAAAAGGAGATGCCAGACAGGTGACAACTCTCTCACCCAAAGGTCCCTGAATACTTCCGTTTGTTTTCCCTTCATAAACTTGAAATTTCAGCATGTATGCACTCTCAGCACAAGCCACTACCCAGATTTTGAAACCTCGCTTTGTAGGTTTCATGGGCATGTACTTGAGAGTAGATCTTCCTTTGAAAGCAACCAACTTTCATCGACACTTAAATTTCGACTGGGAGAAAATTTTTCCAAAAATTGCTTATTTAAGTGTGACAGAAGGGGACGAATTTTGAACAGTTTGTCAAATTCAGGTTCACCTTTCTTTGGCATCCGTTGTGAATCATTCAAGTGTAAGAACCTGAGAATCTTCAAAAATCGTTTCAATGATATAACCTCTGAGATGCGAGTTACATTAAAATTTGGATTAGATGACCAATAGAGTCGCATGCTCGGAAGTTTATGAAAACCCATTATTATTAAAATCCCCATAAAAGCTTTCAATTCAGAAACAGATCAATTTAGTTCATTTCCATTCTGTTGGGCATGCAGATTTGACTGACTCACTACATAATCCAGAAATTCATCCGTAAAAAAAGAGAAAAAATTTGAAGTGGAGATTCTAAATTAACTTCACACTTAGGACCAAAATGCTCATGAAATGTACTTCGCCCAAATGTTTCGGGATCTCTACTGGTTTTGTGAAATTCATACGAGGGACTGGTACTTGGGGCTGCATCACTGTCGCTTTCGTCGTCGTCACTGCTGTGGATACAAATGTTTATTTGATTTGAAGCACCTGTCCTATTTATCGTCTCCGCACACGCATCGTCATCCATAGAACGAGATGAACGTGGACTGCTAAAGTTCATTATTTTTGATAGTGGCACCGCGTCATCAGCATCCGAATCCCCTCCATACTCCGAATCTAATGTCAAATCATCTCCACCAATACTTCCCAAGAAATTGTCAAATTCCTCTTCATTCATCGATTCCAAATCATTAAAATTCCAAAATTTAGCCATTCTATAACAAAAAACACCACTAGTGACAAATATCAGTGTTATAATATACTACGAATATATTACGTAAACACCGAGCAAATGTAATACGTTCTCAACTGCGTCAAATACATTGAAATATTATGTAAGCCATAAATATTCGGAAAACTTAACCTATTTCACGACAATTTTACATTATTAGATAATCAATTTAATGATTTAAAAACTCTCTTAAAATTCGCATTTTCACAGAACAAAAAAATATATACGATTATGTACCTATTCATGACTACACCCTAGCACTTATAAACACATCTTAGTGAAGTAAAAATGGAATATTTTATGATTAAATATATTAAAATTCTAAAAAACATTACTAAAAACAGAAATAAATAAGAAACAAACCTGTATTCACGAAAAATTGCTAACAGTGGACATACGAAAAATCACCGTTCAGAAAACTGCACAATTGAACCCTCCGCGACAGTTCCCGTATGCTTTGTGGTTGTGAGAACCACATGCCTCGCGCAAATGCAATATTTCTAAGAATCAACGCGATCACACTATCTGAAACTATCTTATTACAATGAAAGTGACTCTACAATGTAAAATTGACTATAAGGTTGATAATTGCTTGGCTAAGCTGAGCAAAAAACGACCATAGAGCATGTGGTTCTGGAGAGAACCACAATCCTATAAAGGGTTAAAATAATTTTTTCCTTAATTAATGAACACAGTAACATACATTGAAAGATTTACTTGGTTAGTTGGAAACCACTTGTGTGTAAGAGAAAGTACAAAGTTATTTCTGTTTTTATGAAATATATCAAATAATAGGCACTTTTGACGCTTTTCTATTTCAAGAAAAAATATTGATTTGTATCAGGATTTAAATAGACAACTAGGCGAGCATTTACAATAAAGTTTCTGAAGTTCTCTGAAAATTAATTCAATCGTGAAAAAAGACTATTTTTCAGAAAAGATAGGTGCGAGAGGGTTGAAAGAAATTCTTTAGGGAATGTATATCAGAAGATGTGAGTTAGCAATGGGAAGTTTGTAAATGGAACTCTTGTATACTGGAATCAGTAGCGTTTACACAATTTTTGCAATAAAACATAACACGTTAACAAAATATTAATAAAAACTATCATTCAAAACAGGAGGGAGGAAATTTTTTTCTGATGTTGCGTAAAACAAGGATGCTGAAACGGACCTTGTGTGTGTCGTAAATATGCCTTCACTGAAGGAGAGTAACGTATTGTCACAGTTGCATGGAGTTTTAACAACGCGTTGCACACCCTTGTTGAACGTCAACCCTCCCCCCCATGTGTTCAGAAAACTGGTGTAATTAAAAGGAGGGTTAAGTATAGTTCACGGCAGATTCAGAAAGATCAGATTTATGTTATATGTATTTCATTTATCACACTCGACTTAAAGATATGTTTATTTTCATCTATCACTCTTTATGGTAGGGTAAAATATGACACAAATATAATGTGTTCAGAAATTCAAAACAATAACAGCGAGTGTAACTTTTTGTATATTTATGGATAGGAACAATTTGGACCAAGGTATCAAATAATTCAAACTACAGAGACATTCTAGAATCAGAATTTCAGATGTCAAAGTTTTTGAGAAGACAAATATTTGCAGGTACTAATGAATTGGATTGATTCATTGATCATTACGTGTTCCGGGCGCTTTAGCAGGTCATTAGTTCCGTACGTGTAGTGCATGTTTTCGCTACGGAAGGTAACAGTGTTCTTCCCCCAATGGATGGTAGATCAAGCGACGACCTATCTATCGGCTTGCGGGATTTTCCCAATTATCTCCCACCGGTGGGGCACCGCCCCAGTCGGAACATGTTCTAAGTTCCCAACTAGTCTCCCGGTATGTGTGTTAGTGTAGTGCATGTAAGTGTAAGTGTGTAAGGAGTAAGGGGAGAGAATAGGACAAGGAAGAGGAATGACAGATCGCGCGCGGTCCGTGGCCCGTTTGTTGGGGTACTGGTCCGGCATTTACACAGTGTTGACCGAAAAAAAACAGAAAACGACCTATCAGAGCAGCCGGTCGCTGGAATTCTCTTCTCCAGACAGTGGCTGAATTCGACTTAGCTGAAAAACTAGTGTGGAAATTTTGCGGCCGTGGGGAGTGTAACCCTAGGACCTCCCGGTTAGAGGCACTGCAGTGACATCAGTTGATGCCCCGAGCCACCTAGTAGTAAATATGAAGGAATTGGAGAATTAAAAAGTGTTATTATGGAGGATTAATTTTATCACCTGAAAGCTTCGCGCAGCTCGTCTTCGCCGTCGGCTCCTTTCATCTTCTTGGACATCATCTGCAGGAACTCGTTGAATTCGATGGTGCCGTTCCCATCTTGATCCACTTCATTCACCATGTCACGCAATTCCGTTTCTATGTGAAATACACAAGAGACATAAAACTGATGTATAAGTGACATTTATATTAATACAAATTTAAAATTAAAAAAACATGTGATTGACGTGGTACTGGAAGAGTAAAGTTATTTACTGATCCCTTCCAAAATTAAAGTGATTAGAGCTCACGTGTATTAGTTGACTCAAATATGTAAATAGTGTGAGATTTATTATTGTAAAAATGCCATATAAATGAGCAACATGACGTAAATGATAAAAAATTAAAAGACAGAAAGATTTCTAAATAATAAATAATTTACATAAGATTAATGAAATAAGAAATATGAATTAAGCAGAAACATTAACTAATATTTTCAATTTGAACTTTCAAATAAGGTTAAAACGTGTTCTTCCCATGTTTATGTTCCAACGAGGGTTTTATATGGGTTACTTGAATTTTTAGATATAAGTTTCTTTTGAAAAGCAAAACGAATTTATCAGGGCAACTAATCGTAGCTCTTTTATTACTTGGTTCCCATTTATGAGTGATTAAATACTTGGTTCCCTGTTATGAGTGATTACAGGACAATTATACGTATATGAAATTCAATAACATAATAAACTGGCTTTTTTCTGGCATCACGCCGTTAAATGTTTATGCATTTATGGACAGATTTTCAGAATTTTCAGAGTTTTATCTATAGTTTGTTTGTCTATCAACAGTTCTCTCTATACTAGAAGTTCCAAAACAGTTCTCCCTACACTAGAAAAGATATATACGTAATCAAAGTGCGGAAATGAATAATTAACACGCTTTTTAATTAATTGATCGAAGTTTTGTAATATTGTCGTGAAACTTTTGTAAATGTTCCTGTGAAAAATGTCTTACGCTATCTTAATATGCTAATGCACTGGCAAATCTATTTTATTTGACAACTACTACGTGTATATTCCAAACTACATAGTAGGTAAATACATATTAGTGCCATGCAACGCTTGTTAACAATAAAATGCTAAGAAATGTTCTTAACACAAATGCTCTATCATTTTGATTAGGTTCCCTATCCGCAAAAACTGCTAATGTGTACTACCTATTGCCAGTTTCATAATATGGACTAAACAATTTTACCCCATACTTTCTTAATTAGTAAACGACGTGGCAAAAGCACGTTAGTCCGAAAGTCATCTCCGCGTTCCGGCGAGTCCCTAGCACCTGTGCTCGCGCTGGCAGGCGGCTACAGCAGAAGCCCATTAGCCATTACTGCGACGCGATCTGCATGCATGCTATTGGAGCACGCCCGCATCCGCCCATTCTCCCGCTCGCCTGCCCTCTCGCCCGCCCTCTCGCCCGCCCTCTCGCTCGCCCTCTCGCCCGCCCTCTCGCCCGCCCTCTCGCCCGCCCTCTCGCCCGCCCTCTCGCCCGCCCTCTCGCCCGCCCTCTCGCCCGCCCTCTCGCCCGCCCTCTCGCCCGCCCTCTCGCCCGCCCTCTCGCCCGCCCTCTCGCCCGCCCTCTCGCCCGCCCTCTCGCCCGCCCTCTCGCTCGCCCTCTCGCCTGGGCTCCTCTCTCCCGCTCCTCTCGCCCGCCCTCTCGCCCGCCCTCTCGCGCTCCTCTCGCGCGCTCCTCTCGCCCGCCCTCTCGCCCGCCCTCTCTCCCGTTCTCTCGCCCGCCCTCTCGCCCGCCCTCTCGCCCGCCCTCTCGCCCGCCCTCTCGCCCGCCCTCTCGCCCGCCCCCTCGCCCGCCCTCTCGCCCGCCCTCTCGCCCGCCCTCTCGCCCGCCCTCTCGCCCGCCCTTTCGCCCGCCCTCTCGCCCGCCCTCTCGCCCGCCCTCTCGCCCGCCCTCTCGCCCGCCCTCTCGCCCGCCCCCTCGCCCGCCCTCTCGCCCGCCCTCTCGCCCGCCCTCTCGCCCGCCCTCTCGCCCGCCCTCTCGCCCGCCCTCTCGCCCGCCCTCTCGCCCGCCCTCTCGCCCGCCCTCTCGCCCGCCCTCTCACCCGTTCTCTCTCCCGTTCTCTCGCCCGCCCTCTCGCCCGCCCTCTCGCCCGCCCTCTCGCCCGCCCTCTCGCCCGCCCTCTCGCCCGCCCTCTCGCCCGCCCTCTCACCCGCCCTCTCGCCCGCCCTCTCGCCCGCCCTCTCGCCCGCCCTCTCGACCGCCCTCTCGACCGCCCTCTCGACCGCCCTCTCGCCCGCCCTCTCGCCCGCCCAACGTCTTGCCCTCTCACCCTCGCCCTCCCTCCCTCTCGCTCACCCGCCTTCTCGCCTGCCTACCCCTACCCCTGGCCGCCCCACTCGCTCGGCGGCCCACCCTCCCTCTTGCACGTGGGCGACTTTTCACCGCCTTTCTTAACCCCTGTCTCAGCGCGTCTTCATTGGCGCACTACGAGTTTCCAGCTGTGAAACGCTGGCGGTTAATTTAATATCACAGGTCAGTGAACTCGTATCCTTTGACTCGCCGAGCTTTTTGTAAAAAGAAGGAAATGCGGATGCACACAGTGCTATTGATTCCCGCTGCGGAAGTGCTTCTGATTCACGATGTAAAAAAATGTCAAAGAACCAAAACGCATTGCAAGCAAATGTCTTTTTAAATAATGCTGAAATTGGAAACCAACTTAATGTCAAACAAAGAACGAATTGTTTAATTATTTATGTTTGATATTGCAAAAGGATGGAATTTCGAGAAGAAAAAATAGTTTTCTCGTTTCTTTATTAAATTAATACTTATTTATGGGTATCGTTCTTTTCAATTTCTGATATTAAATGAGGTGCTGTTCCTAGAATTTTAAAGACAACCCACTTACAATGAGAGGTAAAGAAGTAAGTAGCGGCTATTTCATAAATAAGCAACATTGGAAATTCTTGTTTTCAATAACGAAACGCAGGGATTCGCTGTTACGAAATTCAATTATCTTGATGTCCTCTCCACAAACAGTCGGTGGTTAAGAGAGCCGCTTACGTTCCGTGACATTCCAAGAATAATGTTATGAAGTTTCGCAACTGGCCACACCGGGAACCTCGCTGGCCCCCTTGACATTACGAACCCAATATCCGGGGACCCGCGCCCTCATCTGCTTGAAGTTCAGAGTTCGTGCCATCATCCACAGCGCGCACCATCTTCGCCGCTTGTGACAACGAGCCACCGCCGCCGCCACCGCCGCCCCGCCGCCGCCCCCGCCGCCCCCGCCGCCCCCGCCGCCCCCGCCGCCCCCGCCGCCCCGCCGCCCCCGCCGCACCCGCCGCACCCGCCGCCCCGCCGCTCCCGCCGCCCTCACCGCCGCCCCGCCCCGCCACACGCCCCCGCCGCCCCGCCGCGCCCCGCCGCCCCCGCCGCCCCGCCGCCCCACCGCCCCCGCCGCCCACCCGCCGCCCCCGCCGCCCCCGCCGCCCCGCCGCCCCCGCCGCCCCCGATGCCCCCGCCGCCCTCGACGCCCTCGCTGCCCCCGCCGCCCCCGCCGCCCCCGCCGCCCCCGCCGCCCCCGCCGCCCCCGCCGCCCCCGCCGCCCCCGCCGCCCCCGCCGCCCCCGCCGCCCCCCCGCTCCCGCCGCCCCCGCCGCCGCGCACCGCACGCCCTTGGGAAATCAATAATTCAACGATGTCCAGTCTCCTCAGCCCCCTGCCGCTCGCCGCGTGCTGCCAGTGAAGGGAGGTTGACCAACGGCCCCCTGCGGCAACGGGCATGCCCATGCTACTGCAGGGGGGACACTTGCGCGGCGATATGGTTTCCTTTGGAATTCAACGACCAACGTAATAAAAATAAAATGAAAAAGGATTACAAAAGTATTGCAATATTTTCGATGAGTATAGTGAAATCAAATGAGTAATTGTTCGAATTTGATTCATACAAAAATATCATATTGCGGTTCTAGGTCTCCAATAAGCAATGGGAGGTCTTTCCTACGTTGCGAAAAGCGGAGCTGGTGAATTTTATAGTGCTCATAAGGAAACAGTTACTTACAGGCTCGGCGGGTACGTGAAGAGCCACAGCCTGTAAGCAGATAGACATTTGGACGCTTGTCTATTGATGATCGAGAAGCTATTTTGACTTTGTCAGAAAATAATGCACATTCACTCTTCACGACTCCTTGACATTACGGTCAATAATCTTCTCTTAGTTCTATTCCCCAGGTAGTAGGTAAGATCAATTGAAGGTAATTTGCGCTTGATAGCCTGTCTTATATTTCAGCCTCCGCACTTACAGGTCTATTTTTAAGATTGGAATTATGTCCAACGTGCGTCTTTAAATAACCTGTTATAATTCGCGCAGTATATCTGATTATACTACTAAAGTGGACATAACCGTGTACGCTCAAGGTTCCATAGCTTTCAGTGAAGTAATCTTTGCATCCATCGTTCAACGTCTTTGCATCCATCATAACAAAAACGCCTCGTAGTAGTTGTTGCCTGTCACATCTTTGCAGTGCTCCCCTTTACGTATTTCTACCTTTAGATTGAGTGAATTGGAGTTCCAGGTGTTGTGACGTGTATACAGTTTTCGTTTTACGTATTTCTACCTTTCAGTTAAGTGAATTTGGTGTTAGAGAGTTCCAAGTCTTGGGACGTGTATGATAGTGTTCTTTAGAAAATCTTAAATGTCATGTGTCTCACGTTAATGATTTTAAGACAACACATTTTAGTTGATACTTTACTCCGCTAACGGGAACGGCATTGATAATTTATCATCCATTTAAGCGTACTACATTTAATTTATTTGATAATTGCTTGTATTCGAGGCAAAACACACGGAGTAGAATATTAAGAAGAAGCAACAGCCTCAAAAATATAGAGGACTCTGTGAATAACGATGAAGAGTTCGTGATGCTACCCTTGAAAGTGGCAGCGAAGTCTTCGTTGGTGGGTGGTGGCTGTTTTATCATGGGAACGATCGCGCCCTCTTGACTTTTCCACCCTGCCTAGCGCGAGGCGGCGCGTCCCCTACTTGCCCCGTAGTCGCGTCGCCTCGTCGCCGCCCGCCACGCCGCCGCCCTGCCTGCCGCAATGATCTGGAGTTGTCGCCTGCAAGGTGCCATTGAAATCCGTCGCCTCGCGCATCGATTTTGCCTTCGGAAGCCGCTATAAAAAGACAGGCGGGAGGCGTCGAGCCGTGCCGGCAGGCCGGCGGGCGGGCGGGCGGGCGGGCGGATAGGCCAGGCGTCAAAGGCGCCGCCTCCGGTGGCGGCGGAGGGGGAGGAAGCGACGGAGCGGGCGAAGGGGCTAGCGTCGCCTACGTCAAAAGCTCGCCTCCACCTTCCTCCCTCTTTTATACCAGGTAATGACGCTCTTGCGAGAACCTGCTTAATTGCCATTTTCATAAACATTGTAGAAGCTGGGCGTGTAATTAGTGGCACCGCCACGTGCTTCCCCGATGCCGATCTAATGAGCGCAGACATCTGCGACGGAAATCACTCTATCACCTGAATGTGGGTTCGAATTCCATCTGAGGCACGAATGTATTCATCTGACGACAGTGGGGAGGCAAAGACAAATTGTTGAAACCCATAAAGACATCATTATTTCTTAATAGTCCAAACCTCGCGTTTCAATTCTCTTCTGGAATAAGATTCTAGAAAAATTCAAAGAATTTTTATATTTTTCAAATGTTTTCAACTCTACTTAATAAGACTTTATTCAAATTCATTAGTGGATAAATATAAATTTAATCATCATTGACACATGTAGATTTTTTGTTTCGTTTATTTAAATTTAGTTCCTCTTTGAAATATACTTTCTCTTACAGCTCACGTAAAAGTTGCTTAGTTTTACTAGTCCGTCATAAAGTTGGAAACAAAAATTAAATAATAATATAAACTACTGAAGTATACAGAATTAAATTAAACTGTTGTCACATGATTAAAGATCTCCAATTAATATTTATTACTAAAGAAAACGAACTGTAAGGATGTAAATTAAAAACTAGACTATCCTTTTTATATCTATTGTTTAACCTATATGTAATACATAAACATTTTAATGAATGTTTGATGTATTACATACAGCATTTTATTCAAAATAAAAATAGTAATTTTTATCAAACATACAATGATTAAACTATTGTCCATAGGTATGACCTAAGAGAAGTAAATTAATTCTTTAAATTTATCTATCCATTCACGAGATTTTTAAATTTAAAACTGTGTGTACATTTTCCAAAGCAGTAGTTTTTCCGTAAATCTGAATCAGTGAGTTTACGTTCCGCTGCGGTTGTTGAGATAATTTCTCATTGTGGAATGAAGTTATTAAAAATGTTTTATTTATCTCTGATAATCAGTTTGCATTTTAATCTTCAGACTGGAATGATTCCTCTGATTCTTAAGTCCATGAATACGGAATGTTGGCACATAGGCGGTAAAAATTAATTCAAATTTGGACTACTTGGAATTCAATCATTTATAATGATTCATTACCGCTAATTAACAGCAAAAGGCATACATTTGAAACGTTGCCCATTGTACTAATAATGTTTTTCTGTAAAAACCGCGGGCTTGCTTCCAGAGAGAGAGGCAAAGACGTCTTTCGTATGAAACTTTTTGGAAGGACAAACTGCTTTCATAGACGCTCGCGAGATTGCGCCAGCTACTGGGAACCAGCGAGAGAGAACATCTCATATTGTTGACAACTTCTGAGAATCAAATGCATTTCCAAATAAGACGCCACGAGAGCCAATTGTTTGAGAACCTTCAGCCGAGCGTTTTCACAAAGGATCGCCTCGTCAGAAAAACGGCTAAGTAATTCACATCTTGGCTGCATTGAAAAATTAGATTTGACGAATGGTAATGTCAGTGCAGGCTCCGTGCACAGAAGTGTTTTGCGGCGGGCCTTGCAGGACATTTTTTTACGCACGAATCACGACAGAAAATATCTCTTTTTCGCTTAGATAAGGTAACTGACAACTTTTTCAATACTCGATCATTCTTACACTGAGGTAAACTAATAGTTCTTCAATAATTGTCTTTCAGAATTTCCCCGGGTGTCGAGGTTACAAAAGAGGAAGGCGTCTTTGCGTCAACTCGAATCATCGTCTGTGGCTGTCCCAAAACTCTGATGAAGCTGTTTTACAGCCTCAACATGGGGTGTGTTTAATACAATTCAGTGTATTCTTAATATACTTTTCTGTCCAGAGTTCGAACGATAAATATCTACTTTTTTAACTAACTTTTTAAATGTACCAATATTTTGTGATAGGATGATACACATTTACTAGAAAACGTTAGTTTTTGAAGGTCACGGACATACTATCATTCGTCGCAGTCCCGCACTTCATCTTCATACATCTGCAACATTTCGATTCCTGTGAGTGAGGCCTTGATGTAACATAAGCCCGGATGCCTAAATTATAGATGGGGATGTCCATCCGTTTACAAGGAGAAGTCCTGACGACTGCAACACGAGGTGCCGTGTCGAAGGCGGAGCTGCCTTGTTAAGCCTCGCGCGAGACAAGGCGAGGGAAGCTAAGGTAAGGCGGCGCCGACACGTGACGCCGCCGGCAGCCGTCCTGTTCGCCGGCGCCCCTGTCCGCCCCTTCCGCTCCAGTCGGCTCCCCGACCTTGCCGCCTTCATATTTGGTTCGTTTTGCGTTCCTTTGGAAGCACGGACGGAATGTCTCGGATTTCAAGCCAGCGAAAATCGTGAATCTTGACGAATGTATTACCATGGCATATGAATTTCGAACATCTTACAGTTTCAGTACTTCCTTTCTCCATTAAAATTATGCTAACGTTTCTAAAAATATTTTTAATTTTTTAGAATTTTTGCGTAGTTATTTTCTATAATGAGAATAATACGAAATATGTACTAAATTCTGGAGATCCATGTACACTTCAAAACCATTTTACAGTAGCACTTTACAGTTTTGTTTCATGTAAAAAAAATAAGGTATGTGAATTAAACATACTCCGAATACTCCGAACGTGGCGTTATAGTAGTTTATGCAATTAGTTTATAATGTTAAGCTTTATTGCATGAGTACATGTTTTGAAAACGAGCGACGTTAGGAGCGAGTTTTCAAATTTGTACGAATGCAACAACTTTCTTCTGATGTCTCGGATGCATGACATCCAACGCCCTCTGGAAATCAAATTCAAGATGGCATTGTTGACATCCGTGCGAGGAAACGGTGGTCAGTTGTTCCGTCTTATTCTACCTCCCCACGATTCTCTCGCTACTATTGGCTGAATGTGTGATGACGTCATGTCGCGTGCGATAAAATACTGGATTATGCACGATTCGGGGTATCGAATAGGGTCGTTTATAATGATAGTATACAAAAAAAATTATTATCTTAATTAAATTAACCCGGAGCGGGAGCAGTCATTCATGCCAACCAACACAAGAGAAAAATGGCCTCTGCAAGGTCGCGGACAATGTTCTAGGAATGACACTTTTTATCGCTGGCTGGAGGTAGCCTGCCTTTCGTTGCAGCACGAGAGACCAAGAGCTGTCGTGACGGACGAATCCAGAGCTGCCTGTTAACACACTCCGTGCGAGCGAAATGAACCTTCTCACAGTAATATTTTTACATTATATCTTTATTCATTGTTCCTTTCAGGGGACAATATAAAACAGTGCACTCAAGTTATTAGTGAAGTTGTGAAAGGTACAAATGGAACGCACATAGCATTAGAGCCTGCGGGTCACATAAGATTGTAGAATGGGGAACCTACCTGGTACCGTGCGGTCACTCCTGGAGGATGAGCCGCTTTTTGCCGGTGAAGATTGTATTGTAAACTATCACCTAAGCAGTTGTTCTGGAAAGTAACCTCGTGGGCAATAGTTCCTATACAAGGCACAGATGTAAACAGGAATACTATTTGCAAATTAGTGAAGTTCATGTAACCTAGCAATTAACGATACCAGCATGCTATTTTAGTAAATTATTAGTGCTTACAACTATCGGATCTGAAATTTCAATTAATCGTTTCGCTAAGGTTTTAAATATAGTGCTACTAAAACACAATGCTTATTTCTTGTAAAATTAAAACAGTTCTCTTTTTTATAGGAATTAATCACTTCAATCTTTTTGCTTTTATAAAAGCAGAATAGATATTTTTAAACGTGGATGTGAACTTAACGCATACAAATATAGTATGTTGAACATATGTTAGTTTCTGTATTTCTTATTTAAACGATTTGTTATTGGCACCACAGGTTGCACCACCAAATGTGAACTTTGGTGTTGGATAGGAGAAATATTGAAAACATTTTCCGAGTTACATTGCAAGTTTACTCCTTGCGTTCTAAATTTTGATTTTTCAGAATATTCCTGCTTTTGAGTGTTTATGCGTAAGAATGACAGACAGAAAAAGGATACAGGATGTTCAGAGTCTGCGGATGATTGATTATGTAAATTGTAAGAATGTGCAAATGGGGAGAAACCAACAGCTCTCGGGCGTTCTATTTCAACCTTACGTCAACGGAGAAATTGCCTGTAAATCGTCATTTTTGATGAGGATTTTACGTTTCCACGCTCGCCACAAGCATTGAACCATGAATACGAGGAACATTATTGATGTGCGAAACGTTTCCAATAGGTGATATAAGTGACCCTACTGGTATAACGAGTGATTATTTATTTATTTATTTATTTTTGTTATTTAAGGTCGCATCAAACACATAGGTCATTAGGGGCCATTATTGGAGCTAACGGTATGAAGGTGCAAGTGATTATTGGAATTAATAGTATGGTAACTATGAAGATGAAACGATATATTGATAATAAGGGGTGAAAGGACGAACACAAATACAACCATGCCCGAGGCGGGACTCGAATCCGCGACCCTTCAGTCCGAGATCGCTACGACACTACTGCCTTAGCGATGTCGGCCACAGGATCGGATGAATAATATATTTGTTGAAAGCCACTTTATTCTACTTCATCAATTCATGTGCTCCTCCTGTATGATTTTAATATACATCCATTCGGGTTACATGATCAGCGTTTACCCTCATCAATTTAGTAATAATTGAGTACCTTCAGAACTATAAATATTTTGAATGTGCGCACTCCGTGGTTTAATGTCCCTGTTAAGACACTGCCACTACATTTTTCAAACGTAATGTCGTATTCTAGGCGATATGTAACTAGTGTGTAAGTAAAATGATATTAGAAGGAATATTTGCAGATTGTTGCATCTTAACAGATGATCTTCTTCTACATTAAACCTTAAATATATAAAATATTGGAGTATTTGCACGCATCAATTTAAAGTAAAAGTTAATTCAGTTTGGTATTGCAAACCGAAGCTGAAAATGTATTGAAACTCAATAATTGTATCCTCTATTTTTAAATTATGGATTTAAAATGATGACGCCTACAACAAGAAGAAATGCTTTGGGCATTTTTATGTATTTCAAGAATGAATAAAGAATTAGTAAATAAAAAAAGAAAAACAAATATAATGGCACATTTTTTTGGAGTCAAGAAACAACTGGAAACCTGTTCGAGAATGAACATGTTGCATTATTCCGTTGGCTAAGTAGTGGCTGGTAGGCCTCCCTAGCTGCAATCATTGGCGCGGCGAGAGTCGGCACGTGGCACTGGCGGCGGTGACGGAGGCGGCAACGATGGCGGGACGCCTCTTGAGGATTAACGGCCCCATGCATATTTATGGCGGGCGCGTTATGCGGGATTATGTGTGTCTCCACGCGACGCGCCACCCGCCCCGCCTCGCCTCGCCCCGCCAAGCCCCTCCACTCCACCTCACTCCGCCCCCCACATCACCCCGCCCCACCACTCCATGCCTCACCCCACCCCAAGCTCTCCGCTTTGCCTCTCTTCGCCCCGCCCCGCCCCACCACGTCTCCTACACTCCACCCCTCTCCGCCCCCCACACCACCCCGCCCCGCTTCTCCATACCCCACCCCACCTCAAGCTCTCCGCTTAGCCTCTCCCCGCCCCGTTCAGCTCCGCCCCGCCCCGCCCCACCCCGCCCCACCCCGCCCCACCCCGCCCCGCCCCGCCCCGCCCCGCTCCGCCCCCCACACCACCCCGCCCCACCTCCTTGCCCCCACCCCCACCCTAAGTTCTCCGCTTAGCCTCTCTTCGCCCCGCCCCGCCCCCTCCCTTCCTCCCCCGCCCCTCCCTGCCCCGCCCTCCCACCACGTCTCCTACACTCCACCCCCTGCTCCCCCCCACACCACCCCGCCCCACCTCTCCATGCCCCACCCCACCCCAAGCTCTCCGCTTAGCCTCTCCCCGCCCCGCCCCGCCCCGCCCCGCCCCGCTCCCCTTGCTGGGTGCGCGCGCGGAGATTAATGAGTGCGGGGCTCATCACACGAGCGGAGGGGCGGGAGCAGGAGCAGGAGCAGGAGGCTGCCTGCGGTCTTCGTTAGGGGAAGGTCTCGCCGCAGATGCAGCTGCGCGGGATTTTCGCTCCGGTGCACCGGGAGCGGTGGCTCAGTGCATCAACTGATGTCACTGCTCTGCCTCTGATCGGGATGTCCTAGGTAGTCTCGAAGGTGGCAGCATTTGCGACACCAGCTTTCTAGCTAGGTCGAATTCAGTCGCTGTCTGAAGGAGAATTCTAGCGGCCGGCTGTTCTGATCGGTAGCTTTCTGTGGTTTCTCCGATCAAAGCAGGCGAATGCCGGAGCAGTACCCTAACAAACGGGCCACGGACCGCGCGCGATCTGTCCTTCCTCTTCCTTGTCCTTTCCTCTCCCCTTACACACACACACACACACACACACACTTACACTAACATGTACTATACTACAAGATATGCTGTGAGACCGGTCGGGGACTTGTATAGAACTTTTCCCCGGTGGATCGGTACCCGCTGGTGGGAGATACCTGGTAGGGGAAAACCCCCTAGTCCACGGTAGTTCGGCGCCGGAGCTCGCCATCCAGTTGGGGAAGACGTCTCTTCGTGACCGCGACTGAATTCGACTTAGTTGAGAAGCTAGTGTAGAAAATCCTGCCGCCGAGGGACTTCTCGATGTCTGTCGAGTGCGGAGAGAGAAACGAACGACGTCGGCCACCGCCGCAGCAGCTTCCTGTGTTTACGCGACGACCATTTCACTCCGTCGGGCGATCCCTTACCACGCGTAGCGAAGGCGCCTTGCTTCACTAATCCGTTAAAAGGAGAGAAAGCAATTGCCGCGGGTCGGAGTCCCTGGTCGGCTGGTGACACTGGCCGCGGCTTCCCAGCTTCTCCGCTGCACGAGGCCATAGTGATTTTCCTGGTCGCAGCGCCCTCCTCACGCCGCGCCAGGCTACACACTGGTTGAATTGAGCCAAAAACCTGGTCATAATGGCAAAATTCAAAGTGCTTGTTCGGGTGATTGATTGATTGATTTTTTCGTGTTGCCGGGCGCGTCAACTGCTGTGGTCATTAGTCCCGTTAGTATAGTGCATGCTTTTTCTCGGGAGATGGCGGTGATCTTCCCCCGCTGGATGGCGAGATCCGGCGCCGACCTACCGTCGGCTAGTGGGGTTTCCCCTAACCAGGACTCTCCCACCAGCGGGGCACCGCTCCAGCCGGGACAAGCTCTAAGCTCCCGACCGATCTCTCGGAATATGTGTTAGTGTAGTGCATGTTAGTGTGTGTGTGTAAGGGGAGAGGATAGGACAAGGAAGAGGAAGGACAGATCGCGTGTGGTCCGTGGCCCGTTTGGTTAGGTACTGCTCTGTTTGTTCGGAATTTTGACTTAGTAAATAACGTTTATAAGACAGTGGAGCACACTACTTCAACTTCAGAAACTTATTTCAAACGTTTTTGTCTTCCTCACGGTCTCGTGAAGTTACCGTTGCTCGAAACACTCAAATTCATTTATTTTTGTTAAAGATATTTGTTGTATTTGTTAAAAAAGTGTTTAAATTTTGTGTGTATTCTTTTTGTATTTCTGAATAGAAGACACTTTTGACTATAAGTAAGGGATATTTTTAAGAAAAAGTGTCCAATAATTTTATGTATAATACGGCTGAATTTTTACGTATAGATCGTAACAATGTAAGTCAGGTGTTAGTGGATTTTGTCCTGCGTATTCCTGCCTCAATCAATTTTTACGTACGTATATATGGAGTAATATACGGAGTTTAGAGAAAGATATGTAACGCTACGCGAAAAAACGGCGGATTTTTGGCACAAAAAATACTCTATGTGTTTACGAATGATTAGGGATATTACAATTAATACCATTAAAATATTCAGTTGAGCAATAAATAAGGTACTTAATCCAGATTTCCTGACATTCATTCGTTGTTTTCTTGCCAGGAAACTAATTTCCTTTGTGCCATTAAAATTGCCTTCTCTCAAGGCTTTTCTTTCCTCGTTTACATTTAGCAGAAGTTGATTCCTAATTGCTAGGTTCTGTTGAAAGACTGCCATTGAATGATTGAAATATAACTGCTACCTCAAAGTGCTGGTTAGTACGCAGTAGTAGCACGTGCGCGCGAATGCGACCGCCGCAAGCGTTCTAGAGTGTCAATCCCAATTTTGGCAACGCTCCCACTCGCTACCTACTCGTTTTCCTTCGCACTCCTCTTCTGTCTTTCTCATTTTTTATCTGATG
The DNA here is from genome assembly GCA_011170035.1 of Teleogryllus occipitalis. Taxonomy (NCBI): domain Eukaryota; kingdom Metazoa; phylum Arthropoda; class Insecta; order Orthoptera; family Gryllidae; genus Teleogryllus; species Teleogryllus occipitalis. The sequence goes on along the minus strand of BLKR01001081.1, from coordinate 137,750 downwards.
TCGAGTATCAACCCGTATTCATCTCCCCCCCTCCGCTGCAGAATCAGCGCTGACGTTCGCGTCTCCGTTGACGTGTGTGTAGGAAGCCAGGAGGCAGATTGCATTCCTGCAAGAGACTTCAATGACGGGAAAGAAGGTGAATGCTTGTGTTGTAATCAGAGAGAGATTCTTTCAATTCCACTTAGAAACACTATTATTTGCGTTTTGGGACCTGAATATTACCTAAAAGGAAAGAGCATTTCTTCAACAACTACCTCCACCCTTCTTTTATGCTTCGTCTCTACTTTTCTCTTAATGTTGGGGAGCTGTCCTACTCTCTGGTAAGGTGTAGTTAGTGCGTTCAATTCAGTTTTGGAAGACTGGTTCTCCAGTCGAAGTACGAATCGCTGCGGGTGACAGCAGTCACGTGCAGAGGAAACTCAAGTAAGAGCACTACGAAGAAGTCAAAGCGTTTGGGAGCTCCTTATTTGGACAGAAAAGTAATGATACACTTTGGAGGATACAGAAGATACAGGAGGATACATTTTGGAGGATAAAGAAGGCTTTTGACAGTGTTCTTTTGAATTAATTAGCATAATACTTATTTTTAAATGTGCTTAGTTTTTAAAACGTATTTACTATCTTCTAATCTCTAGATCAGTCAGATTTTTTTTCTATTTTGACTTTTTAGTGCAGTCGTATTCTATGAATACAAGCATTGTTTGAGGCAGATCTTCCATACGTCTAGAGATTGTGGAGGGATTTTTGAACAGATTTTTTAAAGATTTGGTTTACTATTTGTGATACGAAGTCGCTGTCGGAGTTTTGTTTGTTGAAACTAAAAAGTTAGTTTTCACATATATAGGTTGTTTGTGAAATAAACTATTCATTTAAAATAACAAATCAATATAATGGGAAACATTTTATCGCTATTTGTAAGATGCCGTTCTCTAAGATTTCTCACGAGGGTGAATGCTGACAAAAGTAGATCTGGAGGAAATTCGGAAAGCAAAAATTCTTGGAAGTTCTCGTATTGGGAACATTCCAATACAACTTAGCTCTAAATCATTTCGTTGTGACCAACCTTCCTAAATATCTTTTAAAATATTTATAATAATATTATATTTTATATATATTCAGAATCTTTTAAAGTACACCTCTATTTTTGAGACAGACTAGAACTTCCTAAAGGTAACACAATCGTTTTCTCTTCTTGACATTCTTTGGGAAGTACATTTTGCCATCCTCAGACTCAATTCCCACTAAAACAATACAGCACAATCGCAGAGTTGATTGATATTCCGGGAGCGTTACCTACTAAGTTCATTAGTCCCGTAAGTGTAGTGCATGTTTTTCATCGGGAGGTAGAGGTGATCTTCTCCCACTGGATGGCGAGATCTGGCGCCGACCTGCCGTCGACTAGCGGGGTTTTCCCCAACCAGGTATCTCCCTCCAATGGACACCGCCCCAGATGGGACAAGTTCTAAGTCCCCGACCCGTCTCTGGGCATGTGTGGTAGTTTAGTGCATGTAGTGTAAGTGTGTGTGTAAGGGATAAGAATAGGACAAGGAAGAGGACGGAAAGGTCGCGTGCGGTTCGTTGCCCGTTTGTTAGTGTACTGTTCCGGCATGTCGATCGGAGAAACCACGGAAAACTATCGATCAAAGCAATCGGCCGATAGAATTCTCCTCCAGACACCGACTGAATTCGACCTAGCTCACAAGCTAGTGTCGAAAATCCCGCCGCCTTCAGGACTCGTACCTAGGACCTCCCAATCAGAGGCGCTGCAGTGACATCAGCTGATGCACTGAGCCACCGCTCCCGATCCGCGGACTTGACAAAAAGGATACTCGTTAGCAGCCTGTTTAGCCCGCGCAGTCCTCCTCATCCCTGCATAATCGGGTAGGGAATTTATAACGAGCTGCAAACGTGATGTTGGGGCCCGCGAGCGTCTTCGTGGGTGGGTGTTCTAACGCTCGTCAAGTGGGGCGCGCCTCGTTGCCTGGCGTTTGCGCTATCGGGTTTTGCGGGTGGGCGCGCGGTGAAGGCGCGTGTAGCGCTCCAGCCGGCGCGACGCAGCGCTTCGCGGCGCCCGCAGCCATTGCCGGTTCACCCGCATCCAGCACGAGGGCGGCCCGTTCTTATTCCGAAATTAACCGACCGTCGTTTCCACATTAGACCGCCGCGCACGGCCGACGTACAACTCCTTAGCGGCGATATGCTCACTTAACGCCTCGTTTACTCGCGAAATAAAGTATGAGACGTGAGGGGGGAACGGAAGAAGTGCGCGCTCCTCTTTGCTAACGAGTAATGAGAACGCCCGCCATTCCGCGTGATTCGATGGAGCCCTGGCGTTATCGCAGCAATGCTTAACCGTTGCTTCCAGATTGCGGTGTGTGATATGCATTACGTGTAACTACAATCATTGAAATTGTTTGTGAAGAGACACATGCTTTAGACAATAGCTGGACTTCGCGTTTATATACGCTCGTTAATCTTCGCATTGAGAAATCGCTCTTCGAACTGTTTTTACTTTCGCTTCTTTAACTATAACCCCACACTTGCATGCTGGTTTGAAATATATTAATGTACGAATGTTCTAGTGAACTGTAAAATTTCGCAAAATTTCCTTCAGTCAGTATTTTTGGTGACTTTTGAATGGGACAAAACTTTGTATTTCAAAATAATGTTTAGCAGAGAATAAGATAATATAGTACGTAGCTTCCATTTGAGTGTGGAGTGAAAGTACTTCAACAGAGAAAATGTGAAGTATTATAAAATAATATTAAATTCGTTTCCTTAACCTCTTTCATCGTAGATACTGTTTACTTCGACGCAAATCCCTTGCGACTACCGTAATCAGATTGCTGGCCACATCGCTTGTTTTCCGCGCTGACTCATGTAAACGATCGACGAGTTGGTTTGCATAATTGCTCGAGTTCTTAATAAAAGCTTTAACGGCAAAAAGTTGTCGGAGGGAGCGACGAACAACAGAGGAATAACAGGAGAAAGTGGAGGGGGAGGCGCGGATGGCGGAGGCTGTATCTTCACGAAGAAGAACAGCGTTAGCGAGGAAAACAACCGTTGTGAGGTAAGAAGCTCGAAGACTAAAGTAGCTCGCCTGCTACGAACCAGTCATAGAATTCTTAATGATATCGAGTTATTTGTAAGTACAGAAAACTTTAGCCTAACGATGTAGAGTGACTATCTCTTCCATTTATGCTTGCACCTCAATTTTTGAAACTCTCAAATTTTGATGCGAACAATTCTGTGAGATTCTCCCTCATTTGTTTCTTCTTTATAGAATATTTCGTGGATTTCTTTAAATCATTCATGTCATTTCCAGAAAATTCCTTGGTCCGAGTAGACTCTGATTCACGGACGACGAAGATAACTAATTCATTCTGCAATCTCTCAGTGACAATGCGGGTAGTAACGACAGATGCTGTACTGATGCATTGGAGACAGACGTATTGATTATGCACCGACGATACATCTTTATTAATGGTTTATTTTATATATATCAGAAGCCGGACAGACGTCGATTTCTGGCTGATGTTGACGTTTCTTAATATAAAGAAGTAATTGAAAACCATTATAAGTATGCACATTACGATTTCCCGTTTTTATATTAAAATACACTAGATATAAAAGTAGACGCATCTAAATTACAGGAAAATTGGAAATTATGGGAATTGTCCGTATTTCTTTTTGTGGTAAAGAATCCCATCAGTTTATTTGCTGTTTAATTCACTTCACAATATTTTGCATTGAAGAAAATGCTAGCTAGACTCGTATTGATTCGGATTACCATAAGAAAGGAAAATGAGAATTTGTATTAATTGTATGCACATCAATGTCATAATTTATCTCCCAGTTTGTTATGATGATCATTAATTTTTCTATGTGATGCATGGATGACGCTTCTGCTTTAGCAATGTGAATTGATGTTTCTAAAAAGCAACCAGTAGCATTATTAGACAATTTGGGGTTTCTTATAACATGTTTGATGATAAGTCAGATCTCATTTCATTAGTGAATCGGTTCCGTGGTGCCCAGAGCAGTCTCACATAGAGTAACGCGAAAGATATTTAAGGCACATTTGAATGTCAAGCGTAATAAACTATAATTGTATACTTTCTTGTAATAATTCCGTTTCATGGTTATAACGTTGTGCCTGTAGGCCCATCGAACATTGTTTTTGTTTTCCACAAGAATCTCTAATTGTAATTGTGATTTTTTCTCTCCTGTAAATACCCGAAGCCTAAAGAATCCATTGAATATTATAAATTTTGCATAGAGGTAGCTGCTTGAATTGTGAGTACCTTGTATATCCACAGAGAATGCGATTTAAATATTTAAAGCTCATTATTTATTCGTTATTTTCTCGACGTCTCCCACGACTTATGAAAAAATTAGCATTCCCTCGGTCTCCATTTCTCGACATTACTATGTCGTATTTAGATCTTTACCTTCACATCCTTTATCTCTTCTGCTCTTCCTACATTTCTTTTTTTCGTTTTACTTCTCCCTCAGTTTCTCTACCGTCTTATCTTCCTCTATTTTACTTCTTATCGTTTTCTTTCTTATTGTATGGTATACCATTCATACCAGATTGCCTGTTGTTAAGTACTGACTTGGAGTTCTCTGGACCGTTGCCTTTGCGGTTTTTACCTGTAGTTGGTGATGCACTTTTATTGGGAATCCGGCCGATTTTCACTAATTCATGGCAAGTGATTGTCGGCTAATGCTGTGGAGGAGGCAAAGTTCCTTGTGGTAATAGTTGCTGTTGAAGAATGGCCTGCTGGAGTTGTTGAGGTTGTGTGCTTTCGAGTTGACCTGGAGTATGTCCTAGTGGCTGATGTGGGACTGGCATTGGTAGAGAGGGAGTGGTAAGGGGGGAGAGAACCACCGCTCCAATTGCACTGGACGCTGGTCTTGTCAGCCCTGTGGACACTGACGAACCACGCGGCAGTGGGTCTCGAGAAGCAGCTGTGGCATTTTTATCTAAATCTTTACCGTGAAAATTAAGTCTTTTATTTATTTATTTATTTTACTTATTTATTTTACGTCAAAAAAAACAGTTAAAAACTGCGTATGACGTGCTATGGTGAAAAGTGAATTGTGTGCACATTTTCAAAATTCTGTGATCCCTACACTATGTCATATACTACTTAAATTTTGAATTTTTGAAAGGGAGAAATTCTAATTGATGATATCGATTATTGTGAGCAGCGGTGGCCGGTTTACTATGGTTTCCCAGAACCATTTTTATGACCAAAATTAATAACTGTAAATTGTGAAGAAACTATTATGTGTTAATGCATCCCATGCATTAAAACAATAACACTACAGAGAGCGTCTGCAGAAAAAGTTTAAAATTCAAAAAAATATTTATATTTTTAAATAAATTCTTGAATTAATACATTTAGCCAGCTTATAGCCTACTATTCTATATCTAATTATACTGCATCCAAGAATATACTGGAATTGAACTCTCTTTCAAAATACTTCTATCATTTTTTAAACTATCTTCTCCATCATTGCACTTTCTTCTCATTATTCTTGTTGCAGCTGGATCTTGTTGGAACATGATTAATAATAACATACTAACGGAATAAGCCGTGCCCCAAACCCATGAAACCGCATTTATTGTTTAAACGTCCATTGCAATTTTGAAGTTATCGACAATAGAACTAAAATTAACAGCAATGAATGATGCGGTTGTTTTTAGGGACTGGAAATTGCATTGTGTTTTAAAACAAATTGCTATGAAAAATACATTTATGGAGGATAACAATATGTTCAATTTCAAAGAAAATAGAATAAAAATTCAAAGACTGCACACTTTACAACTTCACCTGTTTTTCGACGGCTCGCACTTGGGCGCGAAAACCGAACGGACATGTACGAACTTCACAAACATGGCTCGCGTCAGGGGAGCCAACAGCCACCAAAACGGGTCCAGAACAGTTAACTTTGAAGTGTTTATTTTACATTATTGTTCACTGGGGGTTCATTCATGGAAGTTGAAAAATTACATTTTGGCTACAGAATCGGATCTCAGAACCCATAATAACTCAAAAATTACTTTTTTCTAGTTAATTTGAAGTGACACAACACATTCGCGAATAATGGAATTTATCTTCCAGCTTATTATATTACAGGTTCCAATAAAGGCAAACTTGGGCGTATTTAACCTTTCTTTCTGGACCCAACGCTACTCTCGAAGGTATATAACACTTTTCAATTTGAGAATACTTACTCTAAGCTTGTACTTCCTCTAAAGAAATGAGTTAATTGATGTTGTGGGTTCCGCAAAGAGGCTACTACTACAAAAATCAACTGTAACCAAAAAGTTATAACAGCTTTACGAAATAGAAACCTTTATGTATGTTTATTCGAAACAATCTCATCAAGGAAGATTAATTTTTATTAGTGTATTTTTATTACCATGACAATTTCATTGTTTCCACCTATTCGATATTTTAACATGGTTGGAAGACAATGTTCCGTTTTTGAAGAGTTCTCACGATCTTCCGCTTTTATAGAACTGGTCAAAATGATATAGAGTATGGTTCTAAAATGTAAAATGCGGCTCCATTTCGGATTACGAGACTTCCAAGAAAAAAAGCGTGTTAAGCTTACTTTTACCTGGAACTATTCTCTGGGGAACTGGAAAGAGGTTTCCTTTTAAGACTCGCATAAAATGCGATAACACCGACAGAAAACACGTTACCGTGAGAAGAAACAAAATCTAGACGAAGTCAGAATATTCTCCGTACATGCCTCTTAGATCGTAAGGTTTTCTAAGAAACTGAATCTAATTAACGTATGCGATATACTTTTGTGTTAACAGCAAACACACATCAAAAATACACACATTAAAAATATTTAGTATAGAAAATGCATTATTACAAAGCTTTAGAATCATTTTTCGAAGCTGTGAAATTTCTTACAAACAATAATATTTACCATTTGGAACTATTCTGTACTGAATTTGGTGATAAAACGCATGTTTATCTTCTCCTTGTGTGAGCGATAAGAGGAAAGTACTGCGGAGTATAGTAAACAAAGGGTTTGATTTAAAACTACAATCATATTTGTTTTGGTCGACTTTTCAATTCCTGCGCTCCATGTTGCAGTTGTTTGCACTCACTCTATTGCTTTCTTGAAAGTATGGATAGTTCAAATATTGAATAACTTGTTTTCAAGAAATAACTATTTCCAGAGTACTGTTCTATTATTCTAATACAACAAGAGCATTCGCATTTGGTATTCCTGGTTTTTCAACAAATAATTACTTTTACAGGCAGGAATTTTTGCTATCTGATTTTGTAGGTTCCGTGTGAATGAGGAAATTTCAACGAAAAATTGCGTATGACGTACCGTTCTGAATGGAAGTCAATGAATGGTATTGACGTCATCAGGCATGCGTCTTTTGCCCGTAAGGCGGCATAAAATTTATAAGAGCGAATATTCCTGAATGTCTCCTTTAAACTCCGTTCAGCACCAGATTTCGCGGTCGTGTTTATTCATAAGAAGCGCGCTATATTCAGAGGCACCAAGGCCGCCTCGAAGCCGCTCCTCCTTCTGGAGAACTTTGAGTTATCGCTCAAGATTAACGCGTCGACGTGGTTCCTGCGTTAATGCGTGTGTTTATGCCCCGGTGAGAACTGTAATTGGTAGCAAATTGCTTCATTTCAAGCCAGATTTTCCCTCGTTAGAGGACGGTTAATCTCGGTTTTGGCTCGTAAGGTAAAGCGACACACTATATAAACTGGAAAGAAGACAAGCGAGATTAATGAGTGGAAATTACGTATTATTTTTTCCGTAAATGCGATGTTATTTTCATATTACGTTGGAGCCTACGTCGTAGAATGTTATAAATCTTTTCTTTAGTGTACCCTAAAAAGTTAAGTATGCAATTTCGCAATGTATTTTGAGGAACAACCATCTGTTTGAACAGCCACGTGTACACGCAGAATTAAATGACATTCTTTTATTTTGTGTAATGTCAGTTTGTTGTTTACTCGTTTCTCGTTCGACTGCTCATATTTTATGTCTATTCGATGCATTAACGATGGTAAACAGCATTGCCTTAAACAATTGATACTAAAATACATAACTGGCGTTACAAAGTAGAGTGATTAATCCGCGTAGAGTAATTAATTTTTCTCATTTCACTAATAGTCATCAAAAATATATTTATTTAGGTTGCGATAAATTCGTGTATTATTGTGTATGTGCAGTTTAAATAAACGTATAAATCAACAGATACTTATCTCTTTGAATTTCTCCTAATGATCAAACAAATGCGAAGCTGTACGTTGTTACATCCAACATAGCGGAAAGTAGGTTCGCACCTGTGCACTCGGCGACCGATAATGCGCGAGCGAGTCTCTTGAGAAGAAACACACTGCGCATGCCCCGTAGAGCAATCCACGAATACTCTCGCCGTTCAGAAAACATCGGGTAGCCTAATGCGAACTAGGGATTTTCATCACTCACAAATTTGTTTTGACTGCGTTAGTAATTTGTTACATTGGTTTTCTTGTATGCTTTCTTATACGGAATGGAATGAAACTTTTTGTGTCGAGACTCCCTATCGAAAAGCTATGAAGTCGATGTGTTTGTGACGGTGTTACGTCACCCTTATACACAGATTCCTCTCTCCAAGTGTTATCTTAACCGTGAAAGTTACTCCGCTGTATTGTGCACTAGAACACATCCCGGAATTTCTCGGAAGCAAATGAAAGCGCGCGATTCCTATACTTGGGTTTTTCTAACCTGGCAACGGAGAGTATTCTCTCCAAGACGGAATATGACCCGACTTTTTGCGTCTTTCTCGGTCCTGCTGCAAGATATCACATGATTGCGACCGTATCAAGCAGTGCTGCAGATTAAGCGACTCTAGTGGCACGACCGGGAAACACGCGAAAAGCCGTGTCATATTCCATGTTGAAGGTAATACTCTTAAGATACCTAAAAAAACAAAGAAGTATAGCTATGTTTCTTAGGTCGTTCAATCGAGCTATCGCGTACCGGGAACGGTGGTGCAGTGCATCAACTGATGTCACTGCAGGGCCTCTGACCGGGAGGTCCTAGGTTCGAGCAGGATTTTCGACCCTAACATGTGCTATACTACCGCACATGCCGGGAGACCGGTCGGGGACTTAGAACATGTCCCGGCGGGGGTGGTGCCCCGCTGGTGGGAGATACCTGGTTGGGGAAAATCCCGTTAGCCGACGGTTGGTCGGCGCCGGATCTGGCCATCCAGTGGGAGAAGAACACCGCCGCCACCCGAGTAAAAACACGCACTACACTTACGGGACGAATGACCCTAGTAGTTGACGCGCTCGGAATCACTAACAATCAATCAATCATCCGTGCCACATTCCATCTTGAAGATAATAAAACAAGTTTTAAAACAACAAGTATTGCTGAGTTTTTGAGGTCGTTCAACAAGCTATCGCAAGATCCCGATATCTGGAATCCGGCGCGCGTTAGGACACCTTCAGTCGATTACCGCGCCCACCGCGCAGATAAGCCGCGCAGGCGGCTCTTTGTGCGCGGTGATCCCCTCGGCTTCGCACTCTTTGTGTGGTTGTCCGTCTTTCTCCGTGCGTGCGCTCCCTTACGAAAGAAACACGAGCAATTCTTCTCTTCCGTCGTTTGGTCCCGCGGCCGCCGCCATGGCGGCGACGGTCAATGTGTTTCTGTGTTTTGTCGCCGAAGAGAATAACTCCTTCGCCACCAAAGTGTGTCCCGTGGGTGATCTGGGATCGTATGTCGGCAAGTTGCAGGATATACTTTCGTACGGTGAGTTTTGTCGATTGGCAAACATTTAAAATGTGTTTTCTTCGTGAATTTGCCTGTACAGGAGAAAACGAATGACACTCGTTTTAGGAGACAGGAAATAAAATAATAATTATAGTTTTGAATAAGTGTGGTTGAATTATTATGGTTTATCAGATTTAACTTTAAATTGACAGTGACATAAACTTGAACTTGCTTGTACAATAATACAGCCATGAAACATTTTTTGACAATGATATTACGTTTCTTCTTAATGTATTGAGCTGCATCATATTGCAGTATGTATTGAGCTCCATACTGCATATATGCAGTTGAGGAGTTGAGTTCAACCAGGCATTCGTTGTAAAAAGAGGATCTACTAGTGTTATGTCATTCTTATATTGCCAATATCTCTTCAAGAACAGCTGGTTGTGATATCAGGTTCGATAACAAGGATGAACACGACTCATTTCCATTTATCAAGACACCGAATTATCGCTGAAATGTAGAAACAAATTCAATTTTAATCGCGCAAATTTAGGGACTATAATGATCTCATCTGCTTTACATTTTATTGCTTTTTTTCTTTCTTTGTTTCTTTCTTTCGTTTTGTCTTTCTTTCCCATATTTTTTCTTCTTTTTCTATCACAATCAATGTTTGAACTACTGACAGTTTTCTATTCAATGCTTATTGAAAAGGCCTCTCACTATGCACAAAAATCAAAGCTGCAGTTACAGCAGTCAGTGATGTCTTAATACATTGGCATGAAGTATTTCATGTATCGAAAGCTGGTCATTGTTTCGTATTGGGGCGTTTCTCTTTGTGCATATGATGCGAAGCGAGTTACCACCAGTCACGACTCCCGGAAGCGAATAAGTCGATCGTGTTGCTTCAGCGGCTGTTGCTCAAGGGAGAGATGTAGTGCGTCACGGCAGTTATCGCAGTCGTCACCGACATAATCCTTGTTACCTCTAGTCCGTAAAATATTCTGACGGCGATGAGGTGATGACTTCTCAGGTTATATTTACGTCTGAAAGCATATATTATTATATTCATGGTATAAAAATGTTATTGTTTTGCCTTTTTTGCGTTTTGTTCGACATAAATTAATATTGTTGGTAATATTCTAACATTAATACAATTGAAATGGCTCGTTTTTTAAAATAGTTTGTATTATCCTTGTTCAACAGTATTACGTCTATCAAGGGTTTTTGTACCATATAGTATACACAATCATTTATAACAACATTTCATCATACATGTACAATGTTTGAAGACAATAATATTGGAAACTAACAACTAAGGATACTCAGAAAGGGTACTTCAGAAATATGCGTACAATATTTGGATTAAAAAAAATATTCAATTTAGGAATGTTTGAACCTGCTTTACAACTAATTAAGGAGGATGTAGTAGATCTTTAGAATATCTTCATTTGATTCGTGGAAAAAATATTGACTGATTTACCTTGAGTGTACAAAGGAGTGGCTGGGCAAGATGAAAGAGAAGAGTAGAAATAGGAAGAAAGTGTTAGAATCCAAATTTTCAGAGTTTCTATGGATAATTCTTTTAAAATTTGATCAGAAATGGCTCGGTGATTATGAAATCAAGTAGTACCTAGTACTACTAGCCTAATGTAAGTGGCTAGATCTACCTTTCAAGATCAGTCCAAATGCAGAGGAGAAATAGGTAGCTTCCTAAAAGGGAACGGCTCCACACATTCGGCATTTGCCGAGGAGCGAGCTGGTGCTCGCCTAATCCCGAGCAGCTGACGTGTTCGGCGAATGTTCGCTCCCTTTGATGTGTCAAAAAGACACGCGGTGGGTAGAGCAAACACCGATTACTCGTCACTCGACAAATAGCAAGCAGCTCATCCACACTACTCGGGATTCGGCGAGCGGATGCTCGGTGTTCGCCGAATAACGAATGTGTGGAGCCGCCTTAAAGAGTTCAGCAAATCTAATTCGATGGTTTGTGAACGATTTCCTTCTGCTCTTCAAATTTTGTCCTAACGAGCGAAACTTATGGTAGAGTTGTCCGGAGGTTTATTTATTTATTTATTTATTTAGTCAAAAACTGTATGTGACGTATGGGGGAGAAAATCATCTGCGCACGCTTTCTTGAGTTTCAGAATCCTTTCTCAACAATTTAACTATAAAGATAATAGTTGAAAGATTAATAATAATAATAATAATAATAATAATAATAATAATAATAACAAATTTAAAAAAGCGAGAGATTAACATTTCAAAAACTAGATATTTCCGTTGCCAAATTATAGAAAACTTATTTTTAACGGTAAAGAAACGAACAGACTTGATTTGTCTGTATTGTTAACAAAATAGCAACTCACCCTAAGCTCTACTACCACTACAAGCAAAGGAAAGTTCAACAAAACGTGCGCATAGGGAAGCTACATTTACGTCCAGAAGCAAATCAAGGGGCCATCTCAACATTTGCTCAATGGATCAGGGAAACTGGACAAAAACCTGATCGAGATGAGGTTACTTTTTGCACGGCGTTTGCGCCAAGTGAACGCAGCGTGCGGCACTGGGAGGTAGTGGGACACAAACGTGCAGCGAAAGCGTTGACAGGGCGCTCAGTGCCACCGGGGGCAGATCGCGATTATCAAAGAGCGCAGACCGCGGGGGCGACGTCGCCGCAGCGCCTTTCACCTGCGATGACGCTGGCGGCGGCGGTGGCCGGTAACGATAGGCTCAGCGGGGGGTGCGGTACAGTCGGGTCCGCGAACCAAGAGGCTGAACATGCGCAAGAAGTACATTCAGGTTCCTATTCAAACTCCATCCGAAGCCGTTACGAACATGGAACGAATTCGTGAGACACCTCACTGCCTTGTTTCTGTAATAAGTAAATAATAAAATAAGTAATTAAATAATGATGACAAAAACATACTTGTGTTTTGAATATATTTCAAGTGGCTTAGTTTGTGCTGATTCGTGTGTAGATTTTTTTTCTCTGGTTCATTTACATTTTTAACTAAGGGGTCGGCCATAGATTATGTAACGCCGAAGAGGGGGACGGGGTTTGAGGCAGCGTTACATTGCGTTACATAGGAGTAGGGTGTCATGATTTAGTGTAACGTTATGTTGATTCTCTCTCTCGCGCGCACACACACACACACACACACACACACACACACACACACACAGATATATATATATATATATATATATATATATATATATATATATAACATTTATATTTTTTACTTTTACTAAAACATTAAAAATTTAATTAAATAATAAAATAAATGGTAAATATAGGAGTATAAATTGTTAAAATAAATAGAAGTAATTTTTATCAACGGTGTATTGATTGAATCTGTTACATTACGAAGAAAATATTCAAAATTGTCTCTATTCTAGAATCCAATAGCACAGCAATGTTCATCCACGATGTTGGCTTGTGCACGACTGGTCAGAAATTTTCTTGCCTACGCGTGCTTTCTCGAGTTACAAATTGTTCCTTACCTTATTGTTAGGTGCTGTCTGCATTTCTAATTAATTGTGACTTATTTGTCATAAATTTTAATGTGTAACACAAATAAAATTAATAAAAATTGTTTTTACTGCTATGTACTTTATATTTACTTATTGTAGTGTGTGTGTGTGTATGTGGGGGAGGGATTGTCGTAAACGGAGGATCACGTAATTATTTAAGGCGAGCGTCAAAAGTTCGTTAGAGGGGGAGAGAGGAATTCAAAATATTTCAAATTTGCGTTACGTAATTTATGGACTGCCTGTAACTGCAGTGACAAATAGTGTACCTAGCGATTGTCATGATACGATTGCCTACAACTAGATATTTAGCGAAAGATTGAACTCAGCACTTACTAGCTAAATGTGATATTGAGCGAAATATATTAAATCTTTTATTTTTCCCGATAAAGTTGTATATTTTCTTTTTTCTTCTCGTGTTTGTTCTGGTTGTCGTGAGAGATGACTGATGTAACTTCAACATATCCTAATTTGCGTTACATGCGACGGTCTCAAATCTAAATGAAGGCGGCAGGTGTCCAGACATCACTTACTAGCTCAATGTATTATTCAGTGTAATATATTAAATCTTTTATTTCCTCCGATAAAATTATATGTTTTCTTATTTCATCTCGTGATTGTTCTGGTTGTCGTGAGAGATGACTGATGTAACTTCAACAAATCCTAATTTGCGTTCAATGTCCATGTAACTTCTAACAAATCCTAACGTGCGACGGTCTCGAATCTAAATGAAGGCAGCAGGTGTGCAGATAGCACGCGGAAACGCTTGACGGATGACGCGCGGGGTCGCGTGGGGCCACGACCTGGCACCGCGCTCCGCCACGTCCTACGCCGCTTCGCTGAGCAAACGTCTCCAGAGATTCCGCTATCGCGCGCGGCATAGGCCATGGGCTGTGCGGTGGGCTGGCGGGCCAACCCGCAGTAGAAAGCGCGTGCGTTGTCAGCGTTGAGTGATCGGCGCCGACGCACGCGCACGCGGAGGGCGCGGTTTGCGCGCGCGCTGGTGGCGGCGGAGGCGTGGGCGGAGGCGGGGCGCCGGCGGCGACGGTGATGGCGGTGGCAGTGCCAGTGGCATTGGCGGTGGTGGCGGTGGCGGTGGTGACGGTGGCGAAGGCGGCGGCGGTGGCGGCGTCGGCGGCTGCTGTGGCGGCGGCGGTAGCGGCGGTGGCGGCTGCGGTGGCGGGGGCGGCGGCGGCGGCGGCGGCGGCGGTGGTGGTGGCGGTGGCGGCTGCGGTGGTGGCGGTGGCGGTGGTGACGGTGGCGAAGGCGGCGGCGGTGGCGGCGTCGGCGGCTGCTGTGGCGGCGGCGGTAGCGGCGGTGGCGGCTGCGGTGGCGGGGGCGGCGGCGGCGGCGGCGGCGGCGGTGGTGGTGGCGGTGGCGGCTGCGGTGGCGGCGGAGGCGGCGGTGACGACGGTGGCGGCGGTGGTGGCGGCGGCGGCGGCGGCGGCGGCGGCGGCGGCGTGGGTGTGGGCGGCGCCCGGGTCACTGCTCGCTGCCGCCTCCGCCAACCGCTAGTGACTGGCAGCGCGCCCGCGGTTTGAAGTCGCCGACGACGCGACGTCAACGCGTTCGCCCCGCTGTCGATTGAAGCACCAGTGTTAAACTGGCGTACTTCCACGCGATTGATTGTTGAACTTCGATGAGGTCGATTTGATGGAAAGGCTGTCTGAAGGAAGGGGGAAAACATCTTAATGAAGAGTTGAGGCAAATTTAGAGATTTTTTAAAAATCGATTACAGTTGAGTAAAACATTATAATGCTTGCATTACACATATTTTCAAGCATTTGTAACAATGGAGAACGCACATTGTGATGACTTAGGTATTTAATGCCATTTTGGTAAAATCACAGAAAAGTATTAAGTTTTGCCCGACAGCTGTGCGTAGCACGACATAACATACATCGTCATATGAACAACTGACGGCCTGTAAATAAAATATATTGAATCAATAATAAGAGATTTTCATTAGTTTTGTTCATCTGGTTTTGACTATAACAATGCTCAAGCAGAAAAAAGGGAAATACAAATATGACGCCGTCAACCAACCATATCGTTGAATCCACGTTTCTGTGACTGCGTGCGTTGTGATATTTATGGACATTCTTGGTGGAAACTGGTAATTTACTCTTGCAAACATAAATTCTAACGTAAAATTAGTAAATACAAATATTTAATGATAGGACAACAAACAAAATTTGTTGTTAAACTAAATTTGATGTTGAATGAAAATTAATAAATTTCCATAATAATAATAATAATAATAATAATAATAATAATAATAATAACTCTGCACTCGAGCTGCTGGACCAAACCAAACAGCAGTTGTTGTAGAAACATTGAAAATGTTTAACACTCTACATTACCTTTAAAATTTCTAGACACCACAAAAAATGGCTTCAATGTGAAATTATATTCTGCAATTCTTTTTATAATTACATTTCAATTGTTACATATTTATTGCATATTATTTAACTTATTTTTCTCTTTAATTAGTTTATCCATTCAGCATTCTAAAAATCTTATGTTATATTAATTATGTTATTAAAAATGAAAAAGTTTTAACATCATAAAATTTAAAAGTGGGAGTGCTGACTTTGTAAATACATTTCACTTGCGGTTAGCTTTGCAGAAAAACGGCCCTGGTTGGGGTGAGCATGTGACAAACTTGTTATATCACTTTCCGCTTCATCAGCTTTACGAATCACTAACATTATTTTAACTACGTTACTGATTCGTAAGCGAGTGAAGAGGTTCCAGATATTATGTTCAAAGCATTCGAGACATTTACTAGGAAAGTCTATCTATAAGACCAATGTTGGCAACTGTTATGAAACGTATTCTTTGTTAAAGAACATACTACCACGTACATGCATCTGTTCGTCAAACCGAAATTGCGCGAATAATTCAACAAAGTGCTGCTTTGACATCGCTCCCACATTACGGTCCTTCTAGTTGTTGCCACCCCACACAAAGCGTCGCCCGGCAGAGTTGGAGTGTTCGGGGAATGGCTCGGACCTGAGAGGAGAGCGCCCGGCTTTCGCACGCTGCACCTTGCTTCCGCGAAGGCCGTCTTGCCCGGGGCGGCCGCCCAGAGGCCGGGTGTGCGGGGTGCGCTTCGCTCGGGGCCCCGGGGACTTCTTTGTGGGGACGTTCGCCTGTGCTCTGGGGGTCAGAGTGCGCAGTCCGCGGCAGGAGCTGCGTTGGCCAAAGAGTCCTAGTCGAGTGGCTGGGTCGAGTGATGTCGTTCCCGGATAGGAATCCTTGGAACTGGCCACCCTACGTTTTCCGTGGTTTCCTTTGATACGTTACTGTTGTTTGCCTGCTGCCTCCGCAGCAACTGTGACCTGCAGGATTCTAGGGTTCCCTGAACCTCCTGACTGTGCCGAATTTTTCGCATTAGCTACAAAGCTACGTCGAATCCAGCCGCTGTGTGGAGGAGAATTCTAGCGGGCGGCTAGTTTTCAGTCGTTTCTCCGATCAATACCAGACGAATGCTGGAGAAATACCTTAACAAACACGGTCTATGGATCTTTCCTTCCTCTTTCTTGTCGTACCCTTTCCCCTCACACACACACAAACGTTTACACTGAATGCACTACCACGCATGTTGAGAGACCAATGACAGTGACATAGCTTGGCTCGGCTAGAGCGGTGCCCAGCAAACTTACGCCATTACTGCTCAAGTCAGTGGTCCACTTGCCGTGCCCAGGGCCAGCCATTATCTGCAGGCAAACGGAGGTGCCCACTGCTTGCCGAGTAAGTCCGAGGGCAGAGTAGGGGAAGGGAGAGGAGGTCCTCCCTCATTGCTGATAAGTGGAAAAAGAAGGGATAAAGGATTATTTCTTGGCTGTCCGGGTGACGCCGCGTAGTGGGCTGAGAGGCCGACGTTTCGCCTGACATGTCGCAGGCTTCCTCGGGGTATTGACATCGCGATGTTATGCGACGGGTGTTATATATTGTCCGGCCGGGTGGGTGTGTGCGCCGTGATAGGCGGAGGGGTCGCTCTGATTGGCTGGCGGTCCGTCCCTCTCAGCCCACTACGCAGCATCACCCGGACAGCCAAGAAGTAATCGACGCGAGCCGCGGAAGCTTACGTATACAAGGGATAAAGGAGTTTAAACTAGTGAAAGAGGAGTGGCACACGGGCCATTGCATTTAGCCCCCCCATTCACGTTGGCATGAAATCTAATTTTTGAGCAGCCACGCCTTACTCAGCACATCGCAGAGGTTGCACGATGACGTTAGAGGCTGCCAATCATGTTCCCACCCACAACTGTACAGTGCAACAATGAACTTTCCACTCAACGGCGCATGGAACGTAGCCGATTGCCTAGGTGCACGCTGCATCGGGGATGAAAAAGGCTGTTGAGGGGCCGCTGAAGGCATTTGCCTTATTAATGCGAGTACGAATACAGGAGTACATAAGGCTTGCGGAAACATTTAGCGGGAGGTAAGCGAATATCGGACAAACCTAATGCAGCCACAAATACCGGAAGGCGTTGTTGATAACCCTGAGAGACTGCTGCAGTGCAGGACGTTGTCTTGTGTCGTAGGCCAAGGCTTGTATTAAGATGTAGAATCTTAGGAAGAAGCCCCGGAAATATGAGGATGTCTGACCAAGGCTGAAATTGGGTTGTTGCGTCTTAGGAGAAGGCTGGGAAAGTATGTGGGTACCAGGCCCAGGTTGAAGTGTGGCTGTGGTGCCTTAGGAAGACTCACGACAAGAATAAGGACGCCATGTCACAACTCGGATTGGGTTGCAACGTTACAATGAGAATCACTGACAATACAAGGATTGCCATACCATAGTAAGAGGATGCCTTGCTACAGCTCTGATTCGGTTGCAGTGCCTCAAGATGAAACGCTGAAAGGACGAGAATTGTCAGACTATAATTGAAATGGAATTGTTGCACCTTAGGAACAACACGGGAAGCCATGTCACGAGGATGGATTTGAATCAACAAATCAGTGGAAAGCTGGAATGGGGCAATTGCGCTATAGGAAGAAACACTGCATGAACGAGGATGCCACGACACGGATTCAAATGAGGTGTCAAAGGGAAAAAGCACTGCGTGTACGCGCATGTCAAGGTAATGCTTGAATTGGGCTGCAGCGCCGTAGGAAGAAGGAAGAAGAAGTTGGTGTGTGGTTGAGCGCACAGCGCTGCTCTTCTTGTGGACCGCGAGGATGCCGCTGCGCTGATGGAGCGCGCACAGGCGCTGCCTCAATCGGCGCCTTGTGCGCAGGCGCATCGGCTACTGCCATCCGCCGCGACCGCAGAGAGGTTGCCCGGCGGCGGAGAAGGCCGAACGTCCAGCTGGCTGGAGTGGAGAGAGTCGATTGAGCAGAGCCAGCCGATGGAGAGAGTGGGGTGTGTCGATTGGGTACGAGCCGAGTGAGGAGTGAAGATTTGAACGAGACAAATTGTTCAGTGATGTTAAGTTACGTAACGGGTTGAATAATAGGCGATGTTTAATACCGGCAGCGGTGGCTCAGTGCATCAACTGATGTCACTGAAGTGTCTCTGACTGGGAGGTCGTAGGTTCGTGTCGCGACGGCGGAAGGATTTTCATCACTAGCTTTTCAGCTAGGTCGAATTCAGTCGCTGTCTGGAGGAGAATTGTAGCGATCGGTTCGTCGGATTGGTAGACGAATGCCGGAGCAGTACCATTCTGCACGGGCCACGGACCGTGCGCGATCTTTCCTTCCTCTTCCTTGTCCTATCCGCACCCCTTACACACACACTTCCACTAACATGCACTACTACCACACACGCCGGGAGACCGGTCGAGGAATTAGAACTTGTCCCAGCTGGGGCGGTGCCCCGTTGGTGGGAGATAACTGGTTGGGGAGAATCTCACTAGTCGACAGTAGGTCGGCGCTGGATCTCGCCATCCAGTGGGGGAAGATCACCGCCACCTCCCGATGAAAAACATGCACTACATTTACGGTAGTAACGACCTTAGTAGCAGACGCGCCCGAAATCAGTAATTAGTCAATCAATAAAGCGATGTTTATAAACGTTTTTGTAGCTTGCGTGATTGCACTAACAGCAACTCGTAGTTCCTTGCTTCAAATCGACTTCTTCGGGGAGTTTTTGCTGCATTGAACTTCTATTCGTAGATTTTTATAGATATACTACATTTCCTTCAATACACCTATTCCGGTTTCGAGCTGAATCAACTACAGGAATTGATTAGTAGCGTTCCATTGTACCAATATGTACTTTTGCACTTGAATCATTACAGAAGTTTATGAAGAGTCTGAATCTCTAAATATATTACTTGGAACTCCCAGAGGAAATGAAACATTAACTCAGAGGTTGAATCATAAATAAAGAACTATTGAAGTTGTTTCTGGACGACCAATAAATAATCCTTTCTCGTAAATAGGCCACTCAAAAGAAAATGCATTTTCTGCTTTTAGTTTTATATTCTTATTAGTTAGATTTGGTTTATATTATTCGCCTTATTTAGATTTGAACAATGAAAGTAAGTGTTGATCGTAACGAAAGTGTTTTGTACGTGCACTCGCTCCGCCGTGGCGAAATGCAAACAGTCGTCAGATCTTCAAGTGCTTCGTGGTTTAGTATTGGTTGCAAGACGGTGTGTCAGCTAAAAAGCTCTGTTCTTACTTCGAGCCGCTCAGAAAGACCAGTCTCTCCTTAAGGAGCTTCTTTAAAATGTCCACCTTATGCTCTTCCAAAGTGGTATGGTTTCCCACGGTCCGCTTCCGGTTACATGGAACGTCCCAGGACATAAAAGACGAGGAAAGATCCGAAGAAACACTAAAAGTCCTGAACAGAATTGAAGAAACTCTCGATGTGCTTTTTACCTTCTATTCTCGCCCAAGTTCAGATAGGTGGAATAATTTTTCCATATATTTGAACTTAAAAACAAGAGCGTTCCGGATGTAGTGTATGTTTTATTTATTACAAGAAATAATACATTTATCGATTATGAGAACAGTAGCCTAACGATTGTCTGAGGTAAATAGTATCAAAAAATAACTGTAATATTACAATAAAATCTGAAATATTTGGATTCAGTTGGTAAAGCATAGTAAAAAACGGGGTAAAAAGTGCATTTTTGTTTCACGGTAAACGGCTGCTAAAGTGTATGTAAATACCTCGATAATGAAACACATATTCAATAAAAAACGCTTCGGTAAAAATGAACTTATTTTACCCTAGAATAACAAAATTATCGAGCGAAACCAATGATTTTCCCAATATTTCTTGATAAAATAAATTGCAACTTATCAGAAATGGACTCCGACTCGTTACTACTGAAAAAATATTTTTTACATTTTTGTGTTCCATTTTAAACGGGTTGCTTGTTTTTTATAATGACAGTTCCGGTTATTCAGGAGTTCTTTAGGTATCGTGAGTCCATTTTATAATTCCATCCTTCCCACTCAAGGAAATATGTACATCAGGAGTACAAAGTACTCAAGTACATTGTTTTATGTTAAAATTACGTCTAGATTATTTTTTCGCATTATGCATAGCATTTTTCTTTTTCATATTTATATCATGACCATTTGCATATTAATACGTTTTGCAGATTATTTACTGCACGGAAACATAAGACAAATCGTTTCATATCACTTCATGTGATAATGTTTCATGAAGGCTTGGGAATTCCTATCTAACCGAACTTTTAGTAATTTCTGGAAATAAAAATATCCTTTTCTAAATACTTATGTACTTGTGTGTAATGTTAATGGATATTTTCTGATTAGTAAACTGCGTTAATGCATTGCATAAAATATTCCACTTCTCTTGGTCGTATTTTCAAATAATGGGGTATGAAGTTATTATTGTAAAGATTTCATCGATAAAGATTAAATAAACTAAGCTTGCATGATAGAGCTACTAAACTGTTAAATTTATTCACAACGAGGGTAATTGTAGTTCTACGTTCTGCGACTATCTATGAAACAAAAGCGTAGTAGAATGGATTTTGTTTTTGTGCTGAAAAGCGTGTGTGTGTCGTAGTTGCTTTAATCCTTGCAAGCGGGATGGCAGGGCCAATGGGCGATGATGACAGTGTGGTGAACCACGCGAGTGGAACGCGCGGCGTGGAGGCCCACGGGCGCAGGGCTGGGCGGTGTGGGGGCGGTGCGGGGGCGGCGCGGGGCGGCGCACAGTGGCCGGCATTCATGCGGCGGCTGCGCCTGCGCCGGCTCAGGCTAGACACTGAACAGCTCTGACGCGCCGAAAAACCACCGCCACTGCCGCCGCCATCACCCCCCCCACCACCACCACCATCACAACCACCACCTCCACCCCTACCACTACTACCATTACAACCACCATAACCACCACCACCATCACCGCTACCTGCACCACCACCACCTCCACTACCATCAGCGACACCGCCACCATCACCAGCATCCCCACTACCAACACCACCGCCACCACCACCTCCACCACTGTCTCCCCGAGCATCGTAATCACCCCCGTCACAACCGCCGACACCGCATTTTTGACAATTTCTGAGTTTTTCAGACATGTTCCTGTCATGATCTCTTCAGTGCATCCACATTCAAACCTTGGAACCATGAATTACTGTTTTAAATACTGAAAACCTTTTATTATTCCTTACTGACAGTTACCTCTTGGTAGGAGCATGAAAATAATGTCATACAACTTTCTTCTAAACTTTCTTCGACTTCGTTCTTTCATGTATTCTAAAAACCTCTCATCCTGTTAAGTTGCTGATATCCTCTAAATCTGCTATTTACAAGAATCGTTTACTTTCATTTTCTCTTGTGCCTACAATTTCCTTCATCATCACTTGGGATAGGATTTCAGAAGGAGACATGGACAAGGACGAACTTCCTTCCCAGTACCTCGTATATAAACCGATTATGGTACGATATAAACCGATTATGGTGTCGTACCACTAAAACTGTGGCCTGCGTGAGTGTCAGTAAATGCGATATATATTTCGTATTAAATGAATAACATGATTATTTTTTGAGCTTACTGAAACCTTGATAGTTCTTCAGCTAATGACATTGCGGCTACTGCTAATATTTCACTTAATATCAGAGAGTGAACATACATTTTTGGGGGAAAGAATAAGTCTTCAAAACAATATAATATGTTAATTGCCTTTATTGATAGCACTTTCTATATTAAAGAGACAAAAACTCAGAAGCTTTAGTTGCTTCAAAAGTTTACGCAGAATAATTTGCGGGATAAAATATGTAGAGATCACCTCCTAAAAACATTTCGTATTAAATGGATTTGTTTGATGCATACCGGTTTGCCAATACAATTAACATTTTGTATATTTATTCATGGCATTCATTGACACATGACGCAATCATCCTATCAAATTTCTTATAAAAATGAATGGTTACGATCGTTCCCAAATAAGAAATTACTAGACGAATACAAACTTGGTGTTAATGAGCAGTTAGTGCAACTGTGTTTTCCACATTCCGTTGCGTTCTTCAATAGGAGATGATGCAGGAAACACCTTATTTCAGGTCTTGATTGTTGAAAATCTCTAGTACTTGACCAGTTGAAAATTGTACTTTTCCGTCCGACGTGAACAATTAGGGAACAGAAAAACTCTTCCTCTTAAAACTATTATTTGATTTTTGCCGACTGTTTAGCATTATCAAACGAAATGGCGCAGATTGCAAAGGCAATGTGTGTACCCTTAATTCTACAACCTAAGAGTATGCTTAAGTATTGTACTAACTTCCTACTCCGGTGCCGTTTTGGGAAGACACCTCAGCGATATTTTTATTTAGCGCAATACTATGGAAAGGAGAAATACGTGTGCGAGAAACGAGATATCCAATGGAATGTCCACACAGCATGGGCTGTTGCGAACGGGCGAGAAGAGAAAACATTATTCTTGGCTCCCAATCGTGGCTTGAGGAAAAAGAAAAACGGTGGCGGCGGCGTTAAACTGACGATTAGAGCGCGCCCGCCGACAGACAGCGCAGCGGTCGCTCGTTGCCGCCGCGCACTGATATTTTAATCAGAGCGGGCTGTTTACTTTGCGGCGGATGCCAAGCGCCGTTCACTCCCGCGATCTGCGCGCGCAAGGCGCCGCTACTTCGTTTTGTTTTCCCTCGCCTGACGTCTGGAGCGGTCTCTGCGTGTCCCTTTGAAACGTTCGGTGAGGAAGTGCAGGTCTGTCAAAGTGGAACCCATTCGGTTCGATTTATATAATATAAACTACGCTTACATTTCTGTCTGGTTTATTTTTGTTGCCATATTTTGTTCGAATGTGTTTACTTTGTGTCTCATGTAGCACATTCTCTGTTGTCTACACAGACATATTTGCGTAATTCCTTTCCAAGTTGTTTGATATTCCTTTCTTCCTAAAGTCTTCCTTTATCAGTGTGTGAATAAATAGTGAAAGTTATAATTTGAATGTTATAATTGAAATTTGCAGGGAACTATTATAATTTTAAAATGCCTTGAAAAATAAATTTACTGCATAGTTTTACTGTTAGTGACCTGTCAGCTTCATTTTTGCAAAATTAAATTGAAAATAAAATTAAAATAAAATAAAAATAAATAAAAAATAAAATAAAAATAAAATGAAATGAAAAAATATAAAAAATAAAATAAAATCAATCACTGTGGCTCCAAGCGAACCTGCTACCTTTACATCAAACCAGTGAGCATTATGCGGGACGTAGCACGATTACGAACCCTCGGAATCAAGCTATAAAAGTTATAAGAATGCTGCGCTCCCAGTCATCCGGAGGGAACATTCCAACGGCCTCCGTGACCACGACCTCCAGCCATCCCCAGCAGCCGGCGCTTCCGACGTCACAGCGCTCGCTCCAGTGCCTCTGCCCTCGCCGCCGCCTCAGAGCCCTTCGGCCGTGCCACACCTCCACCACCACCACCACCTCCACCACCACCACCACCACCATCGCGTTGACCGTCGCCCCTATTCACTGCCACCGTGGTTTGGCCACTAGCTCCCCCACAGTGCTGTTCAGTGTCAACCCAGTACAGTTTGACCGTCGCCATCGAAACCACCACCGCCACCACCCGCCATCGCCGACCTCGCCCCCGCCCTCTCTTCTGCCGTCACCGTTGCCCCCGCCGCCCCCGCCGCTCCCGCCGCCCCCGCCGCCCCCGCCCCCGCCGCCCCACGCCGCCCCACCGCCCCCGCCGCCGCCCCTGCCGCCGCCCCGCCGCCCCCGTCGCCGCCCCGCCGCCGCCCCCGCCGCCGCCGCCGCCCCCGCCGCCGCCCCCGCCGCCGTCGCTTCACATAAAGCGACAGCACTTCATTTTACGTTCTTTTTAAGCCCGCGCTCATTGCCGTCCCGGCGATTTCATTAGCATTCTTATTTCCATTTAAGTGGGCCAATAGCGCGGTCGTGACCTTTCCGGCGACGAGACCGCGTTGCATCGCGCCCGCAGGCGCCGCGCAGCTCGAGGTTCTCCGCCACTTCGGCAGATGTCGCTGTGAGCGGAAAAGGAAATGGAATTTATGTTGGTGGCAGCCATAAACTGTGAAAAGAAAAAGTTGCTACAAAACTGTACGAGGTTGTAATTTCGTGTCGATTTGCGTTTGAAACATAAAAACATAATTGATTTTTTACGTTAAAGATGTTGATAAGTTCTAAACATCAAATATTTTGCATTACAGGTCCATTTGTCGTCAGACGTAATGCGAAAGAAAATATAATTTTACATAATGTCCTAAATTCATTTTTAGCGTTAAACGTAGTTAGGAAATACTTTCGGAGGTGAAATCTTTAACGTGTAATAAAGAAAAATAGGTAGGTGGTAAAAAATAAGATGCAGAATAAACATTTTCTGCCATGTCCAAACATTTGTGCAGTAAAAACTACCTTCTGGAGTTATTTTAACTCTGATAAAACGCTCATCGTATATGTGAAACGTATATGTTGAATGCATATTTACAATTCGATATTTCGTTGAAATTGCAATAACGAAGATTTGCATGGAAATAAGTTTTGATAGCGTCGGGTGAATAATGATTTTCAGAGTAAATTTGTTTCCGAACAAAAATATTAACGTACAATTTCGTGCCCTCGAGACTATAACTATATGGATCTTTAAAAGTCTGCTAGCGGCTTTATTTGTGATATTGTTATTATTTTGTGATAATGTAAAGTTTGTTGACAGTGGTCGAGCGTATGGTATGTTGATGACCTTGAAAGATAGATCTATTTATGTATCTTTGGCGTATTACGAAAGGATGACGTTCTACTATATTGAAATAATCATTTGAAATCCTGTCAGATTGTTTCAGACGTGCCAGTCAAACAAGATACATTTGTGTATCAATTTACGTTAATGCAAGAGCTGTTCTCTTGTAATAACACTGCCACTGACTTGGGTTAACAGCTCCACCACTTCATATTCTCTTTTGGTTCTTGTTTCTGGAAGAGGTCTACTATATTTCTCTCTGGTGGAATTGAAATTGGTATTCGTGAAGTTATCACATTCCGGAAAGTGATGACAGGCATATGTAGAATAATCACCCTTCTACATTTGAGAGTAACTAACTATAAAACATTATCAATGATTAGTTAGGACAAAAATATCCTAGCTATTGTTAAACAGATCCAGGTGATGCTGCATTTTTTCAAATTATCGACATTAATTGAAATATTAATCCAATCAATAGCTACTCATGGTAAGTAGAGTTTAAATCAGTTCTCATTTTTTTAATACTACCTCTGAAAATCCATATGTTGATGGGCCATGCTAAACGATATGCCCTCGCATTCACATAATAGTAGCGACCAGTCACGTAAATTAGAGCCTTAGTAACGGTTGTGGAGTAAGTCAATTACTCGAAGCCCCCTAGCGATGACGTAATCACTTAAAAATATCAAGGGCGCAGCCGCGTCGCGCCGTAAGATGTCGCTCGCCTGCGCAAAGCGTCCGGGAACGACTGGGAGTGGGAGGTGGACACTATGGCCACACCACTTCCTTCTGCTAGCGAAGCGCCATACGACTTTCGTGATAGAATCCAGCGCGTGAATCGCTCTGTTTGCCGGCTGTTCATAATTTGCTGGCAGCCTTGGATCGTGGATGACTTACACTGTGAATGACGCGAGGTAGGCATCTGGATAAACCGTATTTTAAGAGACATTGTAGTAATTTAATCAAAAGTATGAGTTCGTTTCATAACCTTTTGAATTGCTCTTTACTTATTGGATTTGTTTGGATTTTGAGCTCAGGTGTCGATGTCATTCCTTTCATTAGTTTGTTCAGAAAAAACCTAAACACTTTTTCGAGATAGAGTGCATTTATATTTTTTGTGCCTAAGTCACACATCAAGTTAACTCAAATAACATTAAAATTCACGGTACATGAAAAAATCCTTGGCAGTAGTTAATGAATATTATTTTCTTAAACGTATTGAAAATAAGTATTTTTCCTTTCTCCAATTGCAATATAGAGAAATTTTTGTAATTCCTGCAAAGCTTTCATTTCTTTATCTCCAAAACTTCCGTCAGCCATTCTGTCCATTCGCCTGTCGATCCGCCCTGGGGTGATAACACCAGCGCCTAAATTTGATCTTCACCAAAATAAACATTCCCCAATCGATTTGGCTGATGTCGCAGCCCCTCGAATTTAAAATGGATGTTTTAATTTTTGAGGGAACTTTAATTGATGGGCATTCAACATTTTCAATTCTTACTAGTCGGTAAACTACACCCTCAAAAATAACGGAGGATCGATTTTCATTCAAATCTCTGGGATTTAGAAAATATAAAAAGTTCACATTTTTTACGCATGTTAGGAACGCAAAAGTTCACATTTTGTTCACATTTTATATCTAAATCCTTAAGGATATTTATTTATTTCTTAAAGTGATATACTCCTTAAGGCTGCATCTTAAAATAATTTCAGGAACACTGTTTTCAAAGTATTAGTAGTTTTCCCGTAATTTTCAATTATTTGGTTACTAAGTTCTTTTTTTCTTTCAAATCTCAGTATTACATTTTTAAAAAATTTCATGTCCACATTTTTTAAAATATTAAAAGTTTGTTTTTAAACACATCGTTTTGAGTGTTTCAAATTATGGCAGAAGTGTTAATGGAGGTTATACTATTATAATATTACGATACCGTTAGTAATAATACAGACAAGTATTGCGCTGTTGTAGCACCAAAGTTTCGCATTTTGTTGACCATACTAAGTACCTGTATTGAGTCTCTGCGTACTATGCCCCATAATGTTCTTCAAAATTAAAAATTTGTAGAGTAGTTTTTAATTTAATTTATTAAATGTTTCTTCCGAAAAAAGATTTCTTTTTTCATGAAAGTATTTTTGGACATTTTCTGGAAGGTTTGTGACTAATGTGCTGTCGTTTTTTATTAAAAATCATCTTACTATTCAGCCTCTCGCGATTCGATAACATTTTTCTGATTCGTTCACTCTTCGCAGTTGAAAACGTTCATGATTGATGGTAGAAGCTTGGTGATGTAGAGTAACCTCGTTAAAGTGTAAGTTGCGGATAAGCTTTTAAATTAGTTTGTCTCCGCCTCCCAGCTGTCAGTGTAAGAATATATTAATCTTTCACTTCCAGGGCAGCAGGGAATGGTAGCTCGGTCGATAATATATTCCTTTCCTTTCCTTGAAAAAAAAAATTGCAGACAGTGGTTGAAGCAAAGTACTCCAACGAAGTCACTCGGCTAGTTTTCATCTTCGATCTAAACTTTTCACGAAGTCGCACAGTTCTTCTGGCGGAATGTCTGTCCGTTTTTGCACGCTGTCGCCTGGTAATTGACTCCGTCTAGCAGCACAACTTTGAAGAAGTCCTTGGAATTTATGCAAGAACTCTTCTTGACGAAGTGTCCTGGCCGTGAGGAAGGATGAGTACGAAAGCGAGCCATTAGTCCCCAGTGTAAAATGAAGTTCTACACAGATTTCTCTCTCTTCTTTGCATTGTGACGCCGTTAACGAACCATCTAATTTGTCGCTGTATACGAGAACATGCCGATCTTCCGAAATTAACAGACATTCAAAATGGTTTTCGTATTAATGTTACTGCTGTGTAAATATATTTTTAATACATTACACGTTTTAAAATAATGTACTTGAAATAAAAAATTCTAACGTAGTCTTTCGATCTGACAATAACTGTACATAACAATATTTTTGTTAAAAATGTTTAAAATAATTGCCAACTCGCGAGAATAAATGTTGGTTCTAATTTTTAAAATTTAAAATACTTTTTTTATATTATACTTAAGTACTACGAAGTACTTTTAGTACTTGTAGTACTTCTACTACTTTTTACGAGTAAAAATTAAAGGATCCGGTTATATTTCGAAAAAGTAAAATGCATTTAAAAAAATATGCAGAATGACTTGTAAAACCTAGACATACGAAGACGTTAGAAACAAGGATAGTCAACTTTTTTTATTATGCCATTTTTACTTGAAGTCTTATATGACATATGAATATTATTCCAGACGGCACGAACTAAAGTGTATATACTTCACCTTTCCGTATATATTTGTGATATTTTTAATCTCTGATCCAAGAACCTCGGGTTCTTTCCGACAATGGCCCGAATGGAATGCGAGAGTGTGTGTGTGTGTGTGTGTGTGTGTGTGTGTGTGTATGTATGTATGTGTGTATATATATATATATATATATATATATATAATTTAATAACTAGTAAAATGTGAGTATTGATAATATGAAGTATTTTTGTGATTTTGTATGAATTTACTACTACTGGGTTTATTTTTTTAATACGGGTCGGATATTTAAAATGTACGGTTCATGTGTCTAACAAATCGTAATATGTGGAAATATTTGAGTAGTAATTGGAGAAGGCTGCATTGTTTTTATATCTTCAAGGAAAACTTGAGGTAGAAGAAGATTGAGTAGCCCAATTCTGAGATGACTCGCCTTAAAATACCATATCAACATACATGATTTCTCGGAATTTCTGAATCTGTCTGTTGTTCCATTTGTACAGGTTAATTTTCAAGGATATCGGGCGGATTGACATTGCTTCATTGATGGCGAAGTAATACGTCTAAAAAAACTCACAATTCTGATTTCATTTAACATAGTGTGGATCTCTACAAATTGTGAAGCTCGTAGGTGTTACTCGTTGGCTCACTTGATAAAATTGTTGAACTTTAGTTGCAGTCATTTTCCCAATGAATAAATTATCTTATTACATTCATTTATCTCCGAAATAGTCAGTTTTGACTTTTGCCACTTTTGAATTATCGGGGTGGTGTTGGTATTAGTGATGGAAAATTTTAACTTTAGTTGCAGTCATTTTCCTAATGATTAAATTAGCTTTTTACATTCATTTATCTCCGAAATAGTCTGTTTTGACTTTTGCTTCTTTTGAAGTATCGGGGTGGTGTTGGTATTAGTGATGACAACTTTTATCAAAACATCGAAGAAAAAACATCGGTGTTTAAAACATCGATGTTTTAATTCTAGACTAATAATCATGCTATTTCTTATCCATTTTTAATTACTGTACGTAAAAGGGATACATTTTATTGTTTAGTTACCAGCATCTTAGTAGTATTGTAATAAAATTTATTAACGAATGTAAGCAATAAATTAACAGTAAATAACATCGTGTTTCGCTACTTTACCATTTAGTCACTTCCACTCATACACCATCGAAGTAAAACCACCTAAAATTCCCCTTGATTGCACAGGCGAAATGTGCAGCGTGATAAAGAGGATGAAAACAACGATATTGCTGTGGATTGTAGCTACTCTACAAACCCCATTATTTAAAAAAATTAAAATTTAAAATTAAAAAAAACATGGATGTTTTTGCAACAAAATATCGATATGAAGAAAACATCGAAAGCAAAATACCCATGTTAATATATCGATTATTTTGGTGGAAAACATCAATGTTTTAAAAGATCGATATTTTTTGCCATCCCTAGTTGGTATCGATCCGCTTGGTCGTCTCCGCGAACTGTCGCCTGCTTGCGGGGGTGGTCTACGCGGCGCTCCGCCAGGGGCGCCGCGTCGCTGCTTCCAAGCCGCCATTGAAATGCATCGTCGCCGCCGGCGCCCGCGCCGCGATAGTGTCGCTGTAGTGCCTCTGACCGGGAGGTTCTACGTTCGAGTCCTGACGGCGGCAGGATTTTCTACACTAACTTTTCACCTAGGTCAAATTCAGTCGCTGTCTGGAGGAGAATTCTAGCGGCCGGCTGCTCTGATCGGTAGTTTTCCGTGGATTTTCCGATTAACACCCGGCGAATGCCGGAGCAGTACCTTACCAAACGGGCCACGGACCGCTCGCGATCTTTCCTTCCCCTTTCTGGTCATATCCTCTCCCCTTGCACACATAGACACACACACACACACACTTATACTAACATGCACTACACTACCAAATATTCCCGGGTTGGAGACTTAGAACTTGTCCCGGCTGGGGTGGTGCCCTGCTGATGGGGGTGTCCTGGTTAGGGGTAAATCCCGCTAGCCGACGGTAGGTCGGCGCCGGAACTCGCCATCCATTTGGGGGAGATCACAGCCACCTCCGTATAACATGCACTACACTTACGGGACTAATTGCCTTAGTAGCGCCCAGAATCACTCATAAATCAATCAGTTGTATTATCGGGGTTGTGTTGGTATCGATCCGCGTGGTCGCTATCGCGCCCTGTCACGTGCTCGCCCGGGTGGTCTAGGTGGTCCGCCGCCAGGGGCCCCAAGCCGCCATTGAAATGCATCGTCGCCGGCGGCGCCCGCGCCGCGGTGGTCTCCGCACCCTCTCGGCCCGCCCCCGCCCCTCCCCGTGCCATTTTCTTTTTCTGGAACTCCGGAGAAACGGCCGTTCCGTCCCGAACCTATCATTCCAAACCTTAAAACGCCTCCATTTACGTTACCCGTGTCAGTCAAACCTCTGTTTAATGTAAATAAGGCGTAGTTCCCTGCATCCACGGAGGGCGCCCTTTAGCGTTGGGATGGAGATATCAAAGCCAACGTGGAGATTTAAGTGGCTACTTTACATAAGTTTGGTCTTTTAAGCGCACGATACATAACATTTCAGGAGGCCTTCCACTCAAATTTGGAGCAGACAGGAGGGTTCGAAAGGCTTTCTTAAGGAACTGGTTTTCTTTACGTATTCGGAGCGACATGATAATGCGATAGGTAGCCTGTTCTTGAAATGTCTTTGTTGGAGGTGGAGATCATGTCCTGGAACGTGACGAAGATAACATGCTCGGTAGTATTTGCTAGGCGGCGATACCTTCGACAAAACGTGAATCGAATTTTTAGGGGGAGCTAACTGTTCTCAGCGGCGTTTACGAAGATTTAGTCAACGAAGTGCACGATGAAGCATCCTGAACATGTCTGTATCTGTACATTGTTTAAGATGGAGATGTCCATTGTGATGTTTATGCGACAGTATCTTTCGAAGCGATTTACTCCAGCGTTCTGTTTTATAAATAACGTGGCCAGAACATTTGACTTTCGCGTCTAGCTCAGTGTAATATCTATTCAGAAGACATCGTCGACCATAACTTAGTGAGGCGGACAAAAGAGAGTACGTTCCCAGCCTGGGCCCGCAAGGCTCGAAGATTCAGATCTCGAACGGTGTTGCCATAAGCTAGAGATTCCTGGATGCGCCGATGGTATCGAATCGAGTTCACGCTGAGAAAGACGAGGGGGCGAGGTCAAGCCTTGCTCCCAACTTGTCACGGACGGAAGATTTAAATCAAATATCTTACAAGGTCCGGGACCGTAAAATTTATTTTTAATTCTCTTTGGTTCCGCACTGCTCCCTTGGGATCGGTTTTCTGGATGAAGGGGAGCGACGCAGTTGGCCCGGGTCGGTATGAAGCATGAGGTTCGCCGCTGCCAACGTTTGAAACATCGCACTCTCTTATCACGTTTGTGGGCTTCATCAAATACATCAGGAGAAAGCTGTACGTTACTAGCCTGCCACACATATTTTGAATAATTTAATGAACATGGAAATGAATAATTTTGCCCGACAAAAACATGGTGCAGACATGTATTAGAAAAATATGTATATAAGTTTTCATTTGTAGACCATATACATATGAATCATCCAAATTTTAGAATTAAGCAAGATAACGTGAGCGCTGAACATAATTATTTCGATCATTCTGACCGGTAGCGGTAGCTCAGTGCATCAACTGATGTTACTGCAGCGCCTCTAACCGGGAGGTCCTAGGTTCGAGTCCTGACGGCGGCAGGATTTTCGACACTATTTTTTCAGCTAGGTCGAATTCAGCTGTCTGGAGGAGAATTCTAGCGGCCGGCTGCTCTGATCGGTATTTTTCCGTGGTTTCTCCGATCAACACCAGGCGAATGCCGGAGTAGTACCCTACCAAACGGGCCACGGACCGCGCGCGATCTATCCTTCCTCTTCCTTGTCCTATCCTCTCCCCTTACACACACACTTACACTAACATGCACTACACTACCACATATTTCGGGAGACCGGTCGGGAGCTTAGAGCTTGTCCCGACTGGGGCGGTGCCCCGCTGGTGGGAGAGTCCAGGTTAGGGGGAAGCCCCACTAGCCGACGGCAGGTCGGCGCCGGATTTCGCCATTCAGCGGGGGAAGATCACCGCCATCTCCCGAGAAAAACATGCACTACACTAACGGGACTAATGACCGAAGTAGTTGACGCGCCCGGAAACACGAAAAAATCAAATCAAATCGATCATTCTGACGTGTACTTTAATTCATTTTACTTTGTTAGTGTGGCAGGATGCCAAAAATGAGTGAATTTACGAGGGGGCACGGATTCGAACGCAGTTGCAAGGACAAAATCCGTGAGCGCAGAAGGTGGCAGCAGTGCGCCGGAGGAGCGCTCCATTAAAGGGCAGTGGGCAAAGGGCTCGAAAGGCGCAGCAGGCGAGAAAGGAGCCAAGGGGCGCTCCGGGGACCTCGCATCGCGACTCGCATCTCGCCGGACCACCCACCCTCGCGCCTTAATTATAGGGGCAGGGGCGCGCCCCTCCCCTCCCACACCCCCTCCATTCCCCGCGACACTCACTAATTTAGAGGCGCATCCTCCCACTGCCCCCCCGCTCCCACTCACTCTCCTCCGCGCGGGTTAACCCTCGCATTCTGTCCGCGCCATTTGCCCTCCCGCCCCGCCCACTTGCTCCCCCACCCCCTCGGCCCGCCCCTCGTCTCGCCCTCGCGCGCCCTCTCGTGCCACCCTCACCCCTCCCCGCCCCGCCCCGCCCCGCGGCCGGCGGTCGGCGTCGAGAGCCTAATGAATACAATTATCCAGTCTTAAAACTCCTAATGGCCCGGCCAGCACTGCCCAAACGGCGCCCACCCCCGTCGTAATGGGATTTCGTTATTTATCTGGCGCTTGTTTTAAACTCTTTTTTTTAGGCCCCTCCTCCTCGTGATTAACAGCGCGAGAAGCGCTTTCCCCGCTTTATGACTCGGGGCGTGCTAAATTCTATGAGAATTGCCGCAGGCGGGTGCGGCGGATAGTTTTACTCCCGCAGTGTATAGGACATTACGGCTCGCGAGAATTCAATTAATGTTTTAATATCGACTCGGTGGAATGGTTCGCCGTTTCCGCTGTTTAATAAGCATCGTGCTGTCAGCGGATCGGTCCGCTATCCGTCGGTCGCGCAATATTTCAATCAAGCATTTATAATCCTGTGCAGTGGATCTTTTGATTACAGATCGAATGCATTCATTTATCCAAGGTGCATTTGTTATGCCAGTAAAACATTAAACAAACATCACTTCTTTGACGTTTTAAAGCATAGGCCGTGAAACATTGGTATATGACTAGTCTTAATAACAGTTCAACATACAGCTCTCTATTAAATTATTAAATTTCGATTCTGAGTGAAAGGTACTTTATGATGAGTGATATAAGAAACAGTTTTTATCAACAATCCTTTGCCAAATGTCTTAAATATTGTGTCAGATCAGCTGGTTATGTAGTAACATAACTGTATAAGTTACTGTTACTGTTACAGTAGTAATATGCATGAGGTACGTAAAAACCATTAAAATGAATATTCATAATTACTTTTTTCTTTTTCTCAAACAAAACGTGTTAAATTTATAATTATACAAAATAATTAGTGTGTATTGGTTTTGTCCATCTTGAAACATTATTTCGTAATTTTGACATTTACAATGCTGAGAATACTTTGTAGCATATTTTGACCCATTTGGCCGTAGTATTGAATAGTAGCCAGAATACGTTACCTGATACCGGAACCGGAAATGCTTCTCCGTTCAGTCGATTTGCGCGACAGCGCTGCAAACGGGCGGGCGGGGTCAGCGTTCTCGTTTTCCAATACGCGCGCCCCCGCCGCCCCCGCCGCCCCCGCCTCCCCTGCCGCCCCCGCCACCCCGCCGCCCCCGCCGCCCCAGCCGCCCCCAACGTCCCGCCGCCCCAGCCGCCCCCAACGTCCCGCCGCCCCCGCCGCTCCCGCCGCCCCTGCCGCCCCCAACGTCCCGCCGCCCCCAACGTCCCGCCGCCCCCACCGTCCCGCCGCCCCCGCCGCTCCCGCCGCCTCCGCCGCCCCCGCCGCCCCCGCCGCCCCGCCGCCTCCATCCCGAACGAACGCTCGGCGGCTGTCAGTCGTTTCGCCCGCCGTCCGGTCCGATGATCCGCGAAGTACGACAACGCGCCACTGAGCCAATAAATTTCGTCGCAATATTAATCGCAGCTCGCGTACGGTCAATGCGTGCCGCTTTCACCCGTTTGACATCTGGTGCTTTTGACAGCCAGCCCGACATGAATATCTACTGTACAGTATCGTGAAACGTTTTCATCTATTGTTTTGAGTGGGTCAGTTTCTGCGACGTCATCGAGTTGCCTATCTCGTCCTGCCGCTTACTGATCGGACTTGCGTCACTCCAGTTTCAACCATGCCCTGCAGCGATGTAGATTGAAGATAGCTTTCTTTGTAGATACTGGTCTTCATTGTCTTAGAAAGTTCGGGATTCAAATCACGGTGAAGTCGAAAATTTTCTATCATCCTAATATTTTAGAACGCCTTCCAATCATCCTGGAGTTCAATTAAAACCGCGTCTCATCTGCAGGTGAAAGGGCAGGAGTAGAATGTTGGATTTCACTTATGATCTACGTTTAGAATTTGCGGAGCTTGGTTCCCTGGAAACATACGCATGTTTAATGTGAGGCCCATTTGAGTTTTGACATTTGATACAAATTGTGGTTGATGTTCCCGGCAAATGAAAAAATATTTATCTTGTTTAAGATAATCAATCCAACTTTGGAATGACTAGTGTCAACTAAATTATCAAAACAAACATCATTTTACCTCCATTAATTTCACCTATAATAATCAAAGCAATAGGTGGAATAAGTTTTCGACATGAATCAATGAAAGAAGTCAATACACTAATTAGCCGCGCGCAGATCTATTCACCAGTGGAATCGAAACAAATGAAAAAAAAGAAGACAAAATGCGATTGAAGTTTTTGTTTCTATATTGTCACTTTTATTTTTGAATAACAAGAATTAGTTGTCAGCCGAAGAAGTTAAACTTGACAGATTCGCTTTAGAAGTTATTAGAATAAATGAAATTTTCAAAAATCAGTAAAAAATGAGGATGTGTATGTGAATTGACAGTGATTTAGTAAGGCATATTTAGTAACGAAGAACTGAGATTCAGACTTGGTCATCTAAAATCTAAAAAGTATCTCGTGTGTAATAAATTTCGGATTTTTGCTTAATTTTTGCGTTTGTAACTGCATAATTCAAGTGTAGCAAAACATCTGAAGTCATAAATTGGCCGTATAATTTAAATTGGAACAATATACAAGCTAAAATGCTCTAAACGATAATTTTTCTCGACTGGCAGTCATTATATAATTGAAGTGATTATATAATTCTGTACTACATCGGCGCAAATGAATGCTCTTTTGCCGTGAAATAGGACTGGAAATAACGACCCTATCTTGTTTGCAAGCTGCTGTGAATAATTTATTCGTTTAACCGCACGAAAACCACAAAACGGATACGAACAAAAAACAACTGCACATCGAGGATGTCCCTAGCGAGTCAGAGAAGCAAAAAATTGTATTTCAGTGCGGATTGTCTGACTCACGAACGTTAAAACACTATTGTTCTGTTATTTTTGTGATATTAGTCCCAGTAATATGAACAAAATTTTCGCATTATCCAAATAGAAATTCAGTTGCAGCATATTGTTTATATTTTCGGTATTAGTTTTTGAGTAGTGGATTCACAGTGTCCAAATGTTTTTTATAAAATATGAATGGTAACATGAAACCTCGAAATAAAACAGGGAACGTTGGATAATATGCGAAAATGAAATGGACAAGCCGGTATTATGTATATAGAGAGACGATTTTAAGTCAATTAATTGTTCATTTCCACGATATGCAATATTTCAGCACCATACCGGTATCGTGTGTTAATACTGCAGTTGTAAAATATAAAATTGCTTTCAAATGTGCAAATGTTTAGTTTTTCTTTCGAGGGAATTTCTGACATGTTTTTTTTTCTGTTTCAGGTGAGTGTTGAAAAAACTGGAAAGAAGCACTGAACACTTTCTGGGCGAGTGGTTTGCGCGCATCTCTGTTGGTAAGCAAAAGGTGAACAGAAAAATGGATATGAAATGAACGTATCTTAGATCGTTTTTTTAACGTACGTCTATGACAAAAAGAAAGCAAATAACAGTGAGTTTATTCAGAATAAAATATTTTGAAAAACTTCTTGTATAGGATTGTATGTTACAAATATCCGTTTATGTACCACGAATACTTCATCCTTGGGTATATTTGAAGCGTTCTTCCTTTAAATTCTGCAGCTCATTTTAGATGTAAATAATAATTGAACTTTTGCAGTCATACTCATCTATCCCAATGATTGAAATAATATATTTGTTTAAAAAATAAGCGAATAGCGAATATGAATTATAATATGTGTAAAAACATGTATAAGTAGTAAATAGAATGACCTACGAGTAATCCAGTTCGGGCGAGGGAATTACAGTACTTTTTTATTTTCTGGAAGTCACTTATTCCAAGAGGCCTGAATTTTTCCAATGGTAAAGCTGACAGTTTTTTTTAAATATTTTATTTACTTTCTCGTCAACCGTAATAATTTTAGAGATGATTGAATACACGTGTTCCTAAGAGTAGGGCACAATCGGTTGGGGAATTCATTTAAGGCGAAATTTCTTTCAACTTCTCGTGTGTTCTGTTTGCATATTTTTTTATAACGTTCTAATATATAGTGGTAAGTGTAAAGTCTATATAAAGTGTCAGGGTCCGTGTTTATGTCGCAACCCCCGTTTGCGACATTCCCCCTCGAGCGTGGCCGCCGGCCCTTGGCTGGCATCGGCGGCCGGGCGCCCCCGCCTCCCGCGGGCGTCGTCTGAAGGGGCCGAGCCCGCACGCCGCGCCGCCCTAGGGAGCGCCCGGCGCCGCCCTCGCGTAAATTTTCACGATCGCGCGCCTACTTCCCCCGCGGGGAGCTGCACCCCGCCCACAACGCCCCGCGCTCGCTCGCCACCTCACCTCGGGTTGACCCGCCTAGCTTCTCCTCGTCCAGCCTCCCCCGTCCCGATTCTCTACACTCCTCTCCGCCTCGTGTCACCCCGCCGACAAAGCCCCGCGTCCACTCTGCGCCTCGCCCCGCATCGACCAGCCTAGCTTCTGCCCGCCCCATCCCTCCCCGACCTCGCCCTGATCCTGCACACTCCTCTCCCCCGCGTGTCACCCCGCTCACATGACCCCGCTCCCACACGTCGCCTCACCCCGCAACGGCCCGCCAAGCTTTTCCCCGCGCCGTCTCTCCCCGTCCAGCCTCCTCCTTCCCGGTTCTCAACACTCCTCTCCACCTCGTGTCACCCCGCCCACAACGCCCCGCGTCCACATTCCGCCTCGTCCCGCACTCGCCCTCTTCGCTTTGCTCCGCCCTGTACCACCCACCCCGCTCCGCCCTGCTTCACTCCCCCCCACTCCTCGCCACCTCGTGCCAACCCGACTGCTGCGCGCTACCCCGTCCGCCTCACTCCGCCTCGCCTTGACCTGCCCTGCCCCGTCCCGTTCAGCCCCGCATCCCTCCGCTACACTCCTCCCCGCCCCCTCCTCCCAACCCCTCTCCGTCTCGCAAGTTGCGCTCCCCGGCGCCCGAAGTTTCGTCCTCCCAACTGGCGCAGCATCGCCGTGGAGCTGCGCTGGGCCTCTCTATTTGGTATGAACTGCCTGCCACGATGACCCCTGCAGATGGCGAAGTTGGGGATGATATTTTTTTCCGAGGGGTGGGAGGGTCAAAGTGGAGGCGCAGTGTGGCTGCTTCTCGGGAAGTGAAATGAAGTGGGAGTTTTATGGTGTCGGTTGTTGTTGGCTGTTAGTGAACTAGGAAAGTTGTAGTCAGTAATTTAGAAGTTACAATATATTTATGAAAATCGTATTTTATTTGATTCGTTAGCTATAATTACATATTTCAAATAGATTTCGTACTCAGAAACGAACTCTTGCTACATTAAAGAGGGTTCGAATATCAAGTAGAAAAATTTGAAATACTCGTTCTTGTTCACTTTTTTTAATATTTCAAAGAGGTTATACTTACAAACATACACACAGAAGTAAATACGTACGTTCACACTTACATATGGTATATACAAATAATTTTGTTATTACATTCAACACCATTTTATTATTTTCTTTCAGTCTCATTGAACGAAAATAAATTACGTAGCATGCATCGTTATATTTCCTTTGCGTTTGAAACGTGCTTGCTTATTTATTTATGTTTGTGCAAAATAACGCGGAGTCTAATGTGTCCACGGTAGAAAAGCACATCTGCACTACTTGTTTTCAGTAACATTTTTCATAAATAAAAGTCTCTCATGTCGTCATCAGAGTGTAGACAAGTTTGTACTCTCCCTGTGGATTAAAGCAGATGTCTGTGTTCGTCCATGATGGGTGGAGAGAGCTTTGACTGCATTTTCCGCATTTGGGTTGTGTTAGTTTTTACCAAACTTTGCAAGGACACTGCGACAATCCTGACGAAGAACCTGTAAATATTTCATACCTATTCATACGCTACTTTTTGTGGTATCGATGTCGGTTACATGTCGTTGAATTCACTTCTATTAGTATAGATTTCTGATGCAAAACGGTTGTGATTGCCAGTAATTGCTCTATTTTCTTCATTTAGAAACAAAATTGCTAATAGTCGTTATTCATTGTTGCCTCACTCGTCGTCTCCAAGAAGTTCTGCTCCTCATGTTGCGGTTACGGGTCTTAACTCTCACCGGGAGCGCTAGCTCAGTGCATCAACTGATGTCACTGCAGAGCCTCTGACCTGGAGGTCCTAGGTTTGAGTCTTGGCGGCAGGATTTTCGACATTAGCTATTCAGCTAGGTCGAATTCAGTCGCTGGAGGAGAATTCTAGCGGCCGGCTGCTCTGATCGGTAGTTTTTCGTGGTTTCACCGATCAACACCAGGCGAATGCCTGAGCAGTACCCTACCAAACGGGCCACGGACCGCGCGCGATCTTTCCTTCCACTTCCTCCACACACACACACACACACACACACACTTACACTAACATGCACCTCACTACTACATATTTCGGGTGACCGGTCGGGAGCTTAGAGCTTGTCCCGGCTGGGGCGGTACCCCGCTGGTGGGAGAGTCCTGGGTAGGGGGAACCCCCACTCGCCGACGGTAGGACGGCGCCGGATCTCGCCATTCAGCGGGGGGAAGATCACCGCCATCTCTCTAGAAAACATGCACTACACTAACGGGACTAATGACCAAAGCGGTTGACGCGCCCGGAAACACGAAAAAATCAATCAATCAATCAATCAATCGTAACTGTCGACATATTTGTGGAACGTTTTCCATTTGGGAGCTGTGCGGGCTGCCCCGCCGCGCCGTCTGTAGGGGAGCCTCGCCGGCTGCGCCAGCCGTCGAGGGCTTGAGCAGCCGCGCAAGGGCCTCCAATGCCCCGCCCACCCCAATTAGCGGCAGCGGGCTCCTGACGCGGCCATTTCTCCATGGTCGCAGCAATGCCTCCTCCGCACCTCTCTCACCCCCCCTCTTGCCCCCTTCTTCGCCAATGCCACCCGCTGGAGTATCCGTCTCTATCTGCCGCCTTAATCTCGATTTACGGGGGCGCTTTCGTCTCCGTATTTACTGCCGCCGCTGTATCCCCTGCCTCATTCCGGCGCTGACGCAGTAACTTCACATCCGGAACTATTGCTGTTTGTATTGTTTAGTTGCGCACCCAAGGGGGCTTTAGCTCTCCTTTCACAGAAGTCGATGACACATATTTTCAATACAGTTTTTACCAGTTTTTTATTGTAGCAAGAATTAAATATGTCAGTTGATTTCATTATAAATCTAAAAATCAACAAATAAAAATGAATTTTACGTTAAGTTCAAATGAATAATTTTGAAGAAAACGTCGGCTGAAACCCACCCTATAGCACATGCATACATGCACAGAAAAATCCTTGGTGTGCCATAGGTATTGTTTATCATTATTTTCATCGTTTTACAGCTGTACCCTTTTTTAGTTCTCTGCCACTCCATTCCTGACGCTTCCCTCTGCCTTCGACATTCTCTCACTACGATCGAAGCAAACCCTCCTTGCGCGCGCCTTAACCACAACTGTGTAGCCCGTCGCATCTCGTTTAGAGAACCTCGTTGTTCCCTGTGGTATCTTCTACAGCATCTACTTCTACGCCCCTTCTCGACGTCTATTATTCCGTGCATGTTTATTCACCGCGCGCGGACTATCGCTTCATGATAAGTTTCCGTACCTGTGTTGAAGGGAAGCCCCTTCCTCGCTTCTCCTCCCGTCGCCTCCACCGCCGTCGCCCCTCCTTGCTCCAGCAACTCCTTCCATCACCCCGTGCCTCCGCCATTCCTCCGGGCAGCCGAGCCGCCCCGCTGCCACGATAACTCACGCAGCTTGCCTGTGTAACTAACCTTGCCTTCCGCTGACGCTCGCGGCGGCGGTGCCGGAGCCGGCCTTGCGCTGGGAATCCAGCGAGGGAAGAAACAACTGCCGAGCTCTCTCGCGCGAATTCCTCCGGTGACTGCAACGCCCAGGTGTCTGTGAAGGGAAATTATTGCTTGCAATAACAGGTGGTGCAGTGGTCCTCGAAGTTTCCTTCAAAGTAACCCTTGAGGAAATGTTAATAACCAAGTGCGTATATTGAGCATAAACGTTCGCAAAATTAGTGAGAAGAAAACAAAATTCATATCCCTGCGTTTCTAACGTGGTTATAAAAATGAAAGATGGCCATTTTACAATTTTTGTTTATTTCTTTCATGATTTTCCTGAATTTTTGATATTCTGAAATAATCCTTGAAGAGCGTGAAAGTGGGCGATTGATTGAATTTTGACATAATTACTTATTAAATTGATACACGACATTATTCAAGCGACAGTGAGAGATATGTTTCTCTTGCTGCGCTGAAAACATCGATTGAACGTTTGGTTGTGTTCTTTACCTGACGATTGATGGGATCGACGATTGATAATAACAAGCGACAGTCAACATTAATTGAGTTTTAAAAGGCATACGTCGTGTGCGTGTGTCAAAATGCTTTTTTTACATTCCCTGCTTTCGCCGCAGATATTCGGGAGCTGTTTCGTATGCTGCAGGGTACGCTGGGAGTTAGCACGTCCACTCATTCTAAAACTAACAGCATTTGGAAATTTAATCTTGGGCTCCAATGTTATTACATACCATTATAGCCAGGGACTCGCATTCTCATATTTCCTAGCCGTAACTCTTTCCCGCTGAGTTGTTTTGTCATCGCTTTCGTCGCCGTGGCGTGGCGTCCCCTTTGTGGTCGGCCTAATCCCGTGAGTGACCAGGCCAAGGAGAGGTTTCGAAAGCCGGACGCGAGAGCGAGCGCGCGGCGCGCTGCGGCGGAGCCCCTACCGGGCAGCGCGCGCGCTGTCACCGGAGG
Organism: Teleogryllus occipitalis; assembly: GCA_011170035.1. Taxonomy (NCBI): domain Eukaryota; kingdom Metazoa; phylum Arthropoda; class Insecta; order Orthoptera; family Gryllidae; genus Teleogryllus; species Teleogryllus occipitalis. The sequence continues at coordinate 95,524 of BLKR01001081.1, read as the reverse complement.
AATCTCGTAATGACGATAATTCCGCCCGCGCCGGCCCTCCTTCCGTCTGTCCCTTTGCTCGTCCGCCTCCCTCGCCCGCAGCACGAAGCGTCATTACGACCGGAAATGTGGGACGAGCCTCCCCGTGAGGCGAGTGCCACTGTTGTCCCAGGTACAGATGTCCTCTTGTCCTCCTTGAACTAAATTACGGTTTTATTCGTTGTTGTTGGCTGTGTTATTACAAGGGCCCGGATTTTAATGACCTAAAACCTACAAAAATATGACCTTAAAAAATAAACTATGACGTTATACATTGTTCCTGTTGATATTTTAGGTATAACATAAATACAAAATTCACTCAGGAACAGATTGTGAACATGGTACATACGCTTTGCAGTCTTTGGAACTAACTACCATTAAAAAAAAGCTTGTGTCTATAAAACAAATAATCCTGTTTCAAATAATGCTTAGTGGTATAATTTGATGAGTTTATTTGTGATAATGTCACCTATTACATTTTCATGCGAGACACATTTTCAAGCTTTTTATTCTTGTGTCCTTAAAAATGTGACATATGTATGTTTTTTGGGTAAAATTGGACCAAAATATGACCTTTTACTAAAAACGGTCCTTAAAAATATGACAAATATATGCATTTATGGCAAAATTTCGCGAAAATATGACCTTTCACTAAAAACGATATAAATATGACTTTATATGCACAATAAAAATACGTTTTTCTAATCGACAATGCCTGGATTCGTGCACAAATTGTTATAAAATTCACCCGAAGGTTCAGAAAAAATATATGACTTGTCATTAAAACCCGGGCCCTAGTTATTACATTGGGGCCTTCACTTGAAATTCTCCGTGGATATTGCGGTAGTGTAACAAAGTTATTGTACTATAACGTGTCGTGCGTGGCGTTATCGTGCTACTGAAAGTTGTTTTTATGGATATTTATTGACAGAAGTATCTTCACCAAGAATACGAATGTTTGTTTATGTTTGTTTTTCTGATTAGGTTTAGAATCAGACACTGAATATCGAATAATATGTGAGGTTGTGCAATCTATACAAACGCATTGGAAATGTGTCTGTGTACTTTATGGCATCTATTTTTGGCCTCTTAACACGATTATTTGGGGGCGGATTTTGATGACCTAAAACATCGCCAAAAATGATCAATAAAATACTCTTAAAATTATTTTAAAATGTCCTAAAACCAAAGAAAAATAACGTAAAATATGTGCTCAAAACCAGTTCAGAAGAACAACTCAAGCTGTTGGATACGTTACGGATGTGATCGAGGCTTCTTCTATTGATTCGAGTGAATTCAACTTGCAAACTTTTGGTTTGGACTGTTCTTTGCCAGGAAATCTCTGTCTTTAGTTATCCCGAAATCGTCCGAACCGGCAATGACGCTGATATGCGTCACAAAAATTACATACAACGGCTGTCAAAACAATTTCTGAGATAACAAATCGAATAGGCTATTCAGTAATTCTGCGAAGAACATTTGTTGCATCTCGTAAAAATTATTTGAGGCAAGTACCATTAGAAATGACATTAAAATCTATGAAATCAGCAAAAAATGCATTAAAAATGACGAAAAAAGTAAAAATTACTTACTAGTCGAAATCGACAAAAATGCAAAATAATGACCTATATGCGTCATTTTCTTTTATCGTAACACAAAATGAATATCGATACTAAACTTCATTGTTCTAAAGTGAAAAGAAAAAAATGACATTTCATTGAGATCTGCCTCCTAATGATTATAAAGGAATCCTATGAAGGATGCTGAATGTCATGGTAGAATGTGCCGTTCCTTTGGTGTGGGTTCCATCAGATTAGATCGATCGCGTGTGTGCTGGCGAGCCAAGAGGGCGAGAAGTGCAGGCGAAACGCACTGGTGGGTGCGGCTGAGTTGACGAACGGTGAACACCAAGAAGAGTTGGCGCAGAAGGAAGTCGCATTCGCCAGCTGATGAGGTTTCGATATGACGTGTTCGCGTAGCATTGCCCTGTACCGCGTAGGCTGAGACTGAGGAGAACGATACCGCACTGTTTTTTTCAATTGTCATTGAATGGATTCTTTCATAACAACTATACAAGAAAATATTCCACTTACTAACTCGTGTCACTGATGGCATAATACTATCAGGGGATAAATTGGAATTATATCTAACGCATCCTTCTTTCATAATGGGGTGTATCATTATAATGCGAATTATGGTGAAATTACGTTCATATTAATTGTGTTTAATCATCGGTCATATTTCAATTTCTTTGTTCTACATGAAACTTTTATTTTGTTTTTTCTCAAATACACATGGATTCAAAATATAATTTTCTCCAATACATTTAATATTGTACTTTTTTCAATGGTTAACAGTAGACATATCAAAGGTTGCTTTGCGTTACTTTTTCGATAATTCGGTGTCAACCACCCTGGCGCATTGTATTGGTTGAAAATCACGATCCCGCACCCATGCATTCTTCTCCGTCGCTTTCGCTGTGTTCTGTCGAAGGCGAGGGTCCGAGGATCGAGCCCCGAAGGGGAGAGTGGGGGCGGAGCGCTGTAATGGAGCGAGTAGCCTCTTTAGGAGGCGCGCTCTCCGGCGTCTCTAGATAACTAATGACGAGCACCGAGGCCAGCACGCCCCTGCCCCTCGCGGGCCAAATACGGACCCCTGGGGCACCCCGCCTCGCCCTGGCATCGCTCGAGCGACACGCGCGCATGAAACTTTCATACGCACCCCGAATAGAAAGCGGAGCTTCCCTTTCGCCTCTTTGCCGTTCGCTGTTGGGAAAAGTTGCCTCGGTTTTGGTTCGCCCCGACATGAATTAATGGAGGGAATAAAACTTCATGTGCTCTATTCTCCGTTGCAAATCGGTCTTTGATGCCGCGAATACAACGTGAAACGTGGCGTGCTATTCTCTGAGTGAAATATATATGCATCATCAATAATTATGACGGGGGCTGTCGTCGGAGTGCTTAGAGACTTTCATAGTAAAATGATGGAGCTTTTAGTATAAATTATGAAATTATTCTGGATGAAAAAGTTTGTGAGGAATTATAAATTTATAGTAATTTAATTCTTGTCAGAAAAGTAAATCGAGGTAATTTGTTGTTCAATATTTAGATAATTAAATGAAATAATTTTCTAAAATATTGCGACTCATTTGTCCAATTGTATATTATCTGCTTAGTTTTGTGACGGATGCATTCAAATAGTATAATACGCAACTTGCTTATATTCTTACGTTTTATTGCATGTCAACATTTCTGAAAACGAGCGACTTTAGCAGCGAGTTTTCAAATTTGTACGAATGCAATAAAGCCACATTACAAACGAGTCACTTACGTTTTTTATATAACAGCGTTATCAAATTAGAAGATTCATTTTTTGCAACAACTTTATTGCGACGACACGGATATTTGACATCTGTGCGAAAAAAACCGTGGTTGGCTGTTCGGTATGTCGCTACCACCCTTGATTCTCCGGCTGCGATTGGCTGAATGCATGATGACGCAATTATTCGTGCTTTAAACTGGAAATACTTCACAATCTCTGCCATAAGATTTCATTTTATGAACGATTTCTTGTAACGAAAATGATCATGGACCGGTGGAATACAAAAATACGTTACCTACATTTCACGTAAAAAAATCTCAGAACTTTATTGGAATTTTAAGTGTGTGAATGGTGACCAGTAATTCAAGGCAAGGATAGTGCCGGATACATACTCGCAGAACCAATATTCTACCTTTTGTTACCACGCCAGGTAAATTAAAAATGATAGCCTTCTTGTTTTATTGAAGTGAGAAATGAAAGGCAATTGAGGGCAGTATTACTTCATAATGCTCGTGCTAACAAGGTCACAGAAAAATGAACTATATATCGTATCACAGTACAATAGGAATTAGGAGTACTAGAATATTAAATATATAAGTAGATATTTCTTTGCATTTTCAGTTTAATACCAAATAACTTTGTTATTAATATTATAATAAAAATGTATTATTAACATAGTAGAACCAAGTGATTTTTTAAAAATATTTCGTTAGAATTTACGAAATAATTTTGGCCCACCGCTAACCATGTATGCCTCCTAGATGGTCGCCATCCACATGTACGAGCAACGCCAGTCTTGCTTGTATGCTTCTAGAAAGTGCGCAGCTCAGATTCTCGGATGTGAGCGCGGATGCGCGGAGCGCGGATGCGCGGCGGTAAGCGGGCGCCGAGGTAACTGAATGGGACGCAGCCACTCCCTCGTTGGGCGGGGGCGCGCCGCCGAGCGGCGATCCGAGGAAGCGGTGAATGGGTGAATTCGCTGCTCTAATCGCGGCGCCGCCAATGGAAGGTCAAAGACGCTCGACGGCGGCGGCGATTTCTCCGTCGTGGCTTCTTCATTGTGCGCGTGGCTTCTGTATGCGCTCAGTAGCTCTTGCGGGAACGGAGGCGCACTCGGCTGTTATCTTTGTGTGCTGCCTATTGAACTGTTCGAGAAACGGCCGACAATTACGTTTGTAGGCCGTTAACGGAAGCGTTATAATGGACTGTAATATTGCGTTGAGGCGCTAACAAGTGGAGTGTCACGACCTTCCGTACGTCATATTTGAATTACAAACCGCGAGGCAGAATACTATTACAATTCATTAAATATTACTGATTCTCTAAACAGTTCTAAAATACGTGTTTATTTATTAGTTGCGGGGTATTTATCGAACTAATTGCCATTTACCGTATGCATGTTCTATTGCGACGAATATGTTTCGAACAGGAAAGATATTACTTAAAGAGAAATAATTTTACTTAGGTATGGAACCGAAAATACTAAAATGTAGAGAGAAAATGTCTGAAAAAGTCACACAATGTCGATAAACGATGGTTTGAAAAAAAATGTTAAGAATATGAAGGACTTTGTAAGAGAACAACAGCCAACACATCACCTCAAGCAGAGAACATCATTATTTAAATGCTTAAATATATAATAAGACCTTCACTAACCTACGCTTGCCAAATTTGGGGAGGTGCGGCAAAAAGCAATTTACATAACTACAGATAATTCAAAATAAGTACCTACGCTGGACAGTAAACGCACCTTGGTTTATCCGCAACGAGCAAATTCAAAAAGAACTCTCTATATGCCCGATAAAATAATGGTTAGACAGACGCTTCACCCGATTCTATACAAACCTACAATCCTGCCCAACAACCCAAAAATTTTAATTGGGCTTCCGCAAACCCGTATCCAAGAATTAAAAGTCTGCATTCCAAAGACTTACTTCGACTTCCATAAACTACCAGAAAAGAAAGCAGTTAATAACAACGACTTAGAAATAAATTCGAGTGGCTAGAGGTCCTTCCTGGGCAATCCTCTGTAACTAATCCTTTGAATTTAATTGTAAGTTAAAAATAGGTAAAAAATGCCGTAAGTGACGGCGGCGATGGTGTAGCGGTTAGCGTATCGGACTGTTACACCCAAGTTTGCGGTTTCAAACCCGATCGAAGCCGTGGATTTTTAAGGGCGAAAAAATCCTTCGTACGCCTTCCTTCGGAGGGGAAGTAAAGCCGGCTGTCCCATGTTAGTACATTTACTGCATGCAAAAGATCCTCAAGCCTAAATGATGCCTCTGAGCTAAATTCAAATCGCCTGTTTCGTCGCCCAAGTAATACCTTCTTTCTCCCATGGTTGATGAAAGGAGTGTAACGAAATTTGCGTGGTCAGACGGAAGAGCAGGCCTCATGGCCTGAGTCTCGCCACGTAAAATAAGGCAAATTCAATTCAATTCAATATGTTATCAACTTGTATGAAAACAGTATGTATCATTCAAAACCTTGAAAGGCCTAACAAGGGTTAATCAACAAAATATTTGAATGCGATAGGGCGGGAGTGCGATCTCTCCGCTTGTCGATACTCGATAGGAAGCGACTGGACGTGTCGGTGGCCGAGTTGCCCCGTCGCCTTTCACCGCCGCGCCGCGCTGTCTCGCGGTGCGTGTGACCGCTTGTGACGCAACGCAGACGGCGCCCCGCCCCCCGCCCCCGACGCGCCGCCGCCCAGCTGTTGCTGGCCGGGCTCCGTCATCGACTCGAGCCCTTCCGGGTCGCACGGCGCCGTTGCCAGATCGGAAGTACACAGTGATTCAGCGCCTCACATTGTTTTTTTGTTTTTTTATTGGTTGGTTCAGTTTTGCTTTCGGCATGTTAAGTCTCTGTGGAAAGATCGATGTCTGTTACATAAAATTCTCTCCTTAGCTCTGAATCTCCTAGGCCATAATTCTGTATGATCGGCTTGCTAGCATAACAAAACGGCACAGACAAATCGAAAAAAAAAAAAAAAAAAAAACAACGGAAGAGACTGTCCAAAAAAATGTATTTACTAAAGAGATAGGAATGTATGCAATTTTGAATAACAAAGCTTTAAATTCCACCTTTGCAATTTGCAATTCTCTATTACAATTGATTTAATTTTAAGAGTCATCGAGTTGACTGCGTCAGAATTGTCAGGCGCACTCTTGAGTTTGAAGAAAATGTCAAAAAGTTCTTTCTAACTTTCAGAAATACTTTCAAAAACATTTCGAATTCATATATATATATATATATATATATATATATATATATATATATATATATATGAAGAGATATATTAAGAATTGGTTTTCCTTGAGGCAAAATTAGGTCTTGTATTTTTTCTTGAAATCTTCTGTGGCAACGCTGTTTTGGACTCGGTCAGCAAACAACCTATTGTCGAAGCTTGTGACCCATTTCATCGCAATGAATTTCGAAACCATCACCGAAACGTTTGCCACTATTTCTTATACCTTAACAAACACAGTCTTCATTTTATCCTCAGGTCTGTTTCCAATTGTTTCACTTCATCCCTTCCTTTTTTTCGTATTTTCCCCTCCGCGTGTTTCGTGCATTTCCCCCGCTTGTCCATTTCATCCACCTTCTCTCCTCTTCTCTTTCTTTCCAGCCTCCTTTCCTCTCCTCTTCGTTTTCCCTCCTCATGTTTAAGACGTATCCTGTCGCTTTTCAGTCTAATCCTCTTATGCACCTGCACCCCCTTCCCCCCCTCTCTCTCTCTCCTCTCTCTGTCTCTCCATTTATTCCCTTCCTTGTTGCCCTTCTTCTTCCTCTTCTTTAAACTCGTTCTCTCATGTTTTCAACATCCGTCGCTTGTTCGTCTCCTGTGATCCACCTTCTTTCCTCTCCATTTCTTCCCAGCTTCCTCCCTACTCTTGCTTCTTTTATTTCGTACCTTTCACTTCTCATGTTTTGCTTTAAAGATTTCCCATCGCTTGCTGATCAGATCCACCTTCTCTTCTTCCTTTCTTCCCAGCTTTCTTCCTCTTCTTCCGTACCTTTCACTTCTCATGTTTTGCTTCAAACATTTGCCATCGCTTGTTCACCTGATTCACCTTCTCTCCTTCTTCATTTCTCCCCAACATTCTTCCTCTTCTTTTGTATATTTTCCTCATTATGGTTCAAACATTTCCCATCACTTACTCATATGATTCGCCTTCTATCTCCCTGTATTTCTTGCTAGCCTCCGCCCGCCGTCTTGGCAGGCGGCGCGGCGCGGCGCGGCCCGTCTCTTCCGGGCGCGGGAGATGGCTTGGTAATTGCCGCTGACGCGCCGGTAACTCAAAACAAGACGCGCGGGCGAAGAAGAACGCGGCCGCCTGTTTCGTCTGGGGCGGACGCGGCCGGCGAGGAACAATAATGTATTCGAGACGACACATCGTTTCATGTTGTGCTTAGTTGCACCTAGCGAGCCCTCGTGACGCCTGTAATGCATCACGCGTAGGGTGCTTGAGTGCCGCGGACGCGGTCGGGGAGCGTGACGTATCACAGAGTGTAAAATACTTTTGAACGACGGCGACGGAAGTTGTTAGACGAAATAACAACTTCGAATGCTGAAATGGAAACAGAGTATTACTGGACCGTCCTGAGTTGGGAGTAACGTTGGTCTTGAAGCCTATTCGTTGCCGTCGACGTGGAGTGGTCACCTTGTACATTCCATGTGACTCGTTGCTCGTCGCGTATCTCGTCTTGTCTTCGCCTTGAAATTGAAACGAAGTGATGCGCTGGGGTGCAACGACCTTCGAGATTGTTCAAGATACGCCGCACGGTCGGGGTGATGGCGGTGATCAAACATGACGAAGGGCAAGCGTCCGATAAAGCAAAGGTGCGGTCGCCAGCGATTTGTCTCGGCTACCGATATATGCATTCTGGCTTTGATGTTCCGCTATCTCCAGGGTTGGAATGGCAGTTTCGCATTCCTAGATACTTGCAGACGCCGGAGTTCTGATCTTGGTGATTTGATTCAGTACCCTGTTCTTCCATTTCGAGCTTCCTGACGTGCTGCGCAAGCGCCGTATTTCTTCGTCATGTCTTTGCGCGGGGCCACTTTTGCTCTTTGCTTCATGTTTATACACCGCATCTGAAATTATCTTTTCTAATGTTTCATTTTCGACAGGAAGTCTCCAGAAATGTTACAAACTTCTGGTGAATGTAAAGGGTTGAGGATGATAACTTTTTGCCTATGAAGAGGTGGTGGGAATGTCTCACAACTACCACCCCCTTCACATGCACCACATGTTTGTAACAATTATTCTCAGACAGCTTGTCCTCGTAGAACAGTTTACGGATTTAATTTTCAATTTTAAGAGCATAATTAGATTTATAACTTTCTTCCATTTTGCATGTCTCTTTACAAAATATTATTTAGTTATTGAGGATTTCCACATGAACTCTTTTATGATGATGAACAAGCCTCATATCAGTTGAAAATATAATTTCGAGAATTACTATTTCTCTTCATAACTTATGAAAATGATTCACGCAATTTGAAGATCGCAAATAATGCTTTTACAGTGTGTCTAGAATCTAGGTTGGCAACCTATGAATGTCCTTCACAAAACAGTTATCTACAGACGATTTGCCAAGAAATGTGGAGCACTAAAAATTGATCGTGCATTATTTACATAACATTTTTAACATGGGAGATATACTTTTTTTAAAAACTGATATTTGTTTTTTTAATATAATTATACATGTTTTTTTAAGTGTATTTTCTCAATATAGACATATGATAGTCTTGTGTTTAAAATATATTTTTGACTAGCAGTTCACATGAAGAAAAGACCATGATCCTGTGAATGTGATGTATGTAGAAAGGCGTTAGTTACGTTCATCTGTCTAAAATGCACTGTCTTCTGCGGGAATAATCCCACTAAAAAAGTATGAAAACCAACCAACAAACAAAAGAAAGAACATACAAAAGCGAAAAACAAAAAAACAGAAACAAAACTCGGGTTTACTAAACATTTCTCCGCGAGCTACCTGGAATGGAATGACAAGCGACCGGTCGCACGCGGACGGGTTGTCCTCCTACGGTCTAGATTAGAATTCCGTTTTTGCCTCGCAGCAAGCATAATCGGAGGGCCCCTCCTGAATGCGCGTCGGCGGCGGCGGCGCAGGGTCTCTTGATCGGGGCGACGCCCCCGCGCGGAAGGGGCGGGGCGGGGAGGGTCCGGTCGCGGAAGGGCGGGGCAGGGCAGGGCGGGGAAGGACGGGGCCGAGCGGGGCGGGGAGGGTCCGGTCGCGGAAGGGCAGGGCGGGGAAGGACGGGGCCGGACGGAGTGGGGCGGGGAGAGTCCGGTCGCGGAAGGGCGGGGCCGGGCGGGGCCGGGCGGGGCCGGGCGGGGCCGGGCGGGGCCGGGTGTGGCGGGGGGGGCGGTCGGACGCGCGACGGCATCCCGCGCGACGTGGCCGGCGTGCCCGAGAGGCAGCGCGGGCGGGTGGGGCGGGGCGCGGAGGGGCGGGGAGCTCCTCTTATGGCGGACGGTTTCGCTCGGCTGCCCGCGCGCCCAGGCGCCGCTGCATCGCCGTCCGCATCGCAAGTGCCGGCCGCTTCGCGCCGGCGGCCCGGAATGCGCGGGGGTGCTTGCCCTCCGAGATGCAGCTTCCTCGCACCCACCTCGCAAGATGAGGCTCACGGCATCAACTGATGCTCCCTGCAGTGCCTCTGACCGGGAGGTCCTGGGACTCGAGACCCGACGCTGGCAGGATTTTCGACACCAGACTGATAGCTAGATCGAATTTTGTCGTTGTCTGGAGGAGAACTCTAGTGACCAGCTGCTCTGATCGAGTGTTCCAATGAAAACCAGGCGAATGTCGGAACAGTACTCTACGAAAAGAGCCATGGACCGCACGCGATTTTTCCTTCTTTGTCCTATCCTAGCCCTTTCTTGCCCCCCCCCCCCCACACACACACATTTTGATTTTATTGATGTTTTTACGACTCCTAAATTGATAAATTGATATAAATAATAACGCATATGCGCATTCATTTAAATGATCACTTTTGTTCGATTCTGTGTTAAAAATATCTTATCAGTATGACAAACCCTATTATATTTTTACGTCGAAGTCCTTTGAATCTTAAACATATCAATGAATTAGATCATATTGTAGGTACTAAGACTTAAAATAGTGCAAATATTTCCCAAATAAATTTTGAATGTTCCATTTTCGCCTGAATAGTTCCGATTTTTTTACTCACAAAGACAATATAAAACTCAAATTTATACAAACATGTGTCATAAATTGCTCCATTTTTTAAAGCACATCATAAACAATGTCAATCATTTTCGGATTCTAGAAAATTGAAATATATTGAAAAAAGAATCATCTCATCATAGATTAGATTTTTGCAAAACTTATTGCTGTGTGTGATTATAAAACGCATATCGCAAGGGTTCTTGCTTACTTAAGGGTAATATAATACTTGAGGGTTCTTGGAATCGTAAGGCAATTTCTTTCGCTTGAAGTGCGAGATTAACATGAGGAATGTTTGTTTCAAATTTTTCTTATTTAATAATAAATCTTATAAAAAATATTGGTTTCTAAAATATGGCGTTTTTTAGCATTCGCTATAACAAAAAAATTAAAACTTGGTGAATTTCATTTTTAAAATGAATTTTTAAAATGCCAATACAATAAAGTAATGTCAATACCGTATTCCATAATTAAGAGAGATAACACAAATTATTTAACATTGATAACAATATCCCCCTCTTCCAAATTTCTCTTTCCAGTCGTGAGGTTGGACGTGTACGATACACGTAATCACGACCTTGTATTGTGTATCGCTACTCTATGTCATTACAGAATTCATGTGAAGACAGGTTTTTGTGAATATACTTAATTTTTTGCAGTGCTCTACGATAGTATTTTATTTGCTTTCTTCGTGAACAATATGCATTTTATTTTTTAGAAAACCCTCTTGAGCGGATTGTTCAGCAGCTCCTTTGCTGTTGCAGGTCCGTAGTTCTTTCTTCTTCTGAAATACCCTGTTTATTTGAACATGTAGCTCCCGAACTCATTCAATTCAATTCAATTCACGATCGTAGATCATATGATAAGGCAGGGAAGACAGCTGTGCCATAACGGAATTTGGAAGCAGCTGTGGCGACGCAGTGGGCGGTCACAGGAGGTGAACTCTTCGCGTGGAGGAAGCCACTCAGTGTGTGAGTTAGATTCTGTGCGGTGGGGCGTGGTTTTCGAGAAGGAATAAGTCGCAGAAAGTTGTTTGAGCTTTCATTCAAATTTGTGAGACGCCTTCGGTTCATTAGTGTGTCTCTCAACCTTTGAACTGACCATGTCCTCTTTCTCGGAGTTTCTTCTTTCTGTGTAACGTCCATTCATTATAAGATTTCTCTTTGTTATCTTGCGTGAATACGTGTTGTACATTATTAAGGAGCGTGCAGAATATTGCATCACGTAACATACATTTTGCAGTTTCTCAAGGACTTCGATTTAATGTCCGTTATTGATGATATTACTTCCGTTGAAAAATAATGTTTTCCATACAATTCTATATTAATCAATGAGCGTATACTGGTTAGTTGGCGTGTAATTTGTTTCCCTTTTCTTGATAGGCATTTATCAACGTGCCTGGGCCTTTTTCTGTTCCTCTTGGCTATGCATTCATGTCAACTGCTCTCTTATCTAATGAATGGCGCGGAGCCTTTGCTCTTGTCTTCGCTCTCTTTAAAGCTCTTTAATGCTCTCTTCACGGAGGATGTCATTAATTATTCCATAAGCTCGGGATGAAAGACGTAGTGAGCGAGGAGAAACTTTCTTGCACGAAAGCTTCTTGTTGGAGCTATCCAGCGGCCACCTCGAGTGTCAAAATAACGTTGCTTAATGGAAAAGATATGTTGGACGTGATTCCTAATTATATATTAAGTGAAGGAGTGTACATGAATAAAAAAAGTGTAGAAATTAGTACTACTTGCCTGTGGAGAAATGTTACGATAATTTCGTTTCCAAATCTTTTCAATTCATTCAATACAAAATTTTAAAAAAACTTTGAAAAATTATCTTATTACCATATTAATCAAGTTGTATAGAAGATGTTTCAGTGGAGATGTGGAAGTGTAATATTATAGCAAATGTTTCTTCCTAACGTATTGCTTTCCAATTATTTTAACTTTCTCGCGAAAAAAACTGCGAATTTTCAACAGAAAATAATCTTATTGCCGGGTTCTGGTATCGAAAATAGAGAATAAATCTTGTTCGTATACATAGTAAATTATTGTGTAGTCAGATTCCATGTCTGTGGGTCCTTGATACCGAAAAATCGATTGACGGCAAAACGTCTGTCCGTCTGTGAACAACGCTAGGAGTTTCACCGTAAGCGGAATTTTTCATCCCAACTCAAAATTGATATTTCCCAAATCAATCTGGCTGAAGTCGTGGCCCCTTGAATTTGAACCGATATTTTCAATTTGAGGTTTCTTTACATGGAACTCCTGGGTCATTTTCAATTTTTTTTAATGGCCCCATATTGTTTGATTAAATTTTGACCCCGAATAGCGTAGTGATTGCTTAAGAGAATGATTCAGGTCTGATTTTCGTTGAAATCCAGACCCAATTGCGCCACATGCGCTTCATTTGAATCGGTTGAATTTGACTTTTTCAAGTTATAACTGCATTTTTAATATTGCAGAAATTACATTATTTCAATATTACGCATCTATTCCAATAATGCTGGAAAGTATGTGGTATTGTAGCGTCTCTAGTTTCTTGAAGAAGTGTCTTTTTATGGAAATGTTTGTTTACTTTTGAGGTCTCTTCTGGTGCATAGTCTTGTGGATCACATTGATATTTTGAGGCCAATTTTTCGCCAGTTTCATATTCATGTACAGACATTTCCTTCAAAGTGAATAATGTGTTTTATACCTTTAGCAGAATATGTATTATTCTACAGGTATATCCTGCGAGGACACCGTGTCCACAGACACTAATCTTTGCCTCCCATCAACTTAGTCGAGATCTGATTGGGTGGTCTGAATAATCCATCATTCCATCTGTACGTCAGTGTGTGCCCGTGTCCTTTGATTGCGACCCACGCGCTGTCTCTTTGCGTTTCTCTCGCGCCCCGCTGTACACAACGCGCCGTCATATCGGTCGCACTTGGCTGCCTGTCTGTCCCCTGCCGCGCGTCGCGCTCCGGCGCCCTTGGCAGCGCCCGTGACGGCCAATGGGCGCGCCGGACGCAAGGAGCCAAAACGCAGTGAACTTCAGTCCGTAGATACAGCTCATCCCTCGTGTGGTACGCAACTTGTACTGTACCAGGTACAAGGTTTCATGCCTCAAAAGTACGCACCTGAGTTATGGTTCTTATCCTCATCCCCCCCTCCCGTACGTTGTGCAAAATCCCTGTTGGGCCGATAAACGCATGCGTCGGAACGCAATAGGTAGGTCTACCGAAAACCTGGGTGCGATTGCCTCGCCAGCTCCAGATTTACCAGCTTTCCGAGTAGTAGGTATTATCCGCGCACGTTTTCTTGAGCTCTCGCTTCGCTGGTTGCGTGGGAAGTTATTTTCACAAAATGAATTTGAATTTATGTTTAGTTCGTTTTCCGATGAAAAATAGTTTCTATTAGGTGGAAGCAACCATTTCTAGTTACAAGATTTTGTCTACAACGCTCTTTCGTATCATATATTCTTAATTCAACTGATGTTGGCAAAAGAGTGGGGGTAGGTATTCCGAGGCTCAAGAAAACGTGCTCCTATAATACAGGAGTTGTACGTCACTCACTGCGTTGGGATGAAGTCCTTCCTCAGTGACCCTGAGTACATATGAACATCGTTATCTGGAATTTTCCATCACAATGTGATCGGCAAAAGTGATCATATTTGATGCGTCTACATGCCCTAGAAGTTCGTAACATTTATTCTCAAATATCCTGTATATTCAGAAGGAATTGAATTTATTTATTTATTTTTCCACCCCAGAAAAAACTAGTTATCCTCCAAACTTCGAAAATCGGTCATGTGCGCCTTGAAATAGAAGTTTCGTGGCGGGGTTTTCTATGCTCTCTGCGTGGATATTAACTCCACCTGGAAATCCGCGACCAGCCTTTGTCGCCACCGCTCCCGGATGGAGCTCGGTGATTCGTGCGAGAGGCGACGGCCGGGACGAGCGAGACGCGCGCTCCAATTCCGCCAGCGCCGCGTGCCGCTGCCGGCGGCGGCCGCATTCTTCTCTGGAGACGATCGCGCGGGTTTCCGCTGTGGCGGAAGTGGGTCGGCAGGGCCAGCGCGTATGTCCTGCGCGCGGCAGGGGCGGGGCCGGCGCGACGCGGCGCTCGCGGCGTCCGGCGGCGCGCGCTGGCTCCGCTGGAAGATCTGGTCGGTTGCGGATGAAACGCCACACGGGGCAGCTCCAGTGATGGCAAAGTTTACCAAAACATCGATGTTTCGATACATCGCTAAAGGGTTTTCGATGACCATGAAAACATCGATGTTTTAATTATAGACTAATAAACATGCTATTTTCCTATCCATTTTTAATTACAGCACGTAAAAGGGGTATATTTTATTGTTTGGTTGCCAGCATGTTAGTTGTATGTTAATAAAAATTATTATCGAATGTAAAGAATAAAATTATCAATAATGTACATGGTGTTTCGCTACTTAACCTTTTAGTCACTTCCATTCATACACCTTCGAAGTAAAACCACCTAATATTCCCTGAGATTGCACATGCGAAATGTGCAGCGTGTTAAAGGGAATGACGCGAAACAATGCTATTGCTTTGGATTGCTGCTACTCTACAACGTGCCTAAACTCCTTTATTAAAAAAAATAATAATAATTAAAAAGATAAAAACATCGATATTTTTGCAACAAAATATCGATGTGACGGAAACATCGAAAGCAAAGTATTAATGTTAATATATCGATGTTTCTGGTGGAAAAGGAATATTTTTGAAACATCGATGTTTTTGCCATCCCTAGGCGGCCCTCACTTCATTTATTGATTGATATTTCCCGCACACGTCAACTTTTATTGGAATTAGTACCCATAGTGTAGTGAACGGTTTATCACCTGCTGGTGGGGAGGAATATCACCAGCGGGTTCCTACCGGATCGATAGTAAGATCTGCCGCTGACCTGCGCGTCATATAGCTAGTCCCCTCCAGGAATATCCGTCAGTGCGACGAAGCTCTGAGCTGATCTGACAAATGTGATAGTGTATTGCGAGTAATAGTAAGTGTACGTGTGAAGAGGGTATAAGACAAGAAAGAGGAAGAGAAGATCTCGCGCGCTCCATGACCCGTTTGTTAGGGGCATTCATCTGGTATTAAGCGGAGAAAACACGGAAAACTGCCGATTAGAGCAACCGGCCGCTGGTATTCTCCCCCAGATAGCGACTGAATTCGGCCTAGCTATGTTGTTAAGATCAAACGTCCACCATAGTCGGGATTCGAACCCTAGGACCCCCAGAGTCGGTGGATAGACAATGACCCAACACTGCCTTTACGACCATAGGTGTGTGCACACAGCCTAAAACAAGAGAGGAGGAGTACCATATTTTTGGAGCTCTTATCGATTAAATTTTTTTATGTGACAATTGTATGTTACAAGTTAATAAATAATTCATACCATAAGGAGAAACTTTGACAACCCAAGTAATGAATATAATTGAGAAACTTTGATAACCCAAGTAATAAATATAATTGAGTATATGTCAAATAATTTACACGATTGACAGACAGATAGGGGAACCTCATTCCTAAATGACGTGTAACAATATCTCAGTTTGTGAGTTAGAGAAGGAGAAAATCAGATATTAAACATACAAGGCTACCAGACCAAGATATTTCAAAACTTGCAAGAAGGGGCAGCCCCTTTGCTCTGGCTCACGGATGCGGCGGAGGTCCAGCCGATTGGAGGGTGGGGGAGAGGATGAAAACCAGGGGCTACCGCGCCATGGTTTTGGAGGAAAGTGTGTGAAGCGAAAAGGATATTCCAACAGAGCATCCCAGTAAGCAATGTGAATCCATTAACTTATATTACTGCGATTATTCTCCTGACTGTACATTCCAGAAAGTGTGCCGCTCAGCCTGCTGTTCAATGTATACCGAATCTTTTCTGATTCAAAGAGTCGATAAGTTCACGTATTTCAATCCAAAGACAATCTTAATTTTAGAACTAAAATGTGAGAATAGAATGCATTTTGACCCTTCCATGTCGGATGTATACCAGTAGGTCAACATACGAATTCTCCGTTTGACGTGAGTGACGCATGTTGAAATATAGACTTGTAACGAGATCGTATTTTCCAGTGTATTATTATTATTGTGAAAGTATCTACTACGTTAAGTGTACTTAATACCTACTCCATTCCGAATAATCAGAATTGCCTGGTATAAGCCACCTCCTTTCCGACTGATTTATAACTGCCCAAGTCTGTCCTGCCACATGCGCTGTATCATTCTACTTGAACGCCGTAGACGCATCAACATGTCACGCGTTCGTTACACGTGCATCACGCTGCCCTTCGCACCGGCCGTGCGGTACGCAGCGACGGCGGCCCCGCTGCGACTTCTGGGAAGCGGAGTGCGGGTCCGCGCCCGGCCGCGCGTAATGATGGCGCTTTACGACTCACGCAGGCAGCCGCGCCGACGGAGGCGGATGGAGGTTATGTTGGTTGGAAGGTACTTGCACTACTCCCCGTCTGCGCAGTTCCATGTTTTGCGTAGTGGTCTTGATGACATTTGGATTTTCGGCACAAGCTTCTCGGCTAGATCGAGTTTAGTCGCTGTCTGGAGGAGAATTCTAGCGGCCGGCTGTTCTGCTTGGTAGTTTTCCGTGGTTTCTCCGATCCACACCAGCGAATGCCGGAGCAGTACCCTAACAAACGGGCTACGGACTGCGCGCGATCTTTCCTTCCTCTTCCTTGTCCTATCCTCTACTCTTACACACATACACACACACACACTTAGCTAACATTTTCTTACACACACACACACACTTAGCTAACATTTACTTACACACTCACACACTTAGCTAACATTTACTTACACATACACTTAGCTTATACCTACACTTACCAGAGCTTACTGCTTGACCCGGCTGGGGCGGTGCCCCGCTGGTGGGAGAGTCCTGATTAGGGCGACACCCCACTAGCCGTCGGTAGGTCGGCGCCGGATATCGCCATCCAGTGGGAGAAGATCACCGCCATCTCCCGAGAAAAGAAACATGCATTACACTTACGAGACTAATGACCAAAGCCCGGAAACACGAAAAAATCAATAAATCAATCAATCATAGTTGTAGAATTCCGGGGTATGACCCGTAGCGTTAAATCCACTCCAGTGTGCTCGTATGCTTTCTGTTCGATGTACGTCGGATCTTTTGCGGGGAAAAGGTGATGGCAGACAGATTCACCGCCCCCCGTCTGCGCAATGCCATGTTTCTCCTTGTGGTAAAATTTCGGGGGGCGACCCGTCGCGTTATATCCTCTCCAGTATACTCCTCAACCTGCTACTCAATGTATGTCGAATCTTTTCCGGGGCAATGGTGATTGGCAGACTTTTTCACCACTACACGGCTGCCCAATGCCATGTTTATCGTAGTGCTAGAATTTCGAGGGGCGACCCGTCGCGTTATATCCACTCCAGTATGCTTGATTATTTTGTTTCCGGACATGTTAACTGCTTCGATCATCAGTTCCATTAGTATAGTGATTGTTTTATCTCCGGAGGTGGTCTCTTGTGGGTTTCCTCTTCCGCTGGGTGGTGAGATTTGTCGCCGACCTACATGTCAGCTTGTGGTTCATTTACCTCTCCCAGTATTTCCTCAAGCGGGGGCACCATGCTAAACGAGATATGTCTCGAGACATATGAGATAGTGTATTTCATGTAAGAGTAAGTGCATGTAAGTAAGGTGAGGATAGGACAAGGAAGGGAACGGAAATATCACGCGCGCTCCGTGCCCTGTTCGCTCCGGCATTCGCCTGGTGTTGATAGGAGGAACCGCAGAAAATTGCCAATCAGAGCAGCCCACCGCTAGAATTCTTCTCCAGATAGCGACGGAAGTCGACCCAGCTGTACAGATAGTGTGCAAATTGGCCACCTTGCTTCGGGACTAGAACCGTAGAACCATCCGGTCAGAGTTGCTCTAGTGGTAGCGATGAAGCTAGCACTAAGCTAAGTCAGCGATAAGTATGCTCGCTGTTCATTTTGTGAATTGCGAAATGAATAACCCCATGTGTATTTACGGCGGACAAAACGCATTCTTGGAAGGATGTCTCAGAGTCTAGTTACTTTTGCTACCCTTTTATTCCCAGTTACTGCTCTTCGTACTAGTTTTCCCTCTACACCATCTCCGGTGTAAACTCCGGATTACACAGGGGGATTAATCATAAATCTAATAACAGAAATGTATTTACTCTATAAGACATGTTTAGGTTAAAATTACACGTAAAATGATTAACTTCATCGCAACGACGTGTAGCCGTTTTGGCGCCTACGGCCATGCACATGACAACTCAAAATAAAACAAAAGCTATGTTGGGATTCCTGTTATTGTTTTGCCAGATGCCCGTTTTCCGAAAGAATTTTTCACACTCTTCCCTGAAATGTGTTAAAACCTTCGATTGATAAAAGAACTAAACCGGAGAGGCCGTAGCAAATAGGCAATGACAAATGGTGAAATTGAGACGTGTGCTGCGTAAATGACTACTCTATTGTAGAAAATGCAATAATGAATGACATGCAGTTTCGATAAGTTATTACTTCAACATTATTATTATTATTATTATTATTATTATTATTATTATTATTATTATTATTATTATTATCATTGTCATTAAAAATTCTTCATTTGTCCGAAATTTTGCAGTAAAAGACTGAACGATGTGCGAAAAGAAATCGAATGCACGAGCTTCGTGATTGCATTGCAACACTATGTAGTAAATACCAATCATTTTCCGTTCCGATTCTGGAGTTTTAGTATAAATATAGCAATAACGGTTTATCAGCACTATCTTCGATGTAAAAAAAAAACAACAAAAAATATCGATTTGTAGAAGATCATTTCGCGACGTCCCTAGATGAAGGGGAGTTGACGGCGACAGCGGCGGAGCCTACGTTAGCAATGGTGGCAGTGGATCAGCTTGCGGCGTCGCGTCCTCTCGCTGGAGAAAGCCCTGATCGTGCGGTGACGGTCAGCGGTCTTCCAGCTGCCCTCCCCTTTCCCTCGCTCGTGCTACCGGTGTCCACCTCTGCCGCCGCCGCCGCCGCCGCCGTTCCTGCCTCCGCCTCCGCCGCCCCCGCTACTTCAGTCCCCGACCCCATCGGCGCCGCTGCTCCTGTCCCTACCGCCGCCTCCGTCCCCTCCCGCACCGCCGCCTCTGTCCCCGCCCCCTCCGCCGCCGGCGCCCCCGCCCCCACCGCCACCTCCGTCCCCGCCCCCTCCGCCACCGGCGCTCCCGCACCCACTGCCGCCTCTGTCCCCACCCTCGCTTCCACCGCCGCCTCTATCTCTGCCCCCTCTGCCGCCGGCGCCCCGCCCCCACCGCCGCCTGTGTCCCCGCCCCCTCCGCCGCCGGCGCTCCCGCACCCACTGCCGCCTCCGTCCCTGCCCTCTCCCCCACCGCCGCCGCTTCAGCCCCTGCCGCTGTCCTCGCCCCCACCGCCGCCTCCGTCCCCGCTCTCTCCGCCACCGCCGCCGCTTCAGCCCCCGCCGCTGCCTCCGTCCCCGCCCTCTCCACCGCCGCGGCCGCTTCAGTCCTCGGCGCTGCCCTCGCCCTCATCGTCGCCTCCGTCCTCGCCCCCTTCGCAGTCGCCGCCGCCTCCACCGCCGCCTCCGACCCCGCCCCCTCTGCAGCCGCCGGCGTCCCCGTCGCCGCCTCCGTCGCCGCCGCGGGGTGAGTCATTCGGCGTCGTAAGCGGCGGCGATTTGGGCGTCTCCTGCGGTCGCCGTAATTCGAGTCATTAGCTTCAATCGGGCGAGCTGCGCCGCTTTTCCACGTGACGGACGCTTCTGCCAGATCGGGGATTTCACTTGCGGTGGCGTTTACTGTTACTCGGAGGACGCGGCGGCGCCCACACCCCTCGCGCGACTTTGGTTTATGGCTCAGTGCACGTGGGATGAAGGCGCCCTGCGGGTTTCTTTTAAACATTTTCTCAAGAATTGTAAATATTTGGTTAGTGGCAATCTAATTCCAAGCCATTTTATTTTAGTAGAAGAACGAGAGACCAACTTTATATTTTATTTTAATAGAATTGTTATATTCGCGTATCCTCTATGCCCTTTATTTTAAAAATAAAATGTTCAGAGGTATTTCATTTTGAAAATGAATTGAGTTACAAATAAGACAGCCTTTTCAGCATATATTCAGTTCCATTAAGTCTACACTCTACCTTACATTTCTATCTTCATTTTATGTTGTTTCGAATTTCATGTCAGTTAATTTCAATTTAACAGAAGAACAAGAGAGCAACCTTATTCATTTTTATTAGATTTTTCAATTGCGCGTAACTTGCTCTACCCAAGTTATTGCACAGTTATTGCCTGTTTTGAGTAATTGCTCACGGAGAGTTGTTAACCGTGTCCTGTAATATACAGAAACGGGTCGTTTTCCTGGTTACGATCTGCAACACTTACCCATTTAGTGCTTGTGTAATTGTCTTGTTTATTGTGTTTTTCCTCCTACTGTTTATTTATTTTTTGTGTTCATAAAAATGTGTAACAACGCAAGTTGAGATACGTGAAATTATCGTAAATTTCCCATTCTTGAACTAGAGCTCACAATCGAAAGCAGATTACCAAATCATCTCGAACATAAATAATTTTCTAATTTGAAAACTTTGAAAATTTTGAAAACTCCGTGTTATTATCAGATTTTTAGTGGATAAAGCGTCTTCGTATTCGCGATGATGTGTGCTTATAATGCGCTGAACGGGCCCAAACACGCGCAGTATGGCAGCGCGACCGGATGAAAGGCGAAGCGCCGGCGAGCAGAGAAGCCACCTCCTGGCGACTCCGATATAAAAGGAGAGAAAGCTGCTCCTTCCGGCAGCGAAGCCGTGGCAGAGTCCGCCCGCTGACCTCACATTAGCATACAAGCATCGCGCCGCCCCCGCGGCCACCGTGCTCGGAGCGTCCCGTTGCCCTCTGCCATCCCGCTCCCGCTACGCTCCACCGCCACGCTGCTCCTACGCTCCTGTCGCCTCCGAAGCACTTGCTACCTCTGCCTCTGCTTCTGCCTGCTACTGCTACTTCCCATTATTTTAGTTGTTTTTGTCACTCTGCAAGGCAAGAGATGATCAAGGTAACCTTTGCCTTGATCATCTGCTGCCTTGGCCGTCTCTTGCCTTGGCCCTCTCTTGCCTCGACCATCTTACTTCGGCCAGCTCTTGCCTCGAGCATCTTTTGCCTCAGCCATGTCTTGTCTTGGCCATCTCTTGCCTTGACACTCTCCTGCCTCGACCATCTCTTGCCTTGGTCCATCTCTTACCTCGGTCACCTCTTGCTTCGGCCATCTCTTGCCTCAGCCATCTCTTGCCTCGGTCAATCTCTTTCCTTGGTCAACTCTTGCCTCGACCATCTCTTTCCTCGGCCATCTCTTTCCTCGGCCATCTCTCGCCTCCGCCATCCCTTGCCTCGGCAGTCTCTTGCCTTGATCATCGCTCCTTCCACCGTCGTTGCCCTCCACTACATTGGTGTCTACCTCCGTACCGTTGTTTCTACCCCTTCTCTTTCGCTTTTGCGTAGGAGGCCGTTCCCATACTGTTCGTGCGTTTCCTTTGCTAGTGCTGCAGTCTGTTCTTCAACCCCTCGGGCTCCACACCGCGCGCTTCACCCGTAACTTCTCTGCCTGAAGCTTTGATCTCTGATTATCGCACGGCCAGATCTCCATACCCCATTCGTGTGGATTGTTTTCCTGTTATGTGAGTCTATTTTCATTTAAATTATGTAATTATGTATTAACCTCCCTGTTCTCTATTTGCATTTCGATTTGAATTATACGTAACGTTTCATTCAGGAGGACTCAGGACTGAGATTCATTCCTCGTATTGACTAGTAATTAAATTTTAAATGGGTGGTCGTTGACTATATACTTACCGGATCATGTTTTTAGATTAATAAACAAGTTAATTTAATTATTTTCTTTAGGGTTTTGGATATTAGGTGTTAATTTAAGAAAATCAATTTCGTTTGACTCGTAGTTTGCTGTGGCATAAGTGGCACATTTCTTTACACAAAATAATTCACTTCATTATTTCTCGAAAAGAACATTCCTATACTTTCGTTACACATAAAACCATATTTAATTAAAGACAGGTTGGTGGACGATGAAAGTGTATGTTGCAGTTACAAATTACGAGTGTAGGATATTATTATTGAAATTCAGATACTATCCCAACAGTTATTGACGTTTCTACTAATAACGAATTAACCTTACGATTTTATTGTACAGATATTGCGAGAGAATTTTTTTCTTACGGGGCAAGGATAAAAGACAATTTCTGTATTTTCTTCACGGTAGGGATGTGTTAAAATATCAAAGTTGAAACAAAATTAATTTTATATCATCACTTTTAAAACTCCATTCTTAAAAGGTGGTACCTACGTGACCATGTCTCAGTATTTTTGATCAAAAAATTGAAAAAAGTATTCCGGGCGTCCTTGAATCAAGATAATGCCTGTTCTCGCAATGTTTAAAACATATGATTTATTTTTTTCACTTTTCTCTCCTTAATAATCGCATGTGGGTTGCCAGAATTTGGGTTCTGAGAAAACTTATATGTCCTTGGCGTTTAACGCACTTAATTGCTTGGTTGTAATTATATGTTTACTCAGAAGACAAATTGATTCAAAAGAGTGCCGTATAATACTGTAATTTAGTATTCGAAAGAACACAAACAAATTGGTAACTATGTGCGGTCGGAATTGTTAAATAAATTATCCTGCTACTTTTTATCAATTCTTAAGGAGGTGTAATGAAGCTTTGAAACCAAATTATTAAAGAAGAAATTCAGCAACGGAAAGGAAGCTTTCAATTTTGTTAATTTCATTCTCAAGACAAATTCGCAAACATTGTCTTAAGTACATATATTTTTTTACCCTTTTTTAAGGTCGCTTTTCAACATCATTCGATCCCTGTGGCTTTGAAACTGTAGGGAGAACACGTAAGGACAACACATACACGCACAAACATCCACGCCCGAGCGAGATTCGAACCCGCGATCCTTCGAGCCGAGTGAGCTACGGCCCTTCAACCTTAACGACCTCGGCTATACAGGCCGGAAAATTTTAACTTTGTTAGTGAATTATATTATTCATATCAGTTAGTAGGTATGCCTTTGGAGTATGATTCATACAATTTACCCTGTAACGCCAAGGTGCTACGAGAGCACGGATACAGTAAGTTGGGTCGGATGAGACCCAAATGTTTTTATATATATATATATATATATATATATATATATATATATATATATATATATATATATATACATTTTTGGATAACTCTTATCTTTTCAAATGAAACATTGCTAAAGATGTGAGATAGTTGTAGCAAAATAAGAATGCAAAAAATTCTCCGAAACGTTTTGAACCAACTCTGTTTGGAATTAATTCGATTAGGAATTAATTAGGAATTAATTCGATTCTTACTTTGCCAGGCGCCTCCGTGGATCGATCGCTGGATGCCGTGGTTCTAAGTCATAAACGTACGCGGTCCCCTTGTGCGAAAGAGTGAGCTAGTACACTCACTCGTGCTGCTACTTTCTCATAAAATAAATGTAAACTTCCCGAACTGTTTGTTCGGGGATTAAGAAATATATTTTATAATCTCTCTTGAATGTTGAAAAGTATAAAGAAGATATAACTAAATGTAGTGAAACAATTTTGATGTTAAGAGTAAAATGGGTCGAATCTAACCCAATCAGGCGCACGTTCTAACGAAAACGATTACTTTTAGATTACAACACATACCCGAGTGCGGCTGGCAGGCGGTGTCTTCGTCTGCGCTAGCGAATTCTCTGGACAGGATTAAGAACTGTTCGATTTCTCTCTTTAATTTTGCGGAATAATATTTTCAACGTTCTCTTCCAGCATATTTCGCGGTATGTTCCCAAGGAAAAAGTGTTTCTTCTTCTTCATCGCAATCCTTCCTCAGCTAAAAACAATTGATAGGTTAAGGACAACAGTGGTAACCATCGGGTGAGTAGTGGCCACTTCAAGCACAATATTTTAAAAATTGGAATTGAAAGCTTCCCACTTTATTCAAACTTGTAGAAAGTGGAGCTTGTTCCTTCTAATGGTGACGATTATAACGAAGGTAATTAATTTTTCCTCCTTATTTTATATTTAAAGAATAAGCTGAAAACAACTTATTAATATTGGTATTCCAGTAATGTAACATGAACTGGTACTTGCTGGTTTCGTAGAATTTTACGGGGTGAAACATTGATTAGTCATTACTGGGTCAAAAATCTGACCACTTCCAAGATATTAAATTTTCAAGTGGCAACCACTGGAAAAATAAGCAGTTTACAGATAAATTAATAAAAAATATATAACAAATTAAAAGTTAACTATTTTAAAGCAGAGATCTATTGAGAATGCTAAGTGTTTGGCGTAACGAATTAATAAATTCAAGAAATTTGAGAAAACCTGGAAAATGTTCTTAACTGCAGCCACTGCTGGTGTTTTTTCTCTACATGTTGTTGTCACGGTTTTATAGTCTCCACCAAACGGCGACCAGTGACACTCAGCGCTGGCACGCGATGCGCCGAAAAGCTCCCGCGCTTGAGAGCGACCAGAGGACAGCGTGTCGACGCGTCGGCGGGCGGCTCTCCTTTGTTGCGGGCGGTGAAAGCCCTCGCCCAGACGCCCTGCCAGACGGGCGGTCGCCTCCCGCCCCGCCCCAACCCGCTCCCCGCCCGTAGCCCGGGGCAGAGCACAGGGCTCCACGGTTACTGGGGCAGCAGCCGGAGTTGCATGACAGCTATCGCCCGCGCCACGGAGTCCCTTCGCAGAAGGCCTCGCACAAAGCCCCGACTCCGGTGGACCGCGCGCGGGAGGTGCACAGTGCAACACCGGTGGCGTTTCAAAGCGAATTACAACGAACCTGATTTTGTCTTTTTTTTAATTACTTTAATCTGAACGTATCTGTCCTATTTTGTTTCCTTTGATACAATTCTTCGTGTGGAAGATAGGTTTCGTGTTTAGTGAATTTGCGGTGTCGAAGTGGGAGCTTTTCCTTTTGATCAATTCGAAGTTGCTTCTGTTTTGTACATTTGCAACGATCTTTGTTGCATATCCATTTAGTGGTTACTGAATATTTTTACTGAGACGCGAATAATGCAAATTTCTAGAATATAGTTTGAAGGAAGTAATAAGTATTTGTAACATATTCCTTTGAATTTCTACCGTAAATTAAATGAAGAAAACTGCTAATAGTGAGTGAACTTAATTCATAAGATAAAATTCATAAGATTTAACGACGTTGCGTCGTCATTAAATGCGATGAATATGTAACTAATGTTCTCCATTGTCAAAATTACTTTTTGTAAGAAATGTATTTTTAATTCAGGCTAAATAGACTAAGTTTTTAGTATTTTGACCTGAGGCACCCGAATGGTTAGAACTGTAAGGATTCTACAGAATAACGACATCTGACATTAAGCCACCTAACGAATGGAAGTTTTGCTGAAATGCTTGGGTGGCATTTAGATCGTTTGACAGGATAATAGTCACATTTGAATAAAACAAACTTGTGTAGCATAATAATCATCTCGAACCGCAATTGTCACGATGGGGCATGGTGGTTTCGCTTTCACCGCACCGCTCGACAGCTGTTACGTCTATATTAATTGGCGCGTGTTCTCTGAACGTAATCCTTCATGCGGATATGGAAGAACGCTGGCTGGCGCTCGACGTGGCTTCTTTCCACGTGTGTGTTCCCCTTGATGTGTGCGTTCCTCTTGTCGCTTGCAGGTGGTCACGTGTCCACTGTTGTGCTTCTGCGTTGGTGGTCGCAATCTGCTTGGCCTCCTCGTGGCGTGCATACGCTGCTGTTCAGTCCTGTCTTCTGGCGATCCCTTAGTCTGCTGTGCATCGGATTCGGAGTTGGTCCGCCGATATTTGTTGTTCGTTCTCGGGAATAAATCGAAGTTCGTGGGGCGTTGGGCGGATTTTATGTCTTCGGCGTTGCGTGGAAATAAAACACTTTTTACATGCTGAGTGCTACAAACGACGTTCTAGCTAACAATTTCATTAGATGTCTTTAAATGATGGTTCAGTTTAATTTGCGTTGAAGATATACTTAAGGAAGAAACAAATCTATTTATTTTCATGTTCCTTTTCCTCGTAAATAGATCATTAACAAAGGAAACATTTTAACACGCGTATTATTTGTACTTCCTGGCATGACGTTTTCTAGATGGTTGGAAATCTGTTCTCTCGTAACATTTATCTTGTGTCTGGAGATTACACTAATAAATTGGTTAATTTGTATTGATTTCTGTAGTAGATTTGTGTATAGAATGATCTATTAAATGATCTGTCTGAGTTGTTTTTTGTTAGAATTTATTTCAATTTTATATGCTGTATTCTTTACTAATTTTATCTTCACGAATACTTTGCTGGCTTTGAAAGCTTGGTGATTTCGATCTATATTCAAATTCTACCATTACTCTCAGTAGACGTGATCATCCTCTGCTTGCAAGGTAAATGATCAATGTGTGTCAAAGATCGTCGGTTTTTAACACTCACCGAAGAAGATGTATTTGCCTACATCAGAACTGTCTCCATTAGAAATTCCTAATCTTAAAAAGTAATAGTACGTCCGCAATCTGTCTGCCAGAATGAATAGTTGGCTCACAAACTGGAATTCATAGAATGATTTCGAAAAAATATAAATGGATTGAATTTCGTTTTACCAATCTTTAATCAAGTCATGAACTTAGCATTCAAATATGACGGATTAGTAGTCGAACCCGTTCAGTATATTTTGGGCACTGCTCTCAACTGCTGTAAATCAGCAGATACAATGAAAATAAAGAGAGGGATGGGACATTGATTCGCACAACTATACTGAAACCTATGAAGTAGTGATGTTTACTTTGTTTTGTTCGAGGAGCGAATGAAAATAAAGAGGGGGATGGGACATTGTTTCGCACAACTATACTGAAACCTATGAACCAGTGATGTTTTTTTTTTTTTTTTTTTTTTTTTGTTCGAGGAGTGAAAGTGGTTTGGCAGGTTTGTCTCTCTCTGCAAATATTTCGCTGCTAATTGTGAGTACGCCGATTCAACACGGGGGCGGCCCTGTGGGAGGCGGCGGCGGCGGCAGCGGCGGCGGCGGCAGCGGCGGCGGTGGCGGCGGTGGCGGCGGCGGTGGCGGCGGTGGCGGGCATGACGGCGGCGGCGGCGGTGGCAGATGTGATGGCGACGGCGGGGGCGGCGGCGGCGGTGGCGGCGGTGGCGGCGGCTTCAGCGGCGGTAGTGGCAGTGGCAGGGCGGTGGCAGCGGTGGCAGTGGCGGTGGCGGCGGTGGCGGCGGCGGCGGCGGTGGCGGCGGTGGCGGCGGTGGCGGCGGTGGCGGCGGTGGCAGTGGCGGCGGAGAGGGTGGCGGAGGCGGCGGCGACCTCCGCGCGGTCGTAAAAGCGCGAGGACGTCTGCGCTGGATCTCACGACGTTGAATGAAAGTTGCAGCAGACGTTTCCGCGTGTTCCGACGTGGCGTGGTCGCTTCCTAGTCGAGACTTTTGCCCTTTCCACCTCCCCTTAGACGCGCTGATAGGGAAGTGGTTTATTCGCCGCCACTTGGAGCAGTGTTTCAGTGTTACTATCAAATGTACGTCCTGATGTTGCGATTAGAAGGTAGAAATTGCGTTTCTGTATGCGTTTGTTCATGAGGCATGGAGTTTATACTTGGATTTATTCAGTGCTGCCTACGATGTAAATCAGTTGTTACGGTGTCTTCCAGTCGGAAGATTGAACGCCACCATAATGACGTCATTGCAGTGACGTGTAAGCTCCCGATTGCATGGCACCGTAACAGCTGATGAGCTGGCAGATGCAGCTCTGAATAAAACGCAGTATAATAGCACACATGAACGGAATGACACTAACGGAAGTCAGAGTAATGTATGTGTGTGGAATTATATTCGTACACCTTGGATTTAGGAGCCATTTTTTACTTCGGATAATCGCGCCTTGTTTATTTTCTCGGCTCTCTTATTGTCTGAAACATACATTATCTTCTTCTTACCAATCATTATTACTGGCACGATATATTGCCTACTATCTAAGCTGGTAAAAGAAATGTTATGACAGTGTAATTGTTCCCCCGACTACAATCACAAAACTCATTGAAATAAAATTTTATTGAATTGCGTGAGAGGCGTTTATGAAGTAGCGAACATCGCCGGCCGCTTCGCCGGAAGCGCCCTCATGAAAGCGCGATCGGCGATAACGCGGCGCGCTTTACGAGATCTCTTCATCCGCGCTGCAAAAAGCCTGGCCCCGCGCTCGCCCGGCGGCGCGCTTTCCGCGAAGCGCGCGTCCTCCGCACTCCGCGCACGCTTCTCACCGCCGCCACATCCACTGCTGCCGCCACCGCCACAGCCACTGCCACAGCCACAGCCGCCGCCACAGCCACCGCCACCGGCCCCGCCACCGGCCCCGCCACCGACCCCGCCCCCGCCACTGCCCGCGCCACCGCCCCCGCCCGCCCCCGCCTCTCCCCTTCGCCACCGGCCCCGCCACCGCCACCGACCCCGCCCCCTGCCCCCGCCACCGACCCCGCCACCGCCACCGCCCCCGCCACCGACCTGCCACCGCCAGGCCCCCGCCATCGCCCCCGCCACCGGCCCCGCCACCGCCACCGACCCCGCCACCGACCCCGCCCCCGCCCACGCCACCGACCACGCCACTGCCCCCACACCAACCCCGCTCCGCCCCCGCCACCGCCACCGGACCCTGCACACCGACCCCGCCACCGCCATCGACCCCGCCGCCGCCCCCGGCCACCGCCATATCGGCCCACAATTGCCACTTACCACCAATGCCACCGCCGCCGCCACCACCACCGCCACGCCCACCGCCACCGCCGCCATTACCGCCACCACCTCCACCGCCACCGCCACCACCACCTCCATCGTTGCCACCGCCGCCACCTCCAGCGCCACTGCCGCCGCCGTCACTGCCCCCACCTCCACCGCCACAGTCATCACCATTGGCACCACTACTGCCACCGTCATTGCCCCCGGCCCTACCCCCGCCACTACCGCTGCCACCGCCATCGGAACCGCAACTGCTCTCGCCCCTATTGCCTCTCCTATCACCGCTACCATCGCCACTGCCATCGTCATTGCCACCGCCACCACCACTACCATCGCCACCGCGGCCTCCGGCGCCAGCGCTGCTTCTGCCGCCGCCGTCACCGCCACTGCCACTGTCTCCGCCGCCACTCTCACTGCCGCTGCCATTGACACTGCCACCGCCACAGCCACCGTTTCGGCCTCTCCCGCTACCGCCACCGCTACTTCCACTGCCACGACCGCTCCTGTCGCCGTTACCGCCACCGCCACTGCCACTACCACCGCATCAGCACCGCCGCCGTCGCAGCTTCGAGGTTTTTGCGGTGGCGGGCTGCGTGCCCTGGGCGCAGAAGACCTTCCGCTGTCTCCGCTTGGAAGAAATCCGCGCCCGCGTGCGCGCGAGCGAGGCCTCCCAGCGCGCGCGATGCAGCGATAGCAGCGCGGCCGAGGACGAGCCAGAGGATGGAAGGCGTCACGCTGGGGACGGGGACAGGATGCTGACGACAGATGATGTCCCGGCCTACGGTTGGCGGTTCAGTTTGGTTGATTAGAGGTTTCGCATACGTAAAAACCTGGAGACATAGCTCAGGGTATCAACTGATGTCACTGCAGTCCCTCTGATCGGGAGGTCCTAGGTTCGAATCACGACGGTGGCAGGATTTTCAACACTAGCTTATCAACTAGGTCGAATTCAGTTGCTGTCTGGAGAAGAATTCTAGCGGCCGGCTGCTCTGATGGGTAGTTTTTCGTGGTTTCTCCGATCAACACCAGGCGAATGCCTGAGCAGTACCCTAACAAACGGGCTACGGACCGCGCGCGATCTTTCCCACCTCTTCCTTGTATCCTCTCCTCTTACACACACACACACACACACACACACACACACACACACACACACTTACACTAACATGCACTACACTACCACATATGTGGGAAGACGGGTCGGGAGCTTAGAGTTTGTTCCGGCTGGGGCGGTGCCCCGCTAGTAGGAGGTACCTGGTTGGGGAAACCCCGCTAGCCGATGGTAGGTTGGCGCCTGATCTTGCCATCCAGCGGGAGAAGATAACCACCACATCCCGATGAAAAACATGCACTACACTTATGGAACTAATGATCTCATTAGTTGATGTGCCTGGAATCTATAACATTCAACCATAAATTCTGTAGAATCATTTAGGTAACACGAACGGCACTGAGAATCTGACAGGACTTACTCATTCTGGAGCCTTTTCCAGATTGTGTCAATTTCCTTTCTCAAAACAAAAAGAACTACTCCAATTGTGTCTGCACTGGATTCACAATAACCAAGAGCGATAATATGTATTACCAGACATTTATCAAAAAGAACTGCGTTGAACAGAAAAATATTTTGAAATATTTAATTTAACAGACTTAAATATTCAGAAAATTTTCATTATTTCGGGTTTCGTATGAAATGAAAAATAATTCGCTGAATTTGAATATACCTGTCGAACCGTATTCTAGGTCTAGAACCCGAAGTATGAAGAAACATCCCAAGTTCTACGTACTAGGTACTATCACCGTCAGTCGCGCTGCCTTGCATGAGAAGTTCACTCGGCGGCGAAAGCTAAGAGATATGCAGCGAGGAGGTAGGAGGGCTGAGAGCGTAGACTTGAACCCCGACCTTGACATGGGCGTTGACGTGGGCGGGGACGCGGAGGGCCTTCCTGGAAGGCTAAATCGAGCGGCACTTTCGAACGCCGCGCCGGTGTGACGCCGGCGGCGGCGGCGGCGGAGGCGGGGAGGCGTGGGTGGAGGCGGCCGGCCGGCATTCCGAGGCGACGCGCGTTTCCATGGCTGCGGCGCGGCGTGTTTGGCATTCTGCTCTTATCGGAGGCAGGGCTCACAAAGGAGTGGAGCGAAACCGTAGCTGGCGCACGCACCTCGCTTTAGTGGCCTTCCTCAATGCTGCTCGCACCTGACGGGAAGCATTGGTGGCGCCTGCGAATTTCGCTCCGCAAGTTGTCACAGTGTGCGATCGTAATATAATTTCCAGGTAACAGTTATTGAAATTCGAGTTGAGGGCTACGTAGGAATTGGAATTCGGGCCCAAATATAACGCGCAATAAATATGACATAGCAAGTGTGACAATAAGTGAACATCGCAAAGGTGTCTGAAACAAATCTCAAAGTATTTTTAGCGGATTGACAGATGTATCTTCGTCTCTCAGTTACTTAAAGGGACCTGTAGGGTGAACAGAATTCTTTTATTATTCCTTAGCAGTGCCGGAGCTAGACAATTTTGGTCCCGGGACAATACTCAAACGTACCCCCCTCCCCGCGAAAAAATAAAAATGTTAAAGTTGTATCATGAAAGAATGAGTAATTTAATTTCAACAAATAACAAAAATTACATTTAAACTAGAAAAAGTTTATGAGATATATTATATTTTTAATTTAAATAATAGTTTAAGTAAAAGTATTTAGTGATCAAATAACACAATTTCCACGATGATTTTAAAATGTTAAAAAATTGTTGTGTTTAGTTAGTGTTTAATAATAAAATTGTTAAATACATGAAATATCCGTTGAACCTATTTTAATGTTAGCGTCAATTGATTCATTTCAGAGTCATACCTTATAAGTAATGACTGCAATCGCATTTAAGGTAAAAAAAAATTTAAAAATTGATCAAATATCAGATTACTGTATTGCGACTTACGAAATTACGATAACAATTTTATCAATTTCTAACTTCTTTTTCATTTTTTTACTAATTTTTCCCCATCAGTCCCATCATCGGGCCCCTTCACTTTGCGGGGCCCCGGGTGATCGCCCGGTCTGCCCATGCCTGGCGCCTGCACTGTCTTTAGAAATAAGCGAATCCTAAACACTTATTTTTTCTCCGGTCATGAAAGGTAAAGCACAACGTAGCGTGCAACAATCGACAACAATTTCTGAACCAAGTCGAGGA
Source organism: Teleogryllus occipitalis (assembly GCA_011170035.1). NCBI lineage: Eukaryota > Metazoa > Arthropoda > Insecta > Orthoptera > Gryllidae > Teleogryllus > Teleogryllus occipitalis. The sequence continues at coordinate 62,953 of BLKR01001081.1, read as the reverse complement.
AGTGTGTAGCACAGATGTTCAAGTCGAAATGGACGAAGTTCCGGACTGTGGAGAACGAATGTACCATAAATTCCAATAATGTCACATCATCTTCATTCGCAATTGTTTTGACTAGAGCTGACTATCAACCACTGATCTTTACATATAAGTATATTATTTTATAATCATATTATTAAATAAATATACGTAATCCATATATATATATATATATATATATATATATATATATATATATATATATATATATATATATATATACAGAGAGAGAGATAGAGGGAGAGAAAGAAAATTATTTATACAGATTAATGCCCCGAACTTGATATTGCGAATATTCTAGTGTTAGCGGCACACTGCCGCCAGAATTTGAAACATTCGATACAGCATGGCAGAGGGGTGGAGTATTATGCGATATAAGTCGCCTCCTGTGTCCGAAGGTCGCCCTTCCTCTCGTCGAGCCGGAAACGTCAAGAACGCGTCAAGTCTGCGTTCTGCGGTTTGTGCCTCGCTGCTCTTTTCGTATCATCTCATCTGACGAAAAAAGAAACTGACGTGTCGTCCGGTGGCTTATCGCGCGTTCCTTCGTTTGTTTGTGGAAATGTTACTCACAGAGCTTAAAATGTATTAGAAAAACAGCAGAAGAAACAAATAGAATATGCGAAACTAATTGAATCGTTTATTTCAGAAACCCGTCAAACGCCAAATTTCTCATTACGAGAGAAATGAGAAAAAGTGTTCTAATTTTTCTGATTTTAAAATATTTTTTTAATATTAAACCAGTTAATACATGAATATTCTTCAGGTAAATATACACTAAACGATGTGTCTACCGTCCTCGAAAAAAACTCCACCGCTAGAGCGCTTTTTAGATTTTGACGTTTGACGGGTTTCTGAAATAAACGATTCAATTCTGTAAATCTAGTTCAGCTGTCCGGGCGAGTGGTATGTTTTGTACGTGCACAAAAATAGCCAGTCGTAAGAAGATGTTCAAATTTACAGTAACCCGTTTTATTATTTCGAATAATTTATGATTCTGCAAAAACGTCCAGAGAAATATATGGATATGCGTTCATTTTTGTTTCTTCAGGGTTGCAAAAAAGTAATATTAAGAAATTTTAGTACATACGTAAATTTCCTTTAGAAGACTATTCTTCGTTCTGGAAATGGAGTAACATTTATATTACCCGTCTTATTTTTATGGCAACTTAACATTGTAGTTAGAAGTCAGCTTGAGCAGAATAACCCAGAGCTACAAATATTTTTTTTCAGACTTTTAGTTTTGGTGAGTGAAGTTAATGCTACGAATAAAATTTAAATCGAGGGTTTTACGTAATTATAGAAAATCGCATTTACAAAATTATAGCAAATATAAAACAGCTAAGACATCCTTTGGAAACACCCATTTTCATGCATTTTCAATAAAGTATTACTCTATGTACGACTATTTCCGTATTAATTCTCATTCTGTCAGGTATCTTCTGAGAATATGGGTGGTAAAGGCACGACACGTATTCGTGATGATTCAACTGAGCCACTTACTCTGGTATCGGCCGACGCGTGACAAAGTGATACAAAGCGAATGCGTCGATGCTTCGTACCCTTCCTCCCCGCGTGATTTGATCTGACGCGCGTGTTGAGCACGCCGGTGCTCGCTCAGTACCCGACTAATTACATTGGAATTAATTGCGCGAGCTCGAGCGTGAGTTAGCCGTGGGGAAGGGTGGCGGGGAAGCCGCAGCAGAATATTACGGAGCCTGTGGCGGTGTGCAGGGCAGAGATTCTCCGCACAAAACAAGAGCAGAGCGTATAGTCTGATCCAAATTCCATAAATGCAATAAAACCGGAGAAATTGAGATTTTTTTTCCTATTTGAGTTGAGATTATTAATATTACAAATGGAAAAATATCCATTTAATCCGCTGATCGGTCAACCCATTCACGTACATGTTATCTGTAAGGGACTAAATTCCAGCATGCACTTACATAAACTTGACAGTACCACTTGTAGAGAAGAGTTCAATTTATTGTCATAATAAATTCACAAATTTCGCAGGAAATCCTTCACGTTTCTCAGTATTCTTTGGTCATTTTCTTATTGAATTGCTCCAACGCTTTGATGATGTTGTCAGAGGACATGAAAGGGAGAAGAACCTAATTAACAATATTGGAAGGTGGTTGGAATGAAATCGACAGTGTTAGTACTAGGGTTCAATTCCAAACTAAACGTCATACGCAGTTTTTTAACTGTTTTTTGACGTAAAATAAATAAATAAATAAATAAATAAACTGATAGCGAATGATTAATTGATATACTGAAATAAACGTTTATTCTTTAAAACATTCAGGCAGACAATTTTGTATAGTGGAATCTGTGATGGTAGTTTTTAACCCATTAGTGCCTTGCGGGACAGAAATAAAACGCTCATATTTCGCGCATGTTTAATTACTGAAATGGACAAGTTTAAACTTGTTCCGGGGATATAATAGACATAGACATCCCAAGAGAAATATATAAGCATTTTTTTTATTTCCTGAATGCCAGATGTCGATTTAGATGGCGATTGGTTAGCAATAAATGTTGCACAACCATGCTGACAGAGGGCTCCAACGTCTCTTGAGCGCGCACGAACGCGACAATGGGCGAGCGCTATGCACACAAAATTATTCTGGGCACTAATGGGTTAAAGATCCTTCTTTTATTAGATCCTGCAAAGTCAACATGATCGCGCGCGCGCGCGCGCGCGCGCGTGTGTGTCTGTGTGTGTGAGTGTGTGTGTTTGTTGTACTGGTAGAATGTAATAATTAAAATACGTATGCCCACTGCTTGATGGAGTATATAGAGTCACCTCCGGGTATAGTGAACTCGTATATAGTGGACCCTCGGTTATAATCAACTTAAAGTCATTGGTCCCGTTTCACTTACATTGCAATTAAGCATAAGAAGATTCGGTTATAGTGAACCTGAACCTCGGCTATAGTGAACGTAGGAAATACATCCTGGAAATTAATTCCCTCCTGAAAAAGAATATATCGCCTCAGTGCTTGAAATACAAACACCAGGCCGATTGAAAAAAATTTCGTCGGCCAAAGGTCATAATCGAAGAAGTCTCCTCTGAGAACTCTGGAGAAGGATCTAGAGAAATTACTAATGAAGAAGTAGGGGGCAGACAATTGAAAATAATTCATTTTTAAGGTCAAATAAATATATAGAAATTTTTCGTTCGTGCTGTTAAGGTATTTTTCTGTACCTCTGTATTGATAAAACCAATCATTCTGGAAAATTTCTATTTATTTTTTGACATGATCGGATATAATGAATTCCTGATATAGTGAACCGAATATGTTAGTCCCCAGAAGTTCACTATAACCAGAGTCAGCCGTAGTTTCCTACGTGGTCCCTGTTGGTTTCTATGTCCTCTGAACAGCCCATTGCCGTTACGAGACCTCCGCTCGTCGCAACGACCCGGGCCCCGCCTCTCCTCTTTTCCTTCTGGCGGCGCGCGCCGCTGCCCCTCCCGCCCCTGGCGATGATTATCGGTAATTACGGCGCTGCAGTTCGCTCGAGATTTGTTCACCCGTGATATGGCGTTTCCGGCGTGGATCTGTGAATGTAATTGCCGTAAATACCATTAACGGCGAAGAGATCGATTTGGGGCGGAAGCATTTGAAAATCATTCCTATACGCTCACAAGTCAACATGTGAATGAAACGCGTAATGATCTGATTTGGATGTCGTTTTAGAGTTAATGTGCCGTCCGTTAAGGTTCTTGTGCATTTTGAAATTATGCTTATTTGAAAAACGAATGTGAAACAAAACTTGGATATTTCGTTCCTGCATTCGCAACCTCGACTCGGAAGCCTTCCTTTTCTGGATGAAGCATTGAAGTGAGTTGTTTTTATGTGCGTTGGATTCGGGCGAAAAATGTTACAGTAAACAATTGGACTTTTGTTAAGAACAAACTTCAAATAATGCTGACGTATAGGATACCGTACCCTGTGGATTTGAAGTTTGTGATTTCCTATGTAAGTTTGCTCTGGCCAAACCAGAGATGCGATGCACTTATTATTCAAGAGTTGAATATGAACTAAATCTGCATATCTTGAGTACTAAAATATAATCTCATCCTTATATTTTTCTTCTTTAGTGGATAATTTCTTTTTAGTTTTAATGAAGTAGGAAAACGATTTGTGCCGTATACGGCTTCTGGCGAGCAACGTAGTACCCGGACAAGCGGGAAGATGTTATCGTGTCCTTCGAGAGTCTAGCTATCATGAAACCGATTTGCACTCACCTTGCCCCCCCCCCCTCCCTTCCGGAAGCGCGCTGGGGGCCGCATGTGGGGCGCCCAGCGCCCCCGATTCCTCTCGAGGCTGTCGCGCGTCCGAGGCGCCACGAACCGGGAGCCGAACCGCCTGCTCGCCGGGTCCACCCCCGCGACGCCGGGGCTTTAATGACGATGGGCGATAAGCGGGCGACTTGCCTGGCCGGCTGTGCGGCGGCGGCGGTGGCGGTGGAGGTGGCAGTGGCGGTGGCGGTGGTGGTGACGGTGGCGGTGGCTTGTGGCGGTGGAGGTAGCGGTGGTTGTGACGGTGGCGGTAGCGTTAGCGGCGGATGTGGAGGTGGTGGTGGCGGCGGCGGAAGTGGCGGGGGTGGGGGCGGTGGACCGCGGCTTGTGGCGGGCGCGGGTGCTGTGGCTGTGACTGTGGCTGTGGCTGTGTCGGTGGCTGTGACGGTGGCTGTGTCGGTGGCTGGCTGTGGCTGTGGTTGTGGCTGTGGTGGTGGTAGTGGCGGCGGCGGCGCCGTGCAGCGCGACGGGCAGGCGACCGCGTGGAACGGGTAAATTGAGCCCCTTCGCTTACCTGCGTTGGCGAAGAAGAGCCCTCTTGAACAAATCTTAATTAGTTATCGGGTTCGTGGCCGGGGCGCGGCAGGTTTTATCCCATCTGCAATCGGTAATTTCTGCAATTAATGGATGTAATTAATTATTGGGCGGCGTGAATGCGGGCCGTCTCCTCGCTCCAGTTCGCGCGACGCGGCGCGGCGGCGGCGCGGGCGGCCATTCTTCCTGGACGCGCAACAGAGAGGTGCTCTTTAAGGCGCCGCGGCGCGCCGCCTGTGTGGGTCAGACGGCGCACGCCCGCCCACGCCCGCGCCCACCGCCCGCCGCCCACCGCCCGCCGCCCACCGCCCGCCGCCCACCGCCCACCGCCCGCCCGCCCGCCCACCGCCAGCCGCCCGCCGCCCACCGCCCACCGCCCACCGCCCACCGCCCACCGGCCGCCGCCCGCCGCCCACCGCTCGCCGCCACCGCCCGCCGCCCACCGCCCACCGCCCGCCGCCCGCCGCCCTCCACCCGCCGCCCACCGCCCACCGCCCACCGCCCACCGCCCACCGCCCGGTGCTTCCGCCAGCGTCGCCCACGCGCGTCGGAACAGCTGCCGCGAGACTGCGAGGGAGGAAGCCATTTCGGCGTATGACAGGAGGACGAATTAATTTAGTGGAGGCTGACGTTTTCCGAACATTCGAGTACAATACAAGAAAACCTGTTTAGTTTGAAGAGAACGTTTATAGTACAGACGTTCAAATGTAGAAGAATTTCTTTTGATTTTTGATCCTATTATTTCTACAACAGTCTTCAATATCCAAATTATAGCCCAATGATGCATTTTTAATAAAGTAATATATTGAGGTTTAAGTTTCTATTTGCGATACATACATAAAATCGTAAGTAATTACTTGCAAGTAAATGCTTCAAAGTGTGTTCTTGCATTAAGTTCTTGATAAAATATTTCATAAAATAAGTATTTGTTATTGCAAAGTATTGACTGAGAAGAAAGAGGTGTTTGTTTTATGTAAAACTAGCGTACCCGTGTGAGGACTCGGGCATGATAAACTTCACCCTCTTCCTTATCCTTCCATTTCCATATTAAGGAAAGAAACGCATTTATTTGTTTCAAAAATTTGTGAAGGTAACTTCCCTTGTACTTGCAGAACATCAAATAAAATTTAAAGAATGCAATTTGGATTTGAAGCAAATTTTCAATTCAGGGTTTATTCAGTATTATCGACGGTTGTTCTTGTAACAATTAGCAACATTTTCTTAAAATCATCACTTGAAATAAATGTACAATCGTCCTTGAAAGTTTACTTTCCGCTTTCCTTGATAGTCATAAAAATTTTAGAGATTTTTATTGTTGAGAAACCTACGTAATGTTGTCCATGAGAAAATGCAGGTTCAGGCAAGCACAACGCTACTCTTTGCAATATTTGAAATCGAAGTTGCAGTGCAATGAAGTATAAATTCTCAACCAGCAAAAATTTAATAGAATGTCTCATCCTGTAGATTACAGGGTGAGAAACGTTTCTGCGGGAACGTTGATTCCAAACTTACACGGTTAAAGGTCCTAGAACGCTTCTTTTTGGAATGATATAGATTTAACACTACTACCAGAGATGTGCGGGTTGCATTTGACATGAATATTTAGATGATTTTGTTTCTAACAAATCCTGTTTTACTGTTAAAGAGCAATTCTTCAAGTCTCCGTTAAATTGTCCTTCTTTGGAGACTTCATTTATAAAAATTGGTTGCGTGTGAGAGCAGCAAAATTCATCTAACAGAAATAATATAGGAGAGAATTATTTAAATTGAATTCCGAACAGTATAAGGATGTAATTCTACTTATAGTTTTTGTTGTGAAAGGAGGAAAAACAGATATAAGTTTTTACAAAGAGTAAAATGGTTTTTCTTTCCTTCATAGGCCTGTCATTATTGTCGAAATAAATATTCATGTGTCCTTAGAGTACTTTAAATGTATTATTTGACCTAAAACATATGCCCCATGAAGGCAATGAAAAATGTCGGAAAGAACGCTTTACACATATATTTGTTTTGCCCCTCATTTCAAGATAAATATTTTCATTCCTTGATTTCAATTTTCAAACTTTTAACGACTGCGAAAATTCCGTCCTGTGGAACATGTTTTCTTTTAATGTATGCTTAATTGCAGATTCCTCCCAGAGTAAGCAGATTTTTTAATATTAGACTGCGTTATTGCAGATTCCTCCCTGAGTAAACAGATTTTTTAATATTAGACTGCGTTATCGCATGACACCGGTTATGAGGAAAATCTAAATCTAAATGCTTGATGAATGAAGTTGTCGTGAAGAAATGTTCAGTGTTTTTGCCTACCATGGACCCTCCGTGTCCTCGCACGTCGAGTGACAGCGGCCTTGAAATAGTGGCCTCGTCACATGGTACGTGGAAGTCACGCAGGACGCCAGTCACATCTTTCATGGAATCTTGGAAGCCATGCTCCTCTGAATCTTTGGCCTTCATGAACTTACGATTTCTTTCCATCTTCGCGCATATTCGTATCAGTCGTAAAGTATTTCACAAATAAATGTCGAAGTTTCAGCTTTAGAAATGTAATGTAGACTGTAAAGAATCGACGAAAAAAAGATTGTCTTATAAATAATTTTTTCAGAACTTCAGACATCTATTAACATGAAGTTTCCATATTAGTGTACATCGAAAAATTGCTGCATGCCGTCCATCAAACTCAACGTAAACCTTTTTTCTGGATTCTTTATATCTATTCACTTTAATATTTCTTATCTTTACAAATTCTTCGTTTCCTTAATTCATTCTCAAAGAAACAAAAAACCTCATCGATAATACCATGCAAACCTTTAACTCAAACTTTTGTGCGATCCATATGCTTATTATAGAAGAGAAATATATAAAGAAAGGGTGAGTACACGCTCGTATAACGGTAAAGCATTGACACAAATGGAAGAACAAAGCCTTGAAAACATTCGATTTTACCTCTCTACATCCCATTGTTTTCAAGCGGCGTTGCCATTTTGTACAAATAAATTAGTGTTATACTTCACGCTACCCTTCCCGTGTGGTGAGAACGTACTTTATGTGAAATTGCTTTCCAACCAGCGACAGCTGCAACGTGCGTTAATTGCCTTCGCAGCGAGTTGGGTGAATACTCGCGTTGAAGCTTCCGTCAGACGCCCATCGTCGGTGAGGCATTAGCTGCTGGGCAGACCCTCTCAAGGGCCTCTTGTCTGACCTACATTGCGCCCGTCGCCCCATCAGCCGTTGCACGTCGCTCATCTTCCTACTCGCCCACCCGTCCCGCTCCACCCACCCTCCTCCCAACCTTCTCTTCCGTATTCGCATGTGTTCCGCTCCCCCCTCTCCTGCGCTCCACATTCATTCAAATAAAATTCAAATATGGGTTTTGTAGGGTATTGCTGTTCTTAATTTTCATTTTCAATCAGATAAAACGAACTCCTTTGATTACTCAAATTATTGAAATAGGAACGATGGAACAAAAATAGCTTTTGCATGAAGTATTTGTCTTTCAAGAAAATTCAGCGTATCTTCTGTTTCATGTGCGTGTTATTTTCCATCCTCACTCTGTTTTCCCACATCTCCGTCGTTGCTAATATTTGCAGTCCACTCCAGAACGATCTAAATTATTGTTCTGTTATTGTTAGGTTCAAGCGAATTCAAGCGGATAGCCTTGTTTACCTTTATTAAGCTTGAGTTCGTGTTTGAGTTTTTCTTTCCAAATTATTCAAATATAATGTTTGAAAAGAGTGGTAAGTTTCCTTTTCTTCTGAAAATATCCCTCTACATTGTGTTTGGAGTCGAGTGGTAGACAATTCCATACATTTAAAAAATCAGGTTACGTTGAAAGGTTCTTCTAAATGGACTATTCTTTGTAACAGATATTTCAGGAGCTGCCACAATATCATTACAGTCAATTATCCAAATTCTACTTCGTCTTACTTTCAGATGTTAAGATTATTTCACGAGAGTTCCAATAAGCCCTCCAATAATGCAATTTCCGGACAGTCGATCATATTCTTGCAAATATGTCGCTAGACGCTTCACACGAATGATTCCTACTCATTCCCCTAAGAATTCCATGTGCATTGCATTTTCAAGTTTTAATAAACAATATATAAAGCTCTACTCTTATTATATTACGAAACACCCTGCCCTACAAAAGTTTCACAAGTTTTATATTGATTGAAAATATTTGTCTATTGACATCTTTTCGTTTTAAGGAATGAAAGAATACAGCCTTTCACATTTCGGTTTTTCATCGCCAAATTATGCTTAAACTTCTCTTGTAGTACCAAAAAAACGTTCTGAACGAAAATGCTTTATTGAAGAAACTCATGGTAAAGGAAACCGGATGTCTGGCCGCTGCGGAGGTAGAGGTCAGGGCAGCTACCGCTCGTGTTATGTCTGAAAACACTTCATCGCCTCGCTCAACCGGGGAGCTGGTGTAGTAATTCGAGCGTGTAAAACATGACATTCTTGTCATAGTACCCGGATGGAAACTTTTTGTACTGATACATGTTGTTGGAGAAAAGTCGGTAGCTTTAAAAGTTTATATTTTCAACGAATGACTCAGTTCCTCTGGTCGATATTAAACGATCATTATATGCCTCATTAATTTTGCATCCATATATTTTTGATTACTAGTACAGTGTTGGGAACTCTGTCTAATTCCTTGCGTTTTCCTTTTAACACGTTCCCTGTCCCTATGAGAACATTAAAATATCTCTTCAAGTCCAAACCTTCCCGACTAAGAAACTTTTACTGTAATATTCTCAAAAATAAAATATTTTTCCCGCACGTCTTCTAAATTCTTCTATAACCGTCCTAGCAGGTCCCCGCCAAAATCTGTGCAGTTACAGGGAGTTCAATGAAAAGGTTTTGCCATAAAAATTGTAAACGTCTGTGACCCGTATTACGTCTTGTGAACCACATGTGGATCACAGGACAGTGAACCTGTTAAGTTCACGGATTACGAAATAAATATTGACTCACTACCCATTCGGAAAAATAACATTCATTAGATGGTTTATTTACAAAAGGTTTTGAAATTTCATCTTCACCACCCACGTCACTTATACCACCTATGTTACTTCAGACACCCACATCACCTCTGTCACCCACACATCCCCTGCTACCCTCTTCACCTCCCCCCCACACACACCACCTCTGTCAATCACGCCATTTCTGTCAATCTCGCTATCTCTGCAACTCTGCCACTTCTGCCACTTTTGGCACACTCACCATATCCGCCACCTTTGCCGCCCATGCCACCTCCACCCTCCATTATCTTCAGCCTCCACCACCTCTGGCGCTCTCACGATCCGCTCCCTTGCGTTTGGGGAAATTGGATTTCACTTTCGCCATTTGCTCCGGGGCGGGCGTGTTGAATGAGGCGGATGTTGTCTGCAGTCTGTCGTGCAATACTCGAAAATTTCGTTACGCTAGAAAAGTCTCAGCGAACAAGAGAGAGGATCGAACAAGAAATTATTTCAAGCATGAGTTTACGAAAGTCAGAAATTGGGGAAAAAATCAGATATCATGCGAATTTGTGTGTGAAAATGTTTTCTTGGTGGCCGAAATACACAATCAGCCTTTGTGGTTCAATTAGACAGACGGGCGCAGTTTTGTTCCATTAAGTTTCATGGCCATGTTAATCCTTATACGTGTAGTGAATAATGATGAAGTTCTCTGTGTTGTTCAGTTTACACACAATTTGAATTTACACCTCCGTGAAACCGAAGGTTTAATCCGTTGTTTGTCGATGCTGCACCGATACGGTGGTTGCTTCTGCAGCTTGTTAGGTCGGTAGACTCCCGCGTGTTTTCTTCGACTGCTCCACCTGGCTGATTTGCAAAGCTAATCTCTGGGAACATGGTAACAACAGAATGGGAATGGCGGCTGGTTCTTGCTTAGTTGACAAGGATGAGGGAAGCGACCGCCCTGGGTCCCTACGAAAAAATAAAAGTGCCAGTTTTTCTCATTACTGTATTGACGTTGACTCGTACTGACTAATAATTTTCGTCTTCGTATCCATGCCTTCCTGTCTGTGCGTCAGAAATTGTCCGTATGTTACGCCGAGGCATTGGTCAGAAGCAACCACCGGGAGCGGTAGCTCAGTGGTCACAGTTGACCCTGCATGTCACTGCAGAACCACCTGACCGGCAGGTCCTAGGTTCGAGTCCTGGCAGTGGCAGGATTTTCGACACTAGCTTTTCAGCTAGTTGTCTGGAAGAGAATTCTAGCTGCCGGCTGCTCTGATCGGTAGTTTCCGTGGTTTCTCCGATTAACACCAGGCGAATCCCGGAGCAGTACCCTAACAAACGGGCCACAGACCGCGCGTGATCTTTCCTTCCTCTTATTTGTCCTATCCTCTCCCCTTACACACACATTCATTAACATGCACTACACTACCACATATTCCGGGAGACCGGTCGGGATCTGAGAGCTTGTCCCGGCTGGGGCGGTGCCCCGCTGGTGGGAGAGTCCTGGTTAGGGGGAAACCCCGCTAGCCGACGGTAGGTCGGCGCCGGATCTCGCCATCCAGCGGGGGAAGATCATCGCCATCTTCCGAGGAAAAAAACATGCAATACACTTACGGGAGTAATGACCAAAGCAGTTGACGCGCCCGGAATCACTGAACAACTAACCCACCAATCAAGTGCAACCATTGATAAATACTGTCGTGAATGTGCTGTACCACCAAGCTTGTCACAGTCTCCAGCGCCGACTCATCGGCCGAAAACGTGCGACTTCTTCCATTTCTTTCATCCTTACTTCACAGTGACCTTTTCCCGTGATATATTTGTAAATCCTTTTACCCAAAAATCTCCCCCTACCCCCCAATTGACCAGAGCAACTTTCAATTGAAGTTTCATCACATTGACTAGCAGTCACGTTATGTCTAGCAATTTTTGATACTGCCTGGAACTCCCATGGGCGAACCATCGGTACCATAGATGTTCAGAGCGTAATTTATGTCGCTTGTTGAATGAGAAGTTCGCAAAGTGACCCAGGTTGCATTTTTCCGCTGATAGCCAAGCTCGCATCGTTTCTGGCCGTAGTAGTTGTCTATATTACTTCCTTTTCAATAGGAGATATTTCAATTGTTTCAATATGTTTAAGTCAACTAATATTGAAGTGAGAGCGTAGGCTTCCTCGGCCAGAGTCTGAATGTTCTTGGCTGTCCAGGAGACGCCGCTTCCAAGTCACAGGTGCCGACTTTTCGGACGCCATTCTGCGACCTTCCTTAGGGCGTATTGCGCGGAGATGGACTGCGCACGTGTTAATAAAGTATCTATGCGCATTACGCCCTGAGGAAGGTCTCAAAATGGCGGCCAAAACGTCGGCACCTGTGCCTTGGACGCGGTGTCTCCCGGACAGCCAAGAACATTCTAATACTGGAGTGTTTTAGCAAATTGCTTAGCCGCTTACGGAACTTCAGACATTTTTAAACATTTCCAAGTCAGCCGTCGAAAAACAAGTAATTGTGCGGAATGGCGGAAGGATGAGTGGCTGCCTCGCTATCTGCGCCGCAAGTGTGTCCCAGATCCGCGTTGTGTTCTCAGCATGTTCCGCGCTGCCAGAACAAAGCGACCACGTCGGCGGACCCCCAGCCGCGAACGCCACCGCAGGAGGAGGAAGAATGGTCTTTTGGTGGACAGCTTGATCTCGCGCCTGCTCCACAGTTGTTGGTTTAGTTGTAATTAGGGTGTAGCATAATGAACGAACGAAGATATCTTCATATCAATAAAACGTTTCATGAATTATAGACAATTATATTTAAAATAAAATTATGGAGGTTGGTTTATTACAACATTAAATCTTGATATCACTTGTTACTATGTCTCAGAGATTTATGCGTTTCCATCTTCTGGTACATTTCTTGTGACAAAATACATCAATATTATAAATGAATCAATCATTATGAATGAAGACATCATGTAAGCAGAAAACCTATTATTGGAAGCTTACCTTTTATAGATATATTAACATATGTATTAACAATATCAATATAAACAAATTTCGCTTCAGAAAAATCCAAGATTGGTATTAAAATTATGTATTCGATGTATGTTTTAATATGAAATAAAATTGTATCTTGTTGACTGTCTCTAAACAAAAATTTGGAACTTTTCTATATTCTATTATTATTATTATTATTATTATTATTATTATTATTATTATTATTATTATTATTATTATTATTATTATTATTATTATTATTATTATTGCTTTGTAATTTTTAAAGCTTTAAAATGTACAAAATAAATAAACGTCGTCTGTTTCTTCAACTTGTCATTTTGACGTTGAGTCGCCTTAAACGTCATTTATACAGAGCCATAGAAAGCGTGAATAGTCAGTGTCTTGACAGGAGTCCAACCGCCAACTCTTCATATTTCGCGCGTAAAGGAAGAAAACGGCTGGCCTCTTGGGTCACAGCGCGCCCACTCTTTTCTCCTCTATAGTTGTACAGAGTACTTACCTCTCGTGTCTAGACACTTTTTTACTACTTTCCTCTTCCTCGTAAATTGTGAAATAGGTGTAATTTTACTGTAAATTACCTACTGAACACGTTTGACGCGAATGACACGGTTGTTTCTCTGAGTTTCTGTGTGCTTTCATGACTGTGACACGTGTAACAGCAAAACAGAAACCGCTTGTGTTTCCCCGTTTGGAGTAAAAGAGTTGTCAACTGCTAATGACAGTTCGGACTTCCACGTCTGACGGATTTGTATTTTGAAAGTACTTGGGTTGTCCAGCTTTCTCTTGAATTACAGGCACCGTTACTTTGATAGTGGTAGAAATGCACTCAAGAAATGCACCTCTCATGGTAAATTGTGCATTGAAAAAATCAACATTTGAAATGCTACATTCATTTTTTTAAAATCTTTTCTTAGCGTGCACATCTTATAACTTGCCTTTCGTTTTCATATCTTTCCTGATTTTCATCTACCGTTTATTGGTATTCTTGTATGCAAGACATCATCGGCAAAGAGCAAAGAGCAAGGCTCAGAGCATCAATGTGACATTAGTTGCATATTGAAAAACGTAGCCACACGAATACTAGAACACTAGCTTAACTCAAGAAATTGGAAAATAATTAATGTTGGATAGAAATCTTATCGATTTTGATTAGAATCGTGACGAAACTCGATGTGACATTAGTTGCATATTTTGAAAAACGTGGCCACACGAATACTAGGATACTGCAATACTAGCTTAACTCAAGCAATTCGTAAATGAACCAATGTGGAATCAAAATCGTATTGATCTCGATTAGAATCGTGACGAACGTCACTGTGACATTAGTTGAATATTTTCAAGACCTTAGCCATACGAATACTAGAATACTGCAATACTAGCTTAACTCAAGCATTCTGTAAATGAACTAATGTTGGATTAAAATCGATACGATTTTATTAATTTCGATTAAAATCGTGACGAAAATCGGTGTGACATTAGTTGCATATTTGGAAAAATGTGATCACACGAATATTAGGATTCTGTAATTCTAGCTTAACTCAAGCATTCTGTAAATGAACTAATAATAGATTAAAAGCGTATCGATTTCTATTGGAATCGTGACGAAACTCGGTGTGACATTAGTTGCATATTTTGAAAAACGAGGCCATACGAGTACTAGGATACTGTAGTACTAGCTTAACTCAAGCGTTCTGTAAATGAACCAATGTTGAATTAAAAGCCTATCGATTTCTATTGGAATCGGTGTGACATTAGTTGCATATATTGAAAAACGCAGCCACTAGCGAATTTTAGAATATTTCTGGAACATTAGTTGCATAGCTTAACTCAAGCATTTCGTAAGTGAACAAATGTTGGATCAAAATCTTATCAATTTCGATTAGAATCGATTAGTGACAGTTGCATATTTTGAATACGAATAGTAGCGTCGACGTGTTCATTGGTGGAAGCCGCGTGACGGCCGTGCGTTGGCGGGCGCGGGCGTCTGGGAAGTGTGAAGCGGCGGCGGCGGCGGCGTCTCATTGGCTTTGGCAGGGCTTAGAAAGTAAAGCCAACAGCCTCTGGGCCGCTGGGATGCGTCTGCCTGACCCCTTTTGACCTGTTGCGCGGGTGACGTCGGTTTCTCCTCTGCTGCGTAACACCAGCAACAGGCAGCGAATCGCAGCCTCTCATTACGGACACCAGTCACCTCGGCTTGATAAATGCGAGAACTCTCCAAGTTTCGAGTTGAATGCGTATGCGCGTTGTTTCTAGCTGCCGTTGTGTCTATATTCTCGTGTTCTTAGTTACCTCATTTGCAAGGATATAAAAAAATATAAAGGATGGGTCATGAGTAGTGCTATTGTTCCACAATTATCAGAATAGTAAACGTGCCATTTCCTTCTCTTCATGTATCTGTGTTCTTAACAGATATAACATCTCCATTCCTTTGAAAGTTTGGAAACGGGTAATAACGGCGATATAAATTTCACCTCTGCAGGAACTAAATATTGATACATTTCTAGTTAAAATGAATTTAATTATCTTCTGTTTATCTTCAATATTAGGTCAGTGCATGACGCTAGTTCAAGTAAGTTCTAGGATTTACATTAAAGGAGTATCTCTTGCATTTGCATTATAATAATTCTGCGCTCAAATTTAACTTGGTTTTGTCTGCAGTGCTGACGAAGCTGGCAAATGTTCTCACTCAGATCGCACGTAGATATCAAAGGCACGCCCTCTGGGAAACACCCGACTGCATCCCGCAGTCAGTTTTCTCTCACCCTAGCTTTCCAGCTAATCCCCTTTCGATTTCATTACCTGGGTAGGCACAGCCCGTCACCATTCCGCATCGTTCATCCGATCTTTCGGAAGGATTAAAAACGTTAGTTGAGTTTGCGTTCTTAAGAAGTGCATATAGATGTTCTCGTACCAGCCCAGAGAAAACCTCAAACACGCGGGAAAAGAGCAGAATCTTACGAATTGTGTATGTTGAGTCAGCGAAGTTAGAAGATGGTCGTGATAGGTGATTTCATGTTCTGTTTTCCACAAAGTTTAAATGGTTTTCAACGTTGGCAGTTCTTTAAAGAGGCCATGCCAACGCTTCTTGAAAACAGACAGAAGTGGATCAATTGTAATAAATCAATGTGATTCTAAGTAGACCACGGGAAACGCAGATATCAATCCCCATGCTAAGGAGGAAAACAGAGTGGGATGTAGTTGGCATATTCCTTTTTAGGAAGGTATGTAAACTATTTAGGAAAGGTTGATCGCGGGATGCAGTCGGTATGCGCCCTGCCCTCTTTTTCACAGTGGGAAACGAAAAACTGGTTTATGACTATTGCACAGGCACTTGAGAAAGAGAAACGCGGAAAACAATATCGATGGGAGGTGCCGACCTCAGAATTAGAGCTTTGTGCAGTGGGTGTATTGTGATCTGTCGAAAATGAGGTAGTCACGCAAGTCGCTTCACACAACCGTTTTACAACCGTTGCTATCGGGTGAAAATTGAGATGAGGCTTTGGCGTGAACCTAGCGCGCTCTCCTTTGAGGAAATTACAGGCAGTGGGTGTCGTAGGTGTCTAAGTGCACTGAACGGTTGGTTATTGATGTCATCTTTCTCAGTTCCATCCGTTATCCACTGAAACATTCCAGTAAAAAATGTGACTATTTGCCAAAGTTACAAATAATAAATCTTCGTTTTGAGGAGGGAAAGAGAAAATCATTGACCAAAACTAGTATATATGTGAACATTTTTTCATATGCAGATAATTCCCCATCTTCCTAATACTTATCATATTATTGCATTTATTCTACGAAGTTCAGTTCTATGTTGTTCATTGGCGAGAATAGTTGAGTACAATTTTATACTAATACTCCCATGTATATTATTTGGTCCGACAGTCGTAAACTGACAAATGATTAATAATCCCCAAAGGTCAATTCTTGATTCTCGCATGAATTCTGTAGTTCGAGTATATTTGGGTGTCATTTCTAGATATTCAAGTGTAAGGGTCAAGAACGTTAGAATCTGAAAGAAGAATATCAAATTGTATTTTTATAGGAAAGCTGTCACCCACACAGCTTTAACTTTTGATTCATGCTTGGCTTGAATGAATTAATATTCACTGTTTGAATGAATATTTTTCTGTTGTAAAATAATGGTTTCATTTTAAGTTATTATTAATTTTATTACAATGGAAATCAGAAATAAATAAAAATATAGTAATTTTATTATGTCCTTCTGAACCGAAAATTTAATAGATTAAGAAATGCTTATGATTTCTAATGCAATCAAAGGTGTCATATTGTTAATAAGACTATTAATGCATTTTTGAAACATTATTCGTGTATACTTATTATACCACAATTTATCATTCGTTATAAAAAATTGGTGATTTCGTATAATAAAAAAATTGAAGACATTTTAGTGTCTGAATCTTCGTTTGAGCATCATCTCTTGACGATAAGAAACAGCAAAAACTAGTGCGTTAGTGTCATATCGACTTAGTTCAGCCTTACCATGCAATTAGAGTTGAGGGAGCAGGTAGGTCGAATTCAGTTGCTGTCTGGAGGAGAATTCTAGCGGCCGGCTGCTCTGATCAGTAGTTTTCCGTGGTTTCTCCGATCAACACCAGGCGAATGCCGGAGCAGTACCCTAACAAACGGGCCACGGACCACGCGCGATCTTTCCTTCCTCTTCCTTGAACTATCCTCACCCCTACACACACACACACTAACATGCACTACACTACCACAGATGACGAGAGACCGGTCAGGGTCTTAGAACTTGTCTCGGCTGGGGCGGTGCCCTGCTGGTGGAAGATACCTGGTCGAGGAAAACCCAGCTAGTCGACGATAGGTTGGCACCGAATCTCGTCATCGAGTGGGGAAAAATCACCGTCACCTCCTGATGCAAAACATGCACTACACTTACGGAACTAATGACAGCAGTAGTTCACGCTCCCGGAGTCAGTAATCAATCAATCAGTAAATCTACGTGACAGGTGAATGTCGGCCCGCGCCTTCCTGCAAGGCGTCCGCTGCTTCCGTAGCGCCGGCGCAGGTGCAGGAGTGGGCGGAGGGGCCGTGGCGGGGCGGGGCGGGGCGGGGCGGAGCAGCGCGGTGCGACGCGAGCGCTTTCGTTTAGAAAGGCCGAAGGTGCATCGCGCGGATGTTGAACGAACGCACCTCTTCCCGACGGGTCGCCCCAGAGACCATTGCTGTGGGTGGTGCTGCATCTCCACTTCATTAGCGTTTACGGGCGCTCGCCCTCTCGCACCCGCACCGCTGTGTGCTCTGGCCATGATCACGATGAAGTGACCGGGAGAGGTGGCTCAGTGCATCAACGGGTGGCACTGCAGTGCCTCTGACCGGGAGGTCCTACGGTCAAGTCCCGTCAGTGGCAAGACACCCGCTTGTCAGCTAGGACGAATTTAGTCGCTGTCTGGAGGAGAATTCTAAAGGACGACTGCTCTGATCGGTAGTTTTCCATGGTTTCTCCAATCAACACCAGGCGAATGCGGGAGCAGTACCCTAACAAACGGATCACGGGCTGCTTGCGATCTTCCTCTCCTCTTCCTTGTCCTAACTTCACTCCGTACTTTCCCACACTTAATGCTTTCATGCACTACCTTACCATACATATCGGGAGACCAGACGGGAGCTTGGAACTTGCCCCGACTGGGACGGTGCCCCGCTGGTTGGGGAAACCCCACTAGCCGACGGTAGGTCGTCGCCGGTTATCGCTATCCAGCGGGGAAGATCACCTCCCCCTCCCGTTCACCGCACTACACTTACGGGACTAATGACCTGCGTAGTTAACGGTCCCAGAATTACTAACTACCAACCAACCATGGATGAAGTGCTGCAGAGCGTTCACACTGAGCAGAGAGAGAGAGAGAGAGAGAGAGAGAGAGAGGGAGAGGTGTCTCACTTCTTTTCGCGGTCGCTGCGGCCTCCCAGGAGATGTCTCTACGAACACAAGTCAACGACCTCACATTCACTGCAGCCACCGTTCGCGTAAATGAAACGTTGAAATGTTTACTAAGCTTTTAATTCGCTGGTTTCATATCTTCTCGTAAAATCTAGCGTTTATTACGTTTTTTTCATGGTCTGTGTCAGCTTCACTGCTCCTTTTTTCAAATGCGAAAGTTGTGTCGTAAAGAATTTATCTCGCCTAACTGATGCTCAAATTTACAACTTTTTTCTTCAAATATAAACTTGCAAACATTGATAGTGTTTTTAACAAATAATTCCTTCGGTAAATGATATCAGATTACAGACAAAAGGCTGCAAATGAAATTGCAAAAAGGTTCATAACCCTTTCACCCTGAACTAATTTTGTTGAAGTAAAAAAAGGTAACTATAGCTATTACATGCTCGTGTTCTATATGAATTTTCCATATTGTAAGGATGAGCAGTAAAATGAAGGAAAAAAGAAAGATTGCTTGGCGTGAGAAAAGTTTTATTGGAGACCCATAGGATGCGTACTTCGTTGTTTGCTTTTTTTTTACACGGGCAGAATGATGAATGTCGCAAAGTGTCCACTGAGCCAGTCTGTCTGCTCTGTCTCGATCTGTCTTTCTCTCTTTCTCTCACTCTCTTCTCCCACTCTCTTTTCTCACTCTCTTCTCTCACTCTCCTCTCTCACTCTCTTCTCTCACTCCCCTCTCTAACTCTCCTCTCTCACTCGATTTTCTTCCTCTCTCCTCCCACTCTTTTCTCCCTCTCTCTTCTCTCTGCCTCTCTCTTCTCTCTGCCTCTCCCTTCTCTCTGCATCTCTTTTCTCTCTTCTCACTCCCTATCTCTTCTTCTCCATTTTCTTCCCTCTCCCTCTCTCTCGTGTTTGTGTGAGTGAGTGAGTGGGAGAAGGAGAGATGGGTTAGCCCCGCGTGGGGCTTCCGCCTCGATCGGCCGGGTCGGCGCCGCGCCAAGCCAGGGCGCTGTCTGGCGAGCGGCTGGCTCGTGGCGCACGGTTCGTGAGGGTTTCAATCATAAGCGGGGGCTCAGGGGCGTTACGGGGCCTCGACCCCGGTGGCGGCGGCGGCGCCGCAGCCTGGCGCCATTTGCATGGCGTCGGCGCGGCAGATACGTTTCTCCTCGGGTCACGGAGCACGAAGGCCGTGCGCCGGCGACGCCACGGCACTGGAGGGTGGCGATGGGACGAACTTTTAGTCACAACTCTAAAAAAGGATAATTTTTAGTCGTTAAAATTTGGTTTGGGATCGGAAGTTTCGTGGATGTGGTAAACATGTGGGAAAAGTAGATAGCCTAGACAACAGTTGATAATGGCTGTGATTGTTGCAGAACAGTTTCCACGAAGTTGTTAGATTGACAGTAAAATGGTGGTAGAGCTTGTTATAGTGTTTATAGTACGGTTGGTTTGGGAGTCCATGTGTCAGGACACAGTACTGACAATGACGTGAAATGTCGGTGATGATGCTGAGAACCGGTGGTGGTGGAGGACCGAGGAAGCGGTGGTGGTGGTGGTGGTGGTGGTGGTGGTGGTGGTGGTGGTGGTAAGGAGGGCGGAAAGATGTTGAGCGCGTGAGAACACCGCCCCATTGTTACAGAGCTCTCGCTTATTTATAATGTACCGCCTCCGTGACTTTTCCTGTTGGGGTACCTTTAAAATATGCACTCCGGGGAGAATGATTGTCGTTAAAGTTGCGCCTTCACCGCAATAAAAGTCTTCCGCTGTGAACAATGGTTATTGCGATAGTAATCATTCATCGCTGAATCTTATTCGTAATCTTTAAAAATTCCACATGTAAATTTAAGTTGTCATGTCTAGTAATTCGAAGATTTAGTCTCATCCCCTGAATAATTCATTAATTATTCTAAAATATCTTTCAAGTCACATTGGTCTGGAAGTCTATTTTAAGAGAAACTTTCTATAAATTATACCAAATGTTATTCCCATTCTTTAGTTTCACAGACGATACGTGTAGTACACAGTACCTTTTTTAAATCGAATTCACGTTGTGCCGCAACTTCGTAAAACCAAACTATCTTACTTTGAGAACCACCATTTTAATAGATCAATATTGTTAATTAAATAATGAAAATAATGTATGTACTATGCATATACTAATGCCGCATTTAGTTTAATTTCTATACCTTAAGACATCACTCACTGCAGTGCCTCTGACCGGGAGATCCTGAGTTCGAGTCCCGACGGTGTCAGAATTTTGGACACTAGCTTTTCAATCGCTGTCAAGAGGAGAACTCTAGGGACCGACTGCTCTGATCGGTTGTTTTCCGTGGTTTCTCCGATCAACACCTGGCGAATGCCGGAGCAGTACCCTTACAAACGAAACACGGAGCGCACACGATCTTTCCTTCTTTTTCCTTGCCTTATCCACACCCCTTGCGCACACACTAACACTAACATGCACTACACGACCACACATGTCGGGAGACCGGTCGGGAACTCAGTACTTGTCCCGGATGGGACAGCGCTCATCTGGTGGGAGATACCTGGATAGGGAAAACCCCGCTAGTCGACGGTAGGTCGACGTCGAGTCTCGTAATTAGTACGGAAAGAACTTTAAGATGCAGCACCTTTTCACAAATATAGCGTTTTTCGCAGAGATATTTTAATATGTGTATTTGAGGGATGAAATGAAGCGAAATGAACTCTATTTGTTGCACCTTTTCGTGAGATTGCTACATTACGCCACATTTGTTACTTTTGTTGATGAGGTAAGTACATATTACTCACATCATCAGGTCCGGCATATCAAACACAACAGAGGTTGTGGACACAAACAAATCGCAAAATCTGCGAATACAAACAAATTCACGGTCGCCACCTGATTTAATCAGGAACAAAACAATTACTTTACTTTTAAAGCAATTTAACACTAAATATGCCGGCTGACCACGTTTAATAAGCCTAAGGTTCAGCGGAGTTAACACAGAAAAACTCCTAGGGCAATGACCTCGCAAAATGAAGTGCGTATATTCCAATAGGGAGTACGCTATACAGATTCGAGCTATCGAACAAACATTTAGATTGCCAGGGAAAGAAAGGTTAATGATTACTATGAGGAAACAGTCAAAGTACATTAACCAACACTTTATTACAATAAATAACAAGGTTATACTATTCCTCGAACAGGCAAACACATATCTGTACTCGAGGAATGACACAGAATTTACAACAAGAAATATCATCAAAAAGGTAGTGAACGTAACAATACCAGTTCACGAGGACCCACTGAAATACAATAATAATACAGAATTACAAACAGCGTCGGACAAAGTATCCATTTTAGGAGTGCCGACGACTTACGCACATTATCAAAAAATGACAAAGGCCTTCACATAAGAGCCTTTCAATTACAAAAACTTACATAAATTGAATGAGACACTGTAATAAACATGAAAATAGACCTTCAGAATACAAGCAAGAAGGTATTAAACTGAACTACCAAATTTAAACTTTAAGAGCTCACTTGAGCTAGAAACAAAAATGAAAAACCTACTGTATTACATGCCCAATTAAACTAGTAAAATAACAAACAGGGGACAAACCACACATGGCAACTTTTCTGGGTGTCACACTCAACACTTTGATGGAATTGGATTGGATTTTGATGCGCTGACACTTTATACCTCACACCTATGTGTGTGTGCTGACTTTTACCACACAAAGCTGCTAAACCAATGGCCGACCAAATGCCGACAGCAGCTTGTTGCCCGAACTGCGTACAACAAGCGAGCTCACGGGGCCAAGGACGGAGCGTACAAATGAGCCACGGATAAACCGTACGGGCTCTAGCTCCGCCGACAAACAAGTGCTCCAGAGGTCCCACGCGTCCAGCGTCTTACTAAGGACGTGAAGCTAAGTGATGCTGCAACATATCAACACAAATTAGATAATGTGCACACACTATATAACAAACAAATGATTGCGCCGCACTGTGCCTAGACACGCAATCTTACGCAATGCCGCCGCCTGTAACAATAGGCTCGACGCGGAATGCGTTTACAACATTCTGACTGCCCAAATATGGCAAGTACAGATACACAACAATTTAAGTGAACTGAGTCGCCGCCAACAAATAATGGCTCGACACGAAACAGTCACGTACAACAATTAAAGTGAACTGAGTCGCCGCCAACAAATAATGGCTCGACACGAAACAGTCACGACAATCCAAAAGCAAAAATCAGCACAAGCGCAACATCAAACCAGAAATTTACAAAATATACATAATTCTAAACATTATATACCAATCCAATTCCATCTCAAATACGGCATAAATGCCGCTACAAAAATTCCTTACAACAACATAATGTAGGATTACAACTAAAGACACCCGTTACCATGTTACCCTGTCGGCCGAAGCCGATAAAACCGACGCGCGGTCGGGCGGAGTCGACGCGCCGAAGCAATATGGACCCAAGACCTGTCAATATAGTAAAAGCCTAAAAGCCGTAGAGAAAGCGCTCGCAGGCGCTTAAATAGATTCTCCCTGAGGGGAGAGGGAACAACAAGCATCGAGATGTGACGAGTCACAAATCGATCGTAGTACAAAGAACAAGCAAAAACTATAGGGCGAGCAACTTGTTAGGCACTCATAATAAACATTCTTAGAGATTGATACGTACTAGCCCTATCTAGCGGGCGGCAGGCGAACTATATACCTGCATACAAATAAATTTTTATTTTGTTAATAATTTTTTGATTCTAAGGCTATGAGGCCAAACAAGGTGTCTAAAACATCACAAAATTCATGTAAATTGCATATTTTATTAGCCTGCAAGGCTAGAACATCTGTATTATTTATAATAAATGAAAACCTGTTTTATAATATGAAATTTTTACATCCTAATTTTTCAATTTTCCTTTAGACCCAAATGATTTGTCTAAAATGTAAACCATATTAATAAATACACCAACCTGAGTCTGTCTATGGCCATAGACTACAAAAACATACACTTTTAGATGGATTTTTTCCCATTTTATCATAAGAAATATGACATATACCAGTGCAATGAATAAACTTAAATTACAAAACTAACTACAGTACAATGAAATATTCTTCTCGGGTGCATAGATGGCTTCTCAGATGTCGATGAGAGGATGCACTTTTGGAAAGTTAGTTTTGAAATTTAACACCACATTTTCCTTCTTCTTTATGTTTCAGCCCCTTCTTCACTCTTTTCTGCGTTTTTAAAAGTTTGGGTAGAAAAATGTATTTTTTCTCTTCATGAACAGCTTTTTAAAATGTCATTTAATGAGAAGTCATCAATATTAAATATATATTAATATATCGTTTACTAAACCACCAGTAATTTATACCCCAGCACCAATAGTCTGTCTGCAGCTGTGAATTTAAATTTTAACACAGTTCCTGCATCAGTTTAACCCTTTCCTGCTGAATTTAAAGTGCTGCCCTGATAGTCAAATCAGGATTTGCCCAATTAAGTAGATATGCAGAAATCGTCTTGTCTGTGACCTCAGGAAAATGTTTACCCTTGCTATCGTGGCTCCGTCAATACTAAAAGAGCACTGGCAGCGCTTGTTCGCTCCTTTCTGGATTTGGAGGGGAAACGAGAAGGGAGTCGGGGGTATAGAAACCACCTCTTACGGACTTCATAAAGGAGAAAAATTTGGTGCAAAATGATAGGAATGTTCTAGAAACTTGGATTAAACCTTAATACCGTTGTTTTAGCAGCAAATTTTGCGCACCTTTTTGTATGAATTTTCAGAACATTTCCCCCCATTTTAGGAACATAATTTGCACCTTAAAATCCTTTCCTTAATAATCACTATTTTATATTTGGGAAGCGTACATTGCAAAACTGATATATTTAGTTCAACGTTAGAGTATACAATCGCCACGGCACTCTGTACCACAACGGCAGCCACCACCACCACCACCTGTTGCGGCGTGGGGCCAGGGAGATCCCAGTGCTGGGCCTGGGCAGCTCGCCAGCCCCTACAGACTGGAATCTGAGCTCCTCCCCTTGCATTCATTTCTTGTCTCTGACATAATCTCCGTTTCTTCCTTTACGCGTTTCTTGTGCGCCGGGTTCTAATAAAACCGGCTTTGTACATTTGCATGATGTACATTTATTCACATTCTATGAATTCGTGTTCACTTGGGAAAACTGTCTGATAAAGTTTGCTGAGTTTTCCATTGGGTTCGCCGATGTTGCTTCCTTATGTCATTTGATTACCAGTTACGCTAGTAGTTACTCACTTCCTACTATGGTATTTATGGGTCGTTTATATGGATGTGTAAGATTTTCCCTTGAAGTACATTGCAAACCCTGTACTACATTAACGTGGACTTTCGTGTCTGCTTTTAGAGTCCATGATTAAAACAACACAACATAAAGCAGAGATTATTTCTTTTGTTTCGTGCTTATAAATATAAAATGTAAATGTATTAAAAGTCGTTTACGAAAAAACCTTGCTTCAAAACATCCTTGAAACATCGCGTTTTGTGTTCTGTTTTGAATATCAGGCTTTTCATGAAATCTGTATAATACGAGTAGTATTGTCTCATGTCATCAATGCAGAAAAAGTTTTTATGTGAAAAAATAATAAAATTGGAGCACAATTTGAGTTTTACGAATAATGTGACAAAATGTCATAATCTTTCGTCTCATACAAGTACTTTCTCGAATTCCTGTATTTTCTAACTTGAAGAAACATTAAATATAACTTGAGCACGAACAAGTGCGCGGACCTGAGATGAATTAGGGAATCAGTGTGCTCTAGAAGTGTTTGCAGATGAGGAAGAGGGTTTATAAATTTTATTTATCCGTTCTTTGTGGTTCGGGCCATGGGATTGTGAAGATTGACAAAATTGGTGTCATTCTAATGCGAATTCTCGTACAGTTAATGTTAGTGCAAAGTTTTGTCAATGACGATATATTTTCTGAAAAAGAGATTTATTCGAAGAAAAGTGAAAACTCTACAAATATCTTCGAAATTACCAATACAAAAACCTGTAAACAAATCTTACAAAGAGAGTGTTTGGACGATTGTTTGTATTTATTCCGTTTATTTAATTCACAATGCACCATTAGCGATGATTGGCCAAATATTTACGCGGAAAACTTGAAATTTGTATTATCGACTCTTCATTACGTTGTTAACAACCGTTTTGATAACTTAGACATAAGAATTATATTTTCTTTTTTCAGAACCAGCATATTGTTTTTCTTATTGCTGTTTGTGCGGAGAGAGCGTTGTATTTCCTGAGTTTTTATTTTCATTGTAAAGAGTCAATGTTCACCATTGATTAATTTTCGCTTCCAAAAAGTTGTACTGTTATTGTTTTGGAGAACAAAACATTTTGTAAGGGAAATAACTGGTATTTAATTCTTCTCCGAATTCGTAGTACATTAAACTCTGAAGCGACAATGAATGAAAGACATGACGTCATGAGTTAATTAATTTACAAACAAAACGTTTTATTTCCGTTTACGTTATTCCGTTTTTAAATACAAAAAAGGTTTATTTTTAAAAAAATATGGCCATTAAAGGATGCGGATAGTTTTAATTAAATATTTACTTTAATGTCCCTTTTCAAGAAACTTCAACACACCAAAAATTGAGATGGAAATGAAAATATGTTTTGATGAGAACACTGAAATATGTTGCTAATAAAAATATAAAATATTTCTAGCCTCGGTGACGTATAGGAAAGATATTTCAAGCTGGTCTTCATGAAATACGTTTTTTGTTTAAAGTGATGAGAATGTTTTTACAGTAACATGAACTAGTTTGTAATTCAGAATCCCTTTACAATTTCGGTTCTGTCCTTGATTTGCACGTTATTGTTATTTGAAAAAACTGTACATGATTTCCGTATAAATCGGTACGCGATTGCGCATTACATAAAACAATTACACTTAATGTTGATAAATATTACACATTCGAACACTTTACTGAGAGTTAGGGCTATAGTTTTGTGATGGAAGGAATCTTTTTAATTTTAAATCAATTTCCAAAATATTTTATGACTTCTTGCCAGAGAAGGTGATATTAATTATGTGTTTTGTATTAAATCCTACCTTTGAAACGTTCTCTTATGTGTTATTTCTTCCTTTTTCAGGTGAGTAAGCTGTGAATATTAGTGAAGTTCGCACATATAAATGTAAGTAAAGCATTTAATAATTTTGACTGAGGTTGGGTTCAATAAATGAACGGAAAAGCGCCTCTATTAGCATGTTTGTATTTCTTGCAATGGGTCCTTCATTCCTAACCAGATGTTCTCACAGTAATGATCTTGCGTAATACAACTACATCTGAAATGAATGAAGTGGACATTGAACTGAAGGGATTGATTTGAACTGTTCATTTACTAAAAATGAACACTTGGACAAGTATATGGACGAAATAAATAATAATAATAATAATAATAATAATAATAATAATAATAATAATAATAATAAATTTTATTAAAGTAATTCCTTTTTCAAATTTCGAAATGTTTTCGTGAATTAAAATGTAAAGAATATGATAATTATGTCGTAAAGTTTCAAATGTCGTGGACCCTAATTTATCTTTGCATTTCCGGTCATTAAGTTCTATTCGCTGACGATACTTACTCGATCATAGAATTAATGAGATGACAGTGACTATCATATATCTAGGAAATTAATTATTGATTAATAATAACTTGTTATTATTGATAATATTAATGTCTCAAGTGTAAATTTCGTGATCCAATTTTAGGTATATTGTTTTTTCCTTGTCCTTCCTAGTACCTAGTACGTTGTAATGACAGTGCTGTTTCATGTTTCAAAATAGCAGTTGGTGAAAAAGCAATTTTACAAGATAGGTATTACATAGTCCATGGCATAATCCAGTATACCTTAAACATGGGAAATTATGACTGCTCGCAATGACAATAAAAGAAATGCTATTTTAATTTTTACTTTGTTTGGCTAGAGCCCTTTTAAACTGACACGTGGTTGCCAACTATCACCCCAAAACAACTCAACACTATGCATGGAACACTTGTTCATCTGTCCTGTAACGAAATTGCACTGTGACGCAATGTTAACGCCAGGCCAGGCCGTTCGATGTTTTTAAAAAGCATTATTCACTCGTATGGGAGAGTACGATATATTCATACATTTCCATGCGTGATGAGTCTTTCCCAGAAGCGGTGAACAGGCAGAATGCACCTTTCGGCCGGAGACAGGCAATCGCCTTGAACATGCGGGGGCAATTACTTGGTAAATGCGGAGTTTGCCAACATCCCAGGCAGCGAGGATCCTCGTGGTCAGTTCGGAGACTTAACTCCAAACCAAAGCTTTTGCACGAGGGCCGCTCTCGGTTTAGTACTGCACTCTCGTCTGAGTACACGTGCCGACGGCAGCAACGGCATCCAGCGCGCTCTCTGTGGGGGTTAATGCTGCAAACACTTCACAGTTATGCCTTCGAAAGGGGGAGAAATTAGCGCGCGGAAAATGTGCCGTTATTATACTATTTCGAACCTCCGCTAATTAAAACTGTAAGGGATTTATAGCCCCATCAAACCATATGTGCTAAGGAGTAAGTATTAAATAATTGTCGACTGTATACCGCCAATTAAATCTAGCTTTAGCTAATGTGTAAACAAATATTGTAATGTCAAGGTGTATGAAACATTATTACCCCAAAAATATTATGGTCGGTATAATATCAATCATTGCCTGGTTATTGCGATGGTAGATTAATTGCCTACTGACGAGAGGTTGATTGATTGGTTATTTCGTGTTTCTGGCCGCGTCACCTGCTACGGTTATTAGTCCCGCAAGTGTAGTGTATGTTTTTATCACAGTGCGTGTTCTTCCTTATCTGGATAGTGAAATCCGCCGCCGTCCTACACGTCGAGTCCCGGGAGGAAGATTCCATCTAAGTGAAGTCGTAGGCTTCCGCGGCCGGAGTCATGTGAATGATCTTGGCTGTCCGGGTGACGCCGCGTCGAAGGCTGTGTTGTCGACGTTTCGACCATCTTTTCGTGGTCTTCCTCAGGGATGGTCTGCTTGGCAGGGCAGTCTGCTAGGCAGACCAGCCCTGAGGAAGACCACGAAAAGATGGTCGAAACGTTGGCAACACAGCCTTCGATGCGGCGTCACCCGGACGGCCAAGATCATTCACAAGATTCCATCTAGATATCTCGTTCAGCGTGGCACTGCCCCAATTGTCTTCAGTTCTCATCTCCTGACATGTGTGGTGGTAGTATAGTGATTGTAAGTAAGTGGTGAGGGTAGAACAAGGAAGAAGAAGAAAACATTGGTCCGTGGTTGTTTGTTAGGGTACTGCTCCTGCATTCGCCTGGTGTTGATCGGAGAAACCCTGGAAACTACCGATCAGAGCAGCCGACCACAAGAATTCTCCTCAAGACAGTTGCTGAATTGGACCTAGCTATCTAGCTAGAAATTTATGTACAAAATATGACCACAAGAATTCTCCTCCAGGCAGCTGCTGAATTGGACCTAACTATCTAGCTAGAAATTTATGTACAAAATATGACCACAAGAATTCTCCTCCAGGCAGCTGCTGAATTGGACCTAGCTATCTAGCTAAAAATGTATGTACAAAATATGACCACAAGAATTCTCCTCCAGGCAGCTGCTGAATTGGACCTAGCTATCTAGCTAGAAATGTATGTACAAAATATGACCACAAGAATTCTCCTCCAGGCAGCTGCTGAATTGGACCTAGCTATCTAGCTAAAAATGTATGTACAAAATATGACCACAAGAATTCTCCTCCAGGCAGCTGCTGAATTGGACCTAGCTATCTAGCTAGAAATGTATGTACAAAATATGACCACAAGAATTCTCCTCCAGGCAGCTGCTGAATTGGACCTAGCTATCTAGCTAGAAATTTATGTACAAAATATGACCACAAGAATTCTCCTCCAGGCAGCTGCTGAATTGGACCTAGCTATCTAGCTAAAATTGTATGTACAAAATATGACCACAAGAATTCTCCTCCAGGCAGCTGCTGAATTGGACCTAGCTATCTAGCTAGAAATGTATGTACAAAATATGACCACAAGAATTCTCCTCCAGGCAACTGCTGAATTGGACCTAGCTATCTAGCTAGACAAAATATGTATGTTCAAAATATGACCACAAGAATTCTCTTCCAGGCAGCTGCTGAATTGGACCTAGCTATCTAGCTAGAAATTGTATGTACAAAATATGACCACAAGAATTCTCCTCCAGGCAGCTGCTGAATTGGACTTATCTATCTAGCTAGAAAGTTATGTACAAAATATGACCACAAGAATTCTCCTCCAGGCAGCTGCTGAATTGGACTAGCTAGAAATTTATGTACAAAATATGACCACAAAAATTCTCCTCCAGGCAGCTGCTGAATTTGACCTAGCTATTTAGCTAGAAATTTATGTACAAAATATGACCACAAGAATTCTCCTCCACGCAGCTGCTGAATTAGACCTAGCAATCTAACTAGAAATTTATGTACAAAATTTGCATTTTTTCGAGTGTTCGAGCGACCAGTGCTGGACCACTTAAAGTGGATTGACGACGTGCGTTGTTGGTTGCGACGGAGTGGCGGGCTGCGCGAGCGGGCTGGCGCCTGGCCGCGCCGATCGCCGCTTTCCAATTCCACGTAATCGCCGGCATCGGCGCCGGCGGCGTCCACCTGACTGCCGCGACCTCTCAGGTGTCGACGTAGCCGTGATCTCTCAGGCATTGTATGCTCCTGGCCATGGTCTACATACGACTTGCGTCGGTTTGAATCTTCATCTAAAACCGTGCTTAGCTGCTATATGCCTGTGGTTAAGCCGGAGGGAGAGGCCGGTGTAAAGTAATCGGTGATTGGTCCACTCCCAAGTTGACGTGGCATATGCAGCTATGTTCTGTTTTGCTTCTTCTTGTAGAAAAAATGCTCATATAACCAGCTGTTTGCTCTAGTAGCAAATATTTAGCAACACAATTATGGGTTAGCACTGAATGTTGCAAAAACATGCTGCCAGATCATTATCTGTGCAGGTCTTCTAGATTTCAGTGGGAAATATTGTTGTTCAAATTATCGTTCTCCATGTTATCTCGGCAGGAAGTATTATTCCTTGACGAAGAACATGATGAGGGAAAAAAGCGCCCAAATTTATTGCTGGTTTACCCTTGAAAATAGATTTTATTACATCAGAGCGAATACTTTTGTTAACATTTCTTGCAAAAAACCTTCGTTTTTTCTGTATTCAAAATTCCAGTAGTATATGGCTTAGGGAAGGAATCACAGAATTGTGAAAACGTGCACAGTATTCACTTCTCCCCATAGCACGTCACACACAGTTTTAACTGCTTTGACCTAAAATAAATAAATAAATAAATAAATAAATAAATAAATAAATAAATAAATAAATAAATAAATAAATAAATAAATAAATAAATAAATAAATAAATAAATAAATAAATAAATAAATAAAGAAATAAATAAATAAATAAATAAATAAATAAATAAATAAATAAATAAATAAATAAATAAATAAATAAATAAATAAATAAATAAATAAATAAATAAATAAATAAATAAATACTGCGCGAGCGGGGTCGCGCCTGGCCGCGGCGACGCGACGCGACGCGCGCGCCGGTCGCCGCTTTCCAATTCCGCGTAATCGCCCGTCCCCGGCGGCGCCCACCTGTCTGGCGCGACCTGCGCCGCGCCGCCGCGCCGTCTGGGGGCGTCGTCGCGTTGCGCGTCACGGGGAAGAAAGCTGCCGCCAGGCTCCCGCACCCCGCTCGCGCGCACGCGGACACCGGCGTCGGAAGGAGGGCATTGCTGCTATACTCCGATTTATGCTTCTTTTTTAATGTGGCGTCTGAGGGTAGTATCTCCAGGATGGAATTCGGTACGACCTTTTGCGTTTTTCTTGATCCTGCCGCAAGATGTCGCATGATCGTGACCGTATCAAGCAGTACTGCAGATCAAGCGACTCTAGCGGCAGGACTGAGAATGACGCAAAAATTCGTGTCGAATTCCGTCTTGGAGATACTACCCACAGATGCCACGTTAGAAAAACCCAAGTATAAACATAGCTGCACTGCAAGTTCAGGAGCTGGGAGGAGAGGTGGACATTGTTATCCAATCGGGAGCTCCAATACCCAAAACTAAAGTCCTAACGAAGCTCTCATTTACATGACAGTGTTTCCCTCTCCTTCCAACTCATGGCCTTGAAGTGCAGCTATGTTTAAATCGGATTGTAGTGGATAATGTGCTCATTGAAGGAGTAAATCCTGTGAGATAACTTAATAAGAACGGGGGATAATCAGTTATTTAGCTAAAGTATGGACTTTAAATGCGGACTTGTTTGTGTGATTGTGTGTATGTGTGTTTGAATTGATACGTCATCAAACTTCCATTCTGAGCGGTACATTCTTCTGCAAGATTTCCTCATTTGTAGACTATTCAAGAAAATACATAAAGAGAAGTATTCTACGTATGTAAATAACAATAAATTCGTTAAAAGTAAAATAATATTTTATAGTTTTGAGGAGCAATTAGGTCTCGATTTTCTAAACTCCAGATAAATAATTCAATATATTTGGTGCAACGTCGTTGGTGGGCAATTTAGGGAGGCATAAACAGTATTGTCTGAATTCTTCGTGTTTTTGTCTGCTCTGAGACATATTGTCTTCTGCAGTAAATTATCGGTGCTGTGTGCAGGGTTCAATAGGCGTACAGGCATTTCAAAATTCTCCACTGTTTCCAAGTTTGTTTGTTTTCTGATATGAACTAAACTTATCAGAATTCACTGTGCAGTGTTTATAATGTGTGTGTGTGTGAGAGAGAGAGAGAGAGAGAGAGAGAGAAGGAGAGACAGGGAGAGAGAGAGAGAGAAGGAGAGACAGGGAGAGAGAGAGAGAGAAGGAGAGACAGGGAGAGAGAGAGAAATGGAGAGAGAGATAGAGGATTATAGGAGTGCGAGGTGAAAGTGGAAAGAGGAAAGAAGGTGAGAAAGATGGGCGGAGAGAGAAAAGAGTGTTTTGCAACTCTTGAAGCCTTCTTCTCTTCTTCGTGCGTGCAATGTCACTCTTACGCAGGCGAGAGGTAGTGCTGTCTACTTTGGACGTTACGGAAGTCTGTTGAAGTGTGAAAGTATTTCGTAGGTGCTCAACGCAATCGCCGGCCATCTCTTGCGCATTCATCATTTCAAACATAAATACGATTTTCATAGTTTCGTCGCAGATTATTCATTCCTTTAGGTGGAGAAATGTAGAGTATTAAGGGGATTTTTTGTCGCTCGCTACCCACAAAGTTCCTGGCATTTGCTTTGGAATACAGATATTTAAAGCGCCGGTTTTTTATTGCTTAAAAATGTGTTTCCACTGAGGTATAAATTGTTTGCATTGATTTTAGTTTCATACCGCAAAAAACATACAATACAGTTTGCAAAAATGGAATGCTTTCAAAATGTCGTTTTAAAAAACGGTATATTCGCTTTCTGAATTATTTCCCTGTAAATAAAGTTCTTTTTGAAAAGTGATTGCTCGCGATCGTTAGAGGCAAGTGCACTGAAAAAATAATGGATGGTAGTACCATTTCGAAACAATGTATTATTTTTTCACGAACACGAAATACTTTATCTGAATAATATAATTTTGTAAAGATTCTTTTGAATACGAAAGCAAAAAGTAAAATAGAAGCTTTCCGACTCGTTTAATTTTTTCATCGTAAGTGTTACCAATTTTTAAATATTATATGTCAGCTTATCTCTTCGTTAAATATTATTTATTCCATTCATAATTGGCCATTACAAAAATAGGTGTCTCCGAATATACCGGAGAAAATCAAAAAATTCAAGATACAGTAACTTTTACAATCTTTCACTGCAAGTACAATCACATCAATATTAATTACAACATAATTCCTTAGATGTTGAGTGACATCACCTTCACAGCTTTCACGTGTCGAGGCCTACGGTGGTCCAGAAGCCAAGCACTGCAGAATTGCGTCATTGTACGGGCTCCCGCCCTCCATTGTTGCTTACTGCGATTACGTACTCGCTCTGAGAGTGATTTAAGATTTGGGCTTGTGATTTCCAATCAACCCGCTCGTTAGCCTGTGCTTTTATTTCTGGTTTTCATTCTTCTGCAAATAGTATCATCTTTTTTGTAAAGATTGTCGTAAATCCCGAAGCCTTTCGGTCTGTACACCTGTACTGTTTTAAGACTATTCGTGTCATAATCAACAAACTGAAATAATGAATGTAACGTGAATGAATGAAAATGAATGTATCACCCACCAAGAGTGTATATAAGTGCACTGTCTAAAAGTAAACGATCTTATTGAATATCCACTTACAATCGACCAACGCACATTTCAAATTAACTTGCATGTTCATTAGTAACTGTGAAATGGTAGTGTTGGTAAACACTTTTTACAATTGTGTTGAAATATAATCGCTTTGAAATTTTTCCTGTCATCACATCATTCATTGCAACCGTTGCTCTTTATCTTTACATTAGTGTTGAAACATTCTAAAATATTACTCTACTTCCACTGTAATGAAAATTATTTCTACCGTGACAATGATTACACAAAGAACACATTTGATAGTATATTATAAAAACAGATGAAATAATTTAACAGAATGTTTGACTATATTTATTGCGGTGAATAGCATTTGTAACAAATGTTTCAAGAGAATTGTTAAAAAAATCACAATGATGCCGATCCTCGTCGAGTAACGTTTTCGCATACTGAAGTCGCCCTCTTTATTTTCTAGCTACAGAACACTTCAGTTACCGTCAGAATAAAACTTGTAAGTGATTTTATTTTCACTGGTACCAATACAAATAAAATTGGTTGTAAAATATTTTTTATAATCTGATACGTATACACTTTCGTGCAATAACACTATTTGTGAAAAACTGATCATTGAGCGCAGATTTCTGAAAAAGTATTTGAGATATGTGACATTTTTGCACATTTTTTACGAACAAAAAAATATTTAATTTTGTACAAAGTATCATACTTCCATTCTTAAAATATCGTTTTGACATGCCTGAAAATTCAGAATATTACCTCTCTTTTCAAATAAACTAAGTGATTGATGGACTCTTGTTATGAATGCAGTCTTGTAGTTGTCACAAAATATGTGTTTTGTTCAAAACTAGCTCTCATCTCTCATAAACCATTATTCTTGCAAGTACAAAAAGTGTAAGGCCAGGTTCTTACCCAGCCAACTCAGGTCTACTTTGGGCTCATGAAAGCCGATTTGCTGAGTACTGAAATTACAGCGCTGTTATGCTGCGCTTATATATTAACTTGTGAGAATTTAACTAAGACCCTCCAAGTTAAATATGCACGGACTTCTCTCGTACTTAACCATTAGACGGATTACTGGATTTCAAAGCAAATTGAGCACAAAAGCGGATTCTCAGTGGACCAAAATCTATCTGCTCGCGTTGTCTACTTGCTTGTGTAAGAGTGAGAATGATTCTCGTTAATACATGTTCAAAATTTTATTCTCCTAACAGTTCACGAGCAACATCAATGTTTTACTTTTTAACACGTGATAATAAATCCACTACACCTTACATAAGTAGGTGGGACTCAATGGGAGGAATGTTAACAATAAGGAAATGTTAAAATGTTAGAACAGTTTCCTAAATATAATAATAGCTTTATATTTGTATTTTCTTTAAAAATTAACCTCTCCTCTGACTCCTTTTCAGGATAAAATTCTCTTCGTTTTTATGGATTTTTTGAATGGCACAGTGAAATAACGATAAATGGAATTTCCGGAGAAGGACAAATTTTCTGACGAACAATATAATGCTTTACCAAGGTTTCTCTTTCAAAGAGTAAATAAAAATTTCAGTAAGTGAAGATTTTGTGGTATCAGGCTCAAACGAATTCGTTTTCTGTACTCCTCATACAAAAACACGACACTAAATCTATTTGAAAAGTAAGACACATGTCAGCAATGAATGACAAGTTTAGACAAGGGCAAAACTAGCATATGAAATATTGATATTATCTGTGATGTATCGGTTTGTGTAAATTCTGTTTTCAGTATTTGTACATTTTAGCTTGGATTTTGGTAAAATACTCATTTCCATGAACCTTATTTTCTAATAGTTAATTATTCTTGGAATTAAATATGGTTTGTTCCTTGGTGGAACGTAATATTACTGGAACGTGGATTTACGGAAGATTTTGTTTGATCAAACTTCATTTTATCAAGATAGTAGTGATATTACTATCGAGCAAAATATTAATGGTATATTCTAGTGGTATTTACTTACGACATGATGGGGCCCTGACGCGGTGAGAAAGAGTGGAGAGAAGATACAGGCGCCGCCAGCGGCAGTTCGGTCAAACAATAACCGGTCGGAGCGAGTCAAAACGGGAAGCACAATGGAAAGCAGCGTGTTGTATTTCAGTGCCGTTATTTCATAAAGGGTAGTTGTTAGATCGTTTAGAAAATATTGGGAGAAAAAATTAGTTCGCTCATCCAGAAGGGATTAAATCTCTAACGAGAAGAATGAGTGTCCTATATTTTGTTTAAAAATAATAATGTAATAATAATAATAATAATAATAATAATAATAATAGATAAACCAAGAAAATTTCGTAAAACGATGGTTTGCCATCTTGTATTTTAAAGTGTATGAATTAAAATTCAATTTTGCCTCGAGATTTTCATATTCGTTTACGTAGTTTTAGGAGGTATGGATGTTGCAAACCAAGCTACATATTTAAGAATTTCTAAAAGGTCCAACGGATTTCTCCCATGATCCGATGACATGTTTTAGAAAACTGCGAAGACTTGTGTTAACTCAACACGAATGCGAAGAAATAAAAGAGGTCATCTTCGTCAACATAGTGTTTTTATTCAGATAGTCGGCTTTCGACGGCTTTGCCGTCATCATCAGTCTCGCTGCTTTCGGCAAAAGTCGGTAGACTGTGCCGAAAACAGCGAGACTGTCGGTAGACTTTTGCCGAAAGCAGCGCGACTGATGATGACGGCAATGCTGAATAAAAACACTATGTTGACGAAGATGACCTCTTTTATTTCTTCGCATAAGAACGTCAACAAATGTAAATGTCAACAAATGTAAACGTCAAATGTAAAATATGCCCTCCTTTTTCTTTAAATTTGTTCACAATTTCTGACATGTAACGAAAGTAAAATAATAGACTTACCACGGCTCTCTTGTAAACAAGAAACATGGGGTCTCTTTATATCATGTTAGTTTTACAATCCAGAAAATTGACAATGAAAATACATTCACAATTTATGTTTCATTAGTTATGTGTAGCACACTTCCACTAATACGATCGTTGCAATTTCGTAAGTAATGTAAATATCAGTTATCACTATTTCCGCCCGAACGCCTCAATTGTAATTATGTAAATGTAAATATTTAAGTGGTTAGGCGGAAGAGCAGGCCTTACGGCCTGAGTCTCGCCAGTAATAAAGACATTATTATTATTATTATTATTATTATTATTATTATTATTATTATTATTGTTATTATTATTATTATTATTATTATTATTATTATTATTATTCTAACAACGCCGAATCAGAATTCCCACAATTCAACACAAATGGTGAATAACGCCCTTTTCGCTTCGTACCTCTGTGGAAGCGAAACCCGTATCTTCCTTGTCCATGCGCCGCCGCGGTCGCTTCCACCGTCTCACCCACCACGAATTTCCAGCCGCGTCGCTGCCCTGCGCGCCGCGCCAGCGGGGGTGGGCGGGGCGTGGGCGGGGCGCGGGCGCGGGCGTGTTGCCTTTCGCAGACCCTCGGCGGGGCGAGGGCGAGGGCGAGGGCGGGGGCGGGGAAGGGGCGGCGGGCGGCCGAGAGGTAACTCGAGACGGCGAACTCTCCGGAATGCACTGCAGGTGGCTGTGACGGCGCCGCCCGACGGCCTTCAGAAGGTCGACGCCGCCGCCGCCGCCGCGGCTACCTTCTCTACCTGCTAACGCTGCCGTTTCGCCGCCCCCGCGCTCCACCACAACCGTCGCCGGGAACCAGTTTTCGTCCGCTTGACTGATTTCGGGAGCCGCCACCGCCGCCCGTGATGACGCGCCGGCCGCCGCGGCCTGATGACTTCCAGACACCGCCGTCGCAGGCGCCGGCGCTGCTGCTGTTTACTGCTGTTGTTCGCAGCCGCTGTTCTGGGCTGTCGGAAAAGATTTCACGATTGTTATCTTTCACGGAAACGTCTTGGAATGGCCTTTGAAATGACGGAAAATTCACCCGTATAATATATTATTCATATCTGCGTGTTTCTTAAAGTGCAGTGCAGTGCAGTGCACCTTTTCAGCAAAATACTATCATCCCTATTTGTTCATCTTATGGGAATGGCAACGGTCAACGACCATATCTCGCGGGATACAATCTGTGTGTGTGCGTTAAAAGATATAATATAATAAATATAATATAATAAATAATATTCGAAAATTGACATGACACACCACCCAAACTTGCCTTGCCTTATGGCAGAAACGAAGAGTGGACAAGTTTTTTATGCTTGATTACTTTACTCTGAAACTAATGAATTCTTAGACATCCTGAATTATAAGAGCTCCAATACAACTAAAACTGTTAAAGAAATTACTAATGCGTTTTAGGGAGTAACAACATTTTCTTTCTTAGTTTACATTGTACAATTTTTTTCGTTTCTGTATTCTCTCATCCATTTATTTGATTGACGATAATTTTGAAAATATTATTTTATATCAATTTGTTTTAACATTATTATTTTCTCTCGTTATCATAAGATTTCCTTTTTAATATAACATAGTACTGTCATTTTTTTCATACCTATCTTCATTGCCATTGCTGCTATAAAAGAACTACTTAAGGAAATTGGGCCAGTAAGATATAACTTGTATCCTTGTTTTAACATGTAGTACAGTATGTTTAACAGCATTCAAATCGAGGTTCCCAGTAACGAAATTTTTCAGGTAGATAACAAGGTGCTGCCTACGGTTCTGTTTACGATCATTTTAAGAACACTTAAGTACTACTTTCGCTGCGTGGTACTAATCGGTAAACATGTCAGCACGACCAATTTTCACGCTATATATTTCACGCGTCATTATGCATTTATTTTTGAATTGCATATCGAAGCGTTTATCAGCAAACCATTCATTCCATCATCACTGTAGTACCAAATACGAGTAGGTGATATTTAGAAGTCACCCTGAGGAGCAAAGTAGGTTACGGCTGCAGCGCCGTCAAGGACGTCGGTCTGCGCGAGGCTGCCCGGAAGCACAGTGCCACCGCCCCGCCCTCACCACCGCCGCAGCGATGGCTGTCACCGCCCTCGCCGCAGCCGCCACCTCCGCAGCCCATATCGCTGCCGCCAGCGCCACTCCGGTTTCCCGACTCCGTCCCCGCCCCCTCCCACGCCGCTGTCCCGGCCACCGCCCTCGCCGCCCTATCTCCTTCCACGGCCACCTACCTCCGCCCACGCCACAGTCATAACTACCTCCGCACCCGCTTCCGCCCAGCCTCCACCCCGCCTCCGCCCCGCATCCACCCTTGCCACTGACCCCGCGTCCGACCCACCCCCGCGTCCGAACCCGACCCCGCCTCCGACCCGCCCCACCTCCCTCCCCCCGACCCGCCCCGCCCCTGCCTCCCCTGCGCCTCCACCCCGTCCGATCCGACCCCGCCTCCGACCCGACCCGCCTCCGACCCGACCCCGCCTCCGACCGACCCCGCCTCCGACCCCGCTCCAACTCCCCGCGCCTCCGACTCGCATCCAACCTCCGGCCGCCCCCGCCTCCGACCACCACCATCACACGCCCCGCCTCCGACACGCCCCCCCCTCCGCCCCCCATCCGATCCACCCCCGCCTCCGACCCGCTCCCACCCGCAGCCCATATTGGTGCCGCCAGCGCCGCTCCGGTTTCCCGAAGCTGCCGCTGTCCCCGCTTCCGCCCCCGCCACCTGCGCCTGCACCCGCCGTCCCTGCATCCGCCCACGCCGCGCCACAGCTGTTTCCACTACCGCCCCCTCCCGCCGCCCCTGTCTCCACCACAACTACCGCCGCCCCCTCCCTTATCGCCGTTCCTCGCTCAAACGACATGGCCACGCCAGGCCACGCGGCGCCGCGCCGCCGGCCGCACCCTGCCGCCTAGACGGCGCCCCCCTGCTCCGCGCCGCGCCATGCCCTGTGGCCGTGAGGGCGGTCACGTCCGCGTGCGGATTGGCTCCGCGCGGCTTGCGGGTCGTGGACGCAGGTGCCGGAAGCAGCTTCGCGCTTCCCCTCCGCCAGATTGCGCAGGATGCTTGTTTGTGCGCGCTTATTAGCTGGCAATTTTACGGCCGCGGCTTTCCAAACAGTTGTAATACAGAGAAGGCGTGTCTGTTCCCCAGGGCCACGGAAAAGTTGAAACTGCACGCTAGTTTTTCATATAAAAAATAACTTATTTTCAGACAAGAAATCACCCAACATTATATTATCAAATTAACTATTTATAATGATACAAAGTTTGCTTAGGTTAACAAAAGAAATTTTATTAATTTAGGCAGAGACAGTATCGTACATCAAAAGACAAAAATATAAATTGATGTAGAATACAAACGATACTGCCGAAACTTGTAATATCTTTTAATTGAGTGTATTGTTGTTGCGACTTCGTTTAGTGGACAGATTTTTGTGCTGTCACTTTTTCTAAATAACAAATTGAAACCTCTTCGTTTTCTAATTTGTGTTCTTCCTGTTTCAATTATCAATCTTCTTTATAAAGGACTACATTCAAATTCTGCAATTATTCTCCAAATAACTTCTTTAACAGACTGATTTTTTATTTTTATTTTAAAGGATGATTTACGAACACAAAAATATCTCTTGGACTTCTTCGGCACTAGGTTAAAATTGTTTTATGACCGTTTGGTGATCGTTTAAGATTGATCACACTACTTAATTCTGTTTAAAAACACTATTACACGAAGTTCAAAACTTTTCGAGAATAAATTAACGAGGACAATTTCACAGTGAATTGACATCATTCTGTTGCAAATGAAGTGAATACGCTTAAATCGACGATAATGAACTGCTTATAATGGATATTACAAAGTGTAAAAACGTAAAAGACAGAATTTCCTTTCCGAAGGAGGAAATTACCACAGTTGTAATTCATCCATGATACTAGTAAAGTGTGTATATACGTGCGTATGTAATGCATTGCACATATGTATATATTGGTATCTGTATGGGCATGGGTATGATTGATTGATTTTTTCGTGTTTCCGGGCGCGTCAACTACTTCGGTCATTAGTCCCGTTAGTGTAGTGCATGTTTTTTTCTCGGGAGATGGCTGTGATCTTCCCCCGCTGGATGGCGAGATCCGGCGCCGACCTACCGTCGGCTAGTGGGGTTTCCCCGTAACCAGGACTCTCCCACCAACGGGGCACCGCCCCAGTCGGGACAAGCTGTAAGCTCCCGACCGGTTTCCCGGAATATGTGGTAGTGTAGTGCATGTTAGTGTAAGTGTGTGTGTAAGGGGAGAGGATAGGACAAGGAAGAGGAAGGATAGATCGCGCGCGGTCCGTGGCCCGTTTGTTAGGGTACTGCTCCGGCATTCGCCTGGTGTTGATCGGAGAAACCACGGAAAACTACCGATCAGAGCAGCCGGCCGCTAGAATTCTCCTCCAGACAGCAGCTGAATTCGACGTAACTGAAAAGCTAGTGTCGAAAATCCTGCCGCCGTCAGGACTCGAACCTAGGACCTCCCGGTTAGAGGCGCTGCAGTGACATCAGTTGATGCACTGAGCTACCGCTACCGGTGGCATGGGTATGGGTATGGGTATGTTGAATGGGCATGTCTATGTGCCTGTAAAATTGTTCGTATCAACAGAACTATCGACGAAACATGATATATTTGAATACACTGCCTTGAATGGCACTAAACAAGCAACGGCGTTGGCACCTCGGCGTCCTTGCTCCTTCCATTAACCTTTCGACCGCGTGACCCCTTTCCGCGAGGTTGGCGCGCATTCGCACGTCGCAGATAGCGCCTCTGCCGCTGTAATCGCGGGTTGCCGCTCCGCTGGGCCTATTCCTCCGGGCGCTGCGGCCCCGCCCCTCTCCCCCTTCCCTTCCCCTCCCCCGCCCACGAAGAGACCGCCCTCCCGGCCCCTCCCCGCTCTACCCGCGCTATCACTGCGTATCGCTGCCTCTGCAACGAAGGTACTAGGGTTCGAGTACATGCGGTGGCGGATTGTTGGCACTAACTTCATTGTGCGGTCGAATTCAACCGTTGTCTGGGGGAGAATTTCAGCGGCCTGGTGTCAATGGAAGGGAAATTGAGAGTAAAAATTAATCTTTTCAACAGAGCATTGCCCTAGCAGAAGGGTCGGAGACCGTGTGCAAATTTATCTTTCACATGCTTGACCCTTCCTCTTCCTTTACACACACACACATACACACACACACACACACACATCACTACACTACCACATACGTCGGAATCAGTCGGGAGCGTAGTGTCGTACTTCGATTTATCTATAGTGAGCGATGACATTAGGTCATTGTTACACCTCCTGCTCTATAAAATTAATCTTTTTAACAGTGGTAAGCATATTTCTGAGGCCACGAACACCGTTGAGTAGGACGTTTGCGAAATAATTAAAAATATTCATTTTATAAGATAGGAGGTGCGACAGTGGCCTAATGTCATTGGCCACTATAGAAAAATCGAAGTGTATAGTGCTTGCTCCGGCTGGAACCGTGCCCCGCTCGCAGAGATACCTGGAAGGGGGAAACCCCGCATTGTGTTGTTTCCCTCAAAAAGTCTAATATTTCGGTGGTTGATCCTTATTAACCCACGTGTCCTCAACATGATACCGAAGTGTATAGTTGAAAAAGTAATTGAGCATTCAGTCAGAGATAAAATATTAATTATTTATGTTATTATAATGAACCTATTATTAAATGATCAGTTTATTTATAATTGAACTAAGTTATCTAGAGAAAGTTATCTTTCCTTATAGAATTACAAATTTTTCCCGCCCTACTTGCAGGAAAAAGTAGAAATTTCAGTCTTTTAATATGTAAAAGTAATTGAGAAGCATTGCAAATTAATGAGAGCATTATTCCACCCGGGAATGCTAAGGAAAATTTGGAATAAGTCATAAATGAAAGTGGAAATTTCGTGGCCGTTTTTTTAATTTTAAAATATGTTAAAAATTGATTTGAAAAAGTTAACTGTTATTCTTATAAGCTAGTTACTGGATAAATGTTTTAAAACACACTACGAGAGTGTATTTTTCAACATCCTAAAATGTTTGTAATAACAATAATAATTTATTACAGCAAATGAGTGTACGCTCATTGGTAGATAAGCAAAAAAATAGTATAAATATGAAAATTAAAAAAAAATCATATATACTTCGATTTATTTAGAGCTTCATTTGTCAGAGCTTCAGCTCTTGTGGGGTCATCTAATCGGAATCTTACAGGTCACTACAGTGACGTCACCATAGTGACGTCACGTCAACCTCCCGATTGGATGATACCGTAACAGCTGGTTTACGTCAACTGAAGCTATGCTTAAATCCAAGTATAAATATTAAAAATAAACAGATATATAATAGAAATAAACGAAAAATAATTAAAATTCGAGTAACATAAATAGAATAGTATAAAGAATAGATAAAATGTGCCAATTTCTACATCGTACTGTTCACTTCATGCCTCTTCGGTAACCAGTAATTAGTACTGGGTGATTTGTAGTGTTTAAGTCGTGGTTGCTACGTGGCACACTCTCCGCAGCCACGCCCCTCTTGGTGCGGACGCAACGCGTGACTGCGGGAGCTGCGGGGCCGCCGCGGCGAGCGCACGCGGCGAGAGAGGCGGGCGCCAAACGGAGCGCGGCGCGCGCCACGCCCCCTACGCATAGACACGCACCGCGACGCACTCTGCGGCGGCAGGGCGGGGCGGGGCGGGGCGGGGCGGGGCGGGGCGGGGCGGCTGCCGTTGCGACACGGGTCCATTGACTCGGGGCAGCGGAGGGGGCGTGCTAAATATACGGGCGCGTGCGTTGGCGTGGTGCAGTGGGCCGGAGTCGGCGCCAGGCGCGCGAAAGGAAGGAAAATGGACGTGGGATTTTGTTGGCACGCAGGAAATGTGAGATGTGTTGACCGAAATTGTGTCAGCTGCAGATCCTTTACATGAAATACCCAAAGCCAAGTTTTGGTGTTTGTAAAATTAAATGAAGGAGAAATGAAGATGTCATTTTTTTTTTTTTTTTTTTGTTTTTTTGTTATTTCAGTGAACTTATACACGTCAGTAATGTACATTTTTGTACAGATCTGTCTCGTACTTGCTTTTACCGCAATTTTATCCACTCTCAATTATAAACTTAGTGGTACTGTACTTTGGCATATTTCTTCATAAACATCTGAATACACATAATAATTCAATGGGAAGTTATGACGTAGAAAGTCTGGGAATCATCATCTGCTGTTCAATTTCAATTTACGATTCAGTGGATTGAATGTTTTAACTTATCGACAGTGTATTAAGG
This sequence comes from Teleogryllus occipitalis, assembly GCA_011170035.1. NCBI lineage: Eukaryota > Metazoa > Arthropoda > Insecta > Orthoptera > Gryllidae > Teleogryllus > Teleogryllus occipitalis. Next base: position 18,626 of record BLKR01001081.1, on the reverse strand, counting down.
TAACTAAATGGTTTACCAAATGCAGCTAGAAAGTTTATCAACATAAAGAGCGAAATATCCAACAAAACTCATTTGCTACACACGAAATTGTAACTACAGTTGTCGAATCATAAGCAACAAAATTTCAAAAAAGGAAATCACGAAAAATAACAGTAAAATCAAAGCATGTTTGTAATACATTTAATTTTGTGAGTAAAATTAAGAAGAAATTTGTGAGAAGTGATATCTTTTCCTGGAAATGTACTTGGTGTTCAAGAAAATTCTGAAAGTAAACAAGAACGTTCTGGGCGTATGAAGCGACAAAAAGAAGTAGGAATCTATTTCACGCTCTGTCATCCGATTTTAGCTACCCTTACCTACTCAATAGATTTTACTATGATTAAATAATATTTTTAATATTATTAATAAATATCTTTCATATTAGTGTTTTATTATACATTCAAATCTTTAGTATTATTAATTATTGATTACTAGGTAATTAATAAAATACAGTAAATTCTCGTTAGTACGAACTGGCTTAACACGAATTTGGGTTCAAAAAGTCGGTCCCAGCAAGGGATTACGGTAATACGGTGACTGATATCGCTAAGGCAGTAGCGATCTCGGACCGAAGGGTCGCGGGTTCGAGTCCCGCCTCGGGCATGGTTGTATTTGTGTTCGTCCTTTCACCCCTTATCATCACCATTTCGTTTCACATAGTTACCATAACGTTAACTCCAATAGCGGTCGCTAATGACGTAGACGTTGATGCGACCTTAAATAACCAATATATTTTTTTCCTAGGGCTTGTATCCAGCCGACAGCCGGTTGCCCTTTACGTCCTGAAGGGACGCATATTCGACCATACACTAAACAAACACTTGCGGGCTCCTCTGATCTGGGGTCAGCAGAACGCGAGGCCCTCCGCGACAACACAAACACAAAGTCAAAGGACAAACAGCCATGTCCAAGGCGGGACTCGAACCCGCGACCGAAGCGCTAAGTATGTACTCGGTCTTAGCCACCTCGGCCATCCAGGTCGGCATCAATATATTTTTTAAAAAAAGTTATAAGAGACGCGCCACGGCGTGCCGCAGGGGCCCACTGGGCGGCGAGAGCGCTGCGGAGGCGTGTGTGGGGATGGGCGTGGCGGGGCGGCCGTCAACAGTCACGTCCGCCGCGCTTGACCCAGTGGGCGGCGACCTTCCCGCGGAGGACGAGGCGCGCGCGGCGCAGCACAGCACAGCACCGCGCATGCGCGCGCGCCACCCACCCTCCGGTGTGTTGGCGGCGACGTGGAATGCAAATTGGGCACTGCCCCGTGCTGTGGGTTGTTAAACCTCGAATTTAGGAAGCAAGATTCAATACCGGCGACCGCGGGCTCACACCAAACACGCCTACATCCGAGAGACGCCTCAGCCGTTGCGTTTACACACGGGCCGTTCGTATTTTGGGCGAGACCTGATTTCAGTTACACAACAGATATTGCGTTATTGATGGTAGATACAATGATTGCTCACCAGGCATTTGAATGTTACGAGGCAAATCTGAACTCGACACCCGTAAATTGTTTCTTCAGGCAGGTATGTACTTAGTACTTTACTGATTTATTTATAACTTTCCTCATTCAATCTTCTTTAAAATTTTTCTGTAGAGGAAGATTCCTAAATTCACTCTTAATATTCAAATATCACTGATTATAATATAAAAGGAAAATATTTCTAACAAGAAGTGCGTCTGTGCTCTCCGACACTCCATGGTATTTTTCGGCTGCCCTTAACTTCTTTGGATCATTTTTAATGAAGTCGAAATACCTCCGTGCTGTTTCCTGTATTAATGTCCTCAAAGGGAAGTGAATACTAAAAAGGATTTTTTCTGCTGCATTGAAACGAAAGTAAAACGAATTCGCATTGCGAGGCATTCATTTTATTCATACAAATGTGGCATTCCCTCCGTTCTCGTGGTATTCCAAAACCGACACGGGTACGAAACAAGAGGAAAAATGTAAAGATTTCAGTATGCTCAGGAAAGAGAAGAATACATTGTTAGAAACGGTTGGATCGTAAACACTGGTAAGGAGAACATTAAAAGGGCGGGCTCCCATAAGGAAAACGACGCTCATTGTCGTATGTTGCATGGCCTCCCCTTCCCCCCGGTGACTGGGCGATGCTCTGTAGCGGGGCCGCGGTCATAACCGTAACCGCGCGTCCACCCCTGGGGCAAGGCGACCGGAGGAGCCAGCGGCAGCAGCCACCACCGCCATTACAGATGCAATCAAATATTGGAACAATGGAGGGCGCGTTTCGCCGACACGGCCGCCGTAAAACCGCACCGGTTCCAGAGGCGGCGGCGACTACGCGGTAGGAACGGCGGGGCGGGGCCGGTGGAAGGGGGAGGGACAGTGGCGGCGTCGAGGGCGGAGCCGCCCAGGGTAACGGGTGCGGCGACAGTGATGGTGTCGGAAGCGCGGGCGGAGGTTGCAACTGTGTTTTGTGGCTCTATCTCGGACCGTTTTTAAACCCGATCATCCCTAGACATTTTATTGATCTCCCCTTCGCAAGTGTTAATCCAGAAATAATTAATTACGTACAGTTTGGGAAGAAAATAAAATAATTTAAAATGAAGTATGAATTAAAATAACGATGTCACCTTAAAATATAAAATATACATCTGAATAACTTGACCATTAATTGTAAACTGATATTTCAATTAAAAAACAGTATAATAATATAAAATTTAAATTACAATGCAATATTTGAAATAGGTAATTTTATTTAATCTAATGGTTTTCTCGTAGTGTATATTCTATCTGTTAAAGAAATGAAGTTTTATGTTTTTTGAAACGATCGGAAAAATGAATTTGTAATGATTTTATCAGCATTTACAAAGTAATGTTGGCCGCCCGCATAGGATGTGCCACTTTTGATTCATTGCAAATCCACTCCTGGCAGTTAGTGTGAAGTTGGCTGTGACTGCGACTGTCCCCGTGGAGGCGAACATGGTAGAGGCTGTGGCGGTAGTGACGGCCGCGATGAGGACAGGCTCATATTGAGGTCGACGATGGTAGAGAGGTAACGGAGGGTCGTTGAGGTAGTATCATAAAGATGGCAGCAAATAAAGCGGTGACTTTGGTTGTTTAAAAGTGAGAATCATTGAAAGTGACCGAAGGCAAAGTCAGGATGAAAAGAACTAAGCGGCGATTTCACTTTCAATTTGGGTTGAATTCCAGGACCGAAGTAAGAATCTTAGCTCTCTTCTTAACGTTCTGAACCTGAAACTTAGAATCGACACAGCAGAATCAGCTGTCTTCAGGTGATAGCCTAGCGGCTTGGTGGCCGGCTTCGCTTCGGCGAGAACAAATGAACCAGTTAAATTTATTTAATTATTTTCTTGATTTCTAGAAAGAGCAGTTACATAGAGTCAATTTTTCTTTCATTTGAAGAAGCTTCGATTTACTTTCGAAATTATTTAAACGTAGATGTATACTTATTTCGTTTGGATTCGATGTTTCACGTGCCTCACATTTCTTCCGATCGCTGCAGCCACAGTTTTTGCTTTTATTTTCAGAATGTTATTATTTGAACGGTTGATCCCTTCTTGTATTAACGAATGTGAATGTAGTGAACTACTTTTCTTCAATAAACGCACTGGAAACCTCATGGTTGAATTCCCATTAAATGTTTCTCTAGCGAATACGATCCGAATTAATCTTCTTCACCAACACACTATTATTACACTTTCCAACACATTATTCCATTTAGTTCTCCATTTAATTTAATTCCCGTTAATAATAATTCCTGTAAAGAATAATTAAAGTAATTAAATATAAATTAAAGAATTATTTCGAATCCCATAAATTAAAGAAATTATTTCGAATATTCAATGCGAGACCATTCTTCATGCCATTTACTGCAACGACTAATGTAACATGTAACGTATAATGACATACTAATGTATCGTCTATTCTGGAATCTCTTGTCGCTGGTGAATGTTCGTAATAAGAAATTTAGTTGTAGAAGTCTCTTTGCGAAAGCTAATAACTCACAAATTCAAATAATGGTAATGTTTCGGGGTACAACAATCTACCATATTGGAAATTCGATGTGATAGAATGTATTTATTGGTGATAATTGTTATGAATTAAGCTATTGAATCCATGAAGGTTTTTGTACATATGTAGTAAAGTGGCCCATAACTGATTGAGTGCTTGATACTCACTTGTTAAGGAATACGCCTCCTGGAATTCATTTTACACTATCGGAAAATGTCTGGACATGTACAACATCCACTACGTTATATCGAGCTCAAACAAGTAAAATCTTACGCACCAATTATTCGAATAGCAAAGCGAGTACTGAAGCTAAGTATCAGACTGTCAGCTATCGCCACTGGGAGAGAAATACTAAGCTGGTTGTAGAAATAGATTTTTTAAATTGTTTTATTACGTTTCAGATATTTCAATTGCTTGACTTCGAGAAAATTAAATCCTTTCGTGCAAAAACTTTTCTTCATTACTATTTGTTTTCAGAATCAATATCTTTTTGTATAAAAACATTAAAATTTTACTCATGTTTTCAGAAAACAATCCTTACAATTAATTTTAAGCTCTACTTTACTTTTTTGTTTTTAGAATGGGCAAACTCGCAAATACGCTGTAGTAAAAATGCATATTTTTGCAGAAATATTTTTTTCATTCCTAATGTTTTGTTCTTATAGGGAGGAGATTGCTTTATAAAAAAACAATAAAATTTTACATTTCCTACTGAAAATTCTAAAATATGCATTTGAACAAAATATGTAAAATATGTGCCTATAATTATACGAATATGCACCAATAGGAAAAATCAACCAGGTATCTCTCTCCAGCGGGGCACCGCCCCAGCCAAGACAAGTCCTAAGCTCTCAGCCAGTCTCCCGGCCGCGACGGAGTGTAGTGCATGTTAGTGTAAGTGTGTGTAAGGGGAGAGGGTAGGACAAGGAAGAAGACGAAAAGAGCGCGCGCGGTCCGTGGCCCGTTTGTTACGGAACTGCTCCGGCATTCGCCTGATCTTGATCGGAGAAACCACGGAAGCGCAGATCATAACAGCCGACCGCTAGAATTCTCCTCCAGACAGCGACTGAATTCGACCTAGCTGAAAAGGTAGTGACAAAAATCCTGCCGCCGTCGGGACTCGATCCTCGGGACTGCAGCGACATCAGTTGATGCCCTGAGCCCTCTCTCCCGGTCCGAGCATTCTCGGAATCGCTTCATTTGCGCCCGCCCCTCGCCGCGGCCTGCTGCTCGCATCGCTGCGGCGATCGCGGGCGGGCGGGCGGGCGAGCCCCGGTGAGCCCCCTGGCTTCCGCAGGCGCCGCGCGGCCGCGCCCTGTAATCTGCCGGCGACCCCCGCCCGCGGCGCCGGGCCCCGGCGGGCGCGCCCCGGGCCGGGGCCTTCCGTCCGCTTCCTGGATGATGTCACGGCCCCGGCGAGCGGCAGCGGCGCCGGCATACGGAGTCGCTCGCGTGCCAGCCCCCAGCGCAATGGGCGGCGGCGGTCATCTTTGGCTTGGCGCTAAATGCGATCAACGCGTCAGCGAAATGTTAACAGGCTCAGTGAGGATCAAAAATACTTTAAAAATGAGAAAATTGGTACAAGCTATTTTTAATAATGTAAACAATTTAATGATATTAGCCGCTGGGATGGCTCATGGACAGTGTACTACTCATGGGTAGCTTCCCGTGCTGTGGTTCTCGGGTTCGATTCCCGGTCGAGGCAAAAATGTAGTTGTAGCTTTCCTTCAAAATCGTTCCAGTTTCTGTAGTTGTGAGACGAAGGAAAGCTGAAGCAGGCGGAAATTTTTAGTTTCGGCGAAGAGAATACGTCATGTTCGCCTCAAGTTGCTCTTACCCCCCAAGCATGGGAATTTAACTAGACCCAGGCAGCGACCGGTAGCTGGCCGGCGAAATCGGACTACCGACACAAAACGCCAAATTCATACATACAAATGATATTATCTTCTATTGGTCCTTGAGGCAGTAATTCTATAAAAAAAATAATCTTTCATAGCTCCCTATATTTGTCATCATTTATCTCTATCATCGAAACTGTCTGGTGGAAGGAATGGAAGAAAAATGCGGGACATATTCTCGGCACCGAAAACACCAATAATTAACCATCATTTTCCTCAAGTTTTTATTTAAATATATTTTAACACTATAAATAGGCGCCGAAAATGCGACATTCGCACATAAATTCACCCACAGAGATGTACAGTTGTGCTTGATGAGTAGAACAACAAAGTATATTGAATGTACCAATTATTGCGTAAAGATTATCATCAATTGTAAAAAACACTTCAACATCTCAAGCCCGATTGATTAAGCTTGATTGCACGAGAGTTAGCGATTTATTATATGGAAAATAATTTCATAGAATGTGAACAGGCTTAAGGATAAGATTCCACATTATTTGTTGTAACTGTCAGTTCCCCTAAATAATTACAAAAACTGAATGAATGTGGTAAATACTAGAGGTTATTTTCAAAAAATATTTTAGAAAAATCATCATCTTCATCGATTAGACTGTAAGCCTGCTACTAGGAGATCAGATCCGTGGTATCCATAAAATAATTTCGTTACGCTTATTTCATTGATGCCAGGTTACTGAGGGACAGGGAGTCATCCTCCCACCACAATGCAATGTGGGCTAGATTTAAAATGTTTCTTATTCATATTTTGCCATGAGGAATATTTTCGGCGTGAATCTCTCGGGTATACAATAAAAGATCAATCCGGGCCTTTATTCTACTTCGGAAGGTAGACGCGTGAATAAAGAATTTTCTTTTCCCAAAACTCCAATAATTTCGACCGGATTCGATCCAGTGAACACTGGTAGAACGCTTCTAATGGAATGAATTATGGTTGAACATTGCAGAAATATGCGAAAGGGAAAACAAGGGTTCGCGAACTTCGAGAACTCACACTGTCCAGCCGAACTTTGAACCTTGTCACCCATTGGTGAATGCTATCGCAACTCCTAGTCGTGCTAGAGCGGTTGCTAGCGTATTGACCGGCATGCTACAAGTGGCCCCGATTACTACGCGTAGCGGCAATTGGGAACGGGGGCGGGGCGGAGCGGGGCGTGCAAAGGTTTCCGCGAATGTTCGCGACTGTGGGCTCCCCGCCAACGCCCCTAGTCGCCATGGAGAGCGCGTCGCAGCGGCAGCGGTGGCTGAAAAGAGCGACAAATTGCGCTTGGCGCCTCGAATGGGCACATGGCGTACAATGGGGCAGCGCTGCTGGCGGAGCAGCGGAGCGCGAAGTTCACAGGCGTCGGCCGGGCCAGGCTGGGACGCGGGCGCTCGTGCGACGCCGCGCCGAAGCGCCGCGGGGGTTCAACGAACGTCTATGTAGAGTATGTTACTGCTTAAGTCCGAATCTGCTTAAAGGCTGCCACAGACCGACGCGAAAGATCCGCAGCCTACGCGGATTGGCCGCAGCGGAAGTTTCGCGTCACGAGTTGCCTTGTCAGCTCGTTCAGACCTGCGTGGCCGGCGAGCGTCGCGGCAACGGACTGGCAGCGTTTAATCGGCGGCGAAATTTGTAAGGCGTTTCTTCCGCTGCAGCTCCAGTTTCGTGGAAGTCCGCCCGTGTTGGGGAGTCTTCGCTCCCCTCTGGGTTGACCAAGCCTTAAAGGTTCCCACAAATCGGCGCGGTGGATCCGCAGCGGGTGCGGCGCGGAAAGTTTCGTACTAGACGCGGCGGCGGAATTTGCGGGATTGTTCACACAGAACGTCAAGTTGGCGTTTGGTGACGGTTTTTATTGAACAAAGAAGAGGCGCTCGCTTCTATTAAAGCAGGAACAGAAATGTCAAGTTATTCATGGTGCGTTTTCTGAGCACATGTAGTATATACTGCGAAGTTCACAGGAGTTGGCCGGGCCAGGCTGGGACGCGGAGCCATGGAGGTTCAAAGAACGTTTATGTAGAGTATGTTACTGCTTAAGTCTGTATCTGCTTAAATGCTCCTACAGACCGACGCGAAAGATCCGCAGCGGAAGTTTCGCGACACGAGTTGCCTTATTAGCACGTTCAGACCTGCGCGGCAGGCGAGCATCGCGGCAAGGGATTGGCAGCGTTTAATTCTCCCACAGACCGACGCGGAAGATCCGCAGCCTACGCGGATTCGCCGCAGCGGAAGTTTCGCGACACGAGTTGCCTTATTAGCACGTTCAGATCTGCGCGGCAGGCGAGCGTCGCGGCAACGGATTGGCAGCATTTAATCGACGGCGAAATTTGTAAGGCGTTTCTTCCGCTGCAGCTCCAGTTTCGTGGAAGTCCGCCCGTGTCGGGGACTCTTCGCAACCCCTCTGGGTTGAGCGAGCCTTAAAGGTTCCCAATCGGAAAATTACCGATCGGAAGTACCGTGCACAGCAGTTGACCACTGGAAGTCACCTCCAGACTGCGGCTGAATTCGACCTATCTAGTTAGAATCGAAAATCCTCCCACTCTGGGTGCTCGAGCCCTAGAACCGTCTGGTGAAGAGCATTGCATTGACAGTCGTAGTTGGCCTCAGTCAGCGCAGCCGGAGAAGGAACTAGGACTTTAGCCGGATGAAGTTTATTTTTTTATTTATTAATTTTTAGAAGAATTTACATAGATCAGTAAATATATCTATACATATGTATTTACAGACTTATATGCTAACCTTAATTATAAACTTACAAGCTATTACAAGGAGGAGGAAATCCATTTCCTGGTCCTGAGTCTGGATCTAAATCTCCAAATTTAGAATGAAGTTCATACGCGCGTTCACTAGAGGTGGCGACGGGACGGTGAAGTATGTTATGGTGACAAGGAAGAGTGCCATGAAAACATTCTCGCACTTTTCGTGTATATGACAGGGCATAAGACAGAGTCGCCAAATTTTAGAGGACTAACCACCTTCGGCTGGCCCCAAATAAAATATGGGAAGGGTCAAATCCCTCAAAACTTGACAATAATAATTCAATAATATTGTAAATGAATCGTATGAAAAACTGAGTGTTTTGATGATAAATCAGGTAGAAGAGGATCTTTTACATGTCCAGAAGCTACTGTGTCAAACTATCTCTGATTCTATGTTGAATTTCGTGACCAATGGCAATCTTTCCGAAACGAAAATTTTCTTTGAGAAATTTGGATTTCAAACTTCATGCGCGCAATTCAAATCGGCTGCCGCGTCATCGCAGATTCCGCGGTCTCTGAAAGGGTGTTGTTTCGTTTCTTTGATCTCTCGGTGCAATTTCTTCGTCGAGCACGAACTCAGTCTGCCAAAGACGTTTGTGTTTCGTTTTCGCCAGAGAAATGGTCGCAACCAAATATCGGAAATACTCTCAAGTTCGAGATTGCTTGTATTTTTGGGCAAGTTTGAGGTCCGAGTGTTGTAAATTCTAAAATGGAAAAGTTTGTTTCTATTTTGTTTTTTTGTTGTTTTTAAATGTCAGTTGAATGTGGAAAAGGTAAAACAAGATTGGAGGCTTGCAGCAAGGAACTGAAATAAGAGAAAATTGAATAAGAATTTTTTGAAACTGAAATAAGAGAAAATTGGGACGTACATGCCTTTCAAATTTTTTTTCAAGTAGCGCCTCTGGTATTAGTTATTCATTCATTAATTCATTCGTTTTGCCTACTGAGACAATCGTGAAGAAGTTGGCTGCTTTAAACGAAAACTTAAAAAACTCTACAAGCGCTTGGCTGTTATTCTGTTTAGATATAGTATTGCAGTATTGTGTAGTATTTGAGTCTGAAAGTTGTTTTCTTTCACTTCTGCTGCATTATATAATGCTTATTCAACAATAACTTTGGCAGCTGAATGAGGGGTAACATTTCAGGATGTAAAATGTTTCAATGGCTGTGATCACCACATGATTTATTTGGTACTCCTAGTTCTTTCTGACCTAATATTAGTGTAAAAATAATAATAAGAAGAAGAGAAGAACATTGTGTAATGTAAATTATATGAATAATATTTACATAGTTTCTTGAATAAAAATCACGAAAACAATTTTGTGAATTTAACGTTGTGTAAAAGAAAGATTTTATTGAATTTAACGTTGTGTTACAACTTCATATTTTTGTGCTCCACATTTGTGACCCAATTTTTATTATATTTCATGAATTGATTCTTTCGAGAGAACGGAATGTAGAAACGTGGAATCGTTATTTGTTTATAACCTGCAGTGACGAATCTCGTTCTTTTTTTAAATGAGGTTAGTTTGGCATTCCCATGAATCACGGTGTTTTCGTGCAGGATGTTCCTTTCCATTCACTTTGGCACGACGACTCGGGAAGTGTGATTGAGGAATGCTGGCGTAGGGAGTAATGGACCGATCTTCTCATGCGTTAGCAATCTCTTCCACTCGATTTCAGCTAGTGCAAATGAGACATCTCGTTTGTGCGTATGTATTTATTCAGCGTACCCTTATTCCTTCTTTTGATCGTTCTTTCGTACGATTTTCCTTTACATTTCGTCATACTTTTTCTCTCCTTCCTTCACACTCTCTCACTGTTCTATACATGTTTTTCTCTTTATATTTCTTCCACAATGCTCTACCTTTCATTCGACGTCTCGCACCGGGTGAGGTGGCTCAGGGCATCAACTGATTTCACTGCTGTACCTCTTACCGGGAGGTCTTGGGGTTCGAGTCCCGGCGGTACTAGAGAGAGTTAGGTCGAGTTTTGTCGTTGTCTGGAGGGGAATTCATGCGGCCGGCTGCTCTGTTCCGGCTGCTCTGTTCGGTAGTTTTCCGTGGTTTCTCGGATCAATGCCAGATGAATGTCGGAGCAGTACCCTAACAAACGGGCCAGGGGCCACACGCTATTTTTCCTTTCCAATCCTTGTCCTATCCTCACTCCTTACACCTACACGCACTGCACTACCACACATGCCGGGAGACCAGTCGGGAGCTTAAAGCTTGTTCCGGCTGGAGCGGTGCTCTGCCTATTAGTGAAAACCGCTAGCCGACAGAAGGTCGGCGCCGGATCTCGCTATCCAGCGGGGCAAGATCACCGCCACTTTCCGAGAAAAAAGCATGCAGTAAACTTACGGAACTAATGGCCTTAGTTGTTGACGCACCCGGAATCAGTGGGAATCAATTCAGCTAGATCGAATTTAGTCGCTGTATGGGTGAGAATTCTAGCGGCCGGCTGCTCTGATCGGTATTTTTCCGCGGTTTCTCCGATCAACACTAGGCGAATGCCGGAGCAGTACCCTAACAAACGGGCCGCGATCTTTTCTTCCACTTCCTTGACCTATCCTCTCCCCTTACACACACACACCTACACTAACATGCACTACACTACTATACATCCCGGGAGACCAGTCGAGAGCTTAGAGCTTCTCCCGGCTTGGGCGGTGACCCGCTGGTGGGAGAGTCCTGGTTTGGGAAAACCCCAACTAGCCGACGGTAGGGCGGCGCCGGATCTCGCCGTCCAGCGGGGGAAGATCACCGCCGTCTCCCGAGGGGGAAAACATGGACTACATTTACGAGACTCATGACCAAAGCCGTTGACGCGCCTGGAAACACGAAAAAATCATTCAATCAAACAACTAGTAATCAATCAATCGACGTCTCGCTACCGCTGTTTACCCCCTTTCTCCCCTTGTTTCCCTCCTTTCTTGACCTTCTTCTCTCCCTTCCCTTTCGTTGAGCGTTTCCTCTGCCCAACCGCGCGGGCGCAGTCTTGTTTACCCGTGGAGCGCCGTCGGAGTGGTCCTGGGCGAGTCCGCGCCCCCACCTGCCCCCCCCCGCCCCCGCGCGCCGTGGCCCGCGCTCAGCAAACTGTCCCCCGCGCATTCCAAGCGCCCGCCGCCTTGTTTGAGCGCGGTTCCCCGAAGCCCAGGCGCGCGCCGCTCCACCACGATGCGCTGGCGCCCTCGAACCGCTCTCGAATTCCAGCCCGTCCGACGTTTAACCCAATTTATAATTTTAGAAGGGGGCGTGGGGGTGCGGAAATCGACGCGGACGCGCGCGTTCGGTTTGACTTGTCCGCGATGACCTGCGCGTTTTCCACGAATCGACCGTCACCGCGCGGCGTTGGGGTTTGTTTCGGTTCCTCTTCCTGCTGCGAAAGTGAACGCTGGAGAGGAAAGTGTTTGAGTTTGCTCTTGGATTCATCGTGCCGTACGGTCTCCGGTTTTCCTCCTTGTGAATGGCACGTGGGATTCCGAATTCTCTTCAGGGCGCTGCCCTACATTTATGGTATTCTGAGACTTTCCTGTGACTCAGTTTTGTTTACATCGCTAATTCTGCATGTCTTGCAAAATAATTCTGTAATTGGGTCATAGGTATTTTCACAATTGAGATTTGGAGATTTTCAAAAATATGAATGAATGTTTGCCGGGGTGCACAGTACAATCAACGTATCTGGACATTTTCTTGAAATATTAAAATATTCAATTTAACATAAGAACTGAACTTAATGTTTGTTGCTCTAGTATCACATTTCAAGAATTCAAGGGGTGTATTATGTAATTATTATTTATCTCTACATAAAGGAGAATTTCATAATGAGTTGTGTCCAGATGCGTAGTTGAATTCTGCAAATGGCAGAAATGCTTTCGTGTCGTTTCGAGAATTGTGAAAGCCAAGGGCTTCGGATGGTAAACAGTGTTCTGGCCACGACATCCTCTGACCACCACTGACAGATTACAAATTGAATTTCGTGTTCCCAGTCCCATTATAGACTCGGGTATAAAAATTCTTCAAAAGCCGCTTTCCCGGTTGTCGTCCGTACACAGATTCCCTTTTCGCTCCGGAGGCTTAATGAGTTTTCGGTGGATGAGGATGAGTTTCCCTCTGGACTGCTGCTCATCTCCTCCTCTCTGCTCCCAACCACATCACCCTTGAAGGATATGAAACTACCAAAGGCTGCGTTTAATTAAAGTTCTCTTCGATTGAATTTTCAGGTTCCCGTTTATTAATGTTCAAATCGATTCAGAACTCGTGTTTAAAGAGAAAAACGGTGCATAGTGTGCGAATGCAATTAAAATGTGTGTAGTACATTTAACAGTTTGCAAGCCTTTTTGAATGTCAATCCAACTTTAATTATTACATCAGTGTCAAATAATTCTCGTTTAAATAATGTGTACCTCTTAAATATAATTTCACATTAATCCGGTGGTTGATTTTCAAATTATCGCGATAAAATTGCTCCATTTGGCTGTAAGAGGTATCCTTGCATGCGATGAACAACACAACCTGACTAGCACTGGACAAACGACATCAGTGAAACGTGTAATCACTCTGCTAGAGGCAACAGGTTCGATGTGGGCACGGAGCCAACTTTTCCGGTTCGTTGACGAAACTATTCCTCTCTGCCCGAGCAGAGCAGTATTACAATGCTATAGCACCCGATGATTAATTCAAGTTGTCTCGTGGTCTTGAAACCGATAAAGTTACCAACTCAGCATACACCAATTGAAGACTGATGAATTTTCGACCTTAGCATATCTTATGCAAAATTACAGTACATTAGTAAACTAGCAGTGCTACAGAATGGCACAGATTTGCTCACACTAGTTAGTTTTCTAATCTCTTTAGTCCAGGCTACCTTTTCGATTTTGCCACACCCTCATCGCAGCTTCTACCTACCTGTGCCAAAACGACACTTTTTAACATGTTCTTAATTTTTGGTCCTCTAAAAGTGGAATTGAAATATGTGGTTAAGAATATTACAGAACTGTAAAAGATATTCCTGTATGCAAATTTTTTATTGAAAAATTTGGATATGTTCTTGAGAAAATGTCGTTTAAGCATATCCGAAAACGCGCAATTTTGAGCTCATTTTTTCAGAGAATTTTTGAGTTTTCGAGAAATTTCATAAGAAATCATTTTAAGCAGTTGAACTCATAAATACAATAATGGGCAAAAAACGCTTGTAATTTAAATATAACAACGTGAGTGATTATACTACAGTGTATTGTAATACATTTAAATGGCGTTAAAGTCATGTAATTTAGTCAATGTGGCACAATCCACACAAAAAATATAAAGAAAAAATCCATTTTTGATAAAATCTTATTTCTAACGTTTTTTAATATTGCCAATATTTCACTCAATATTACGCGAAGACTATTCATATTTTGAATGAAATGTATATGATATAATTTAAATATGTAAAATTGAAGAACAAATGTTATTCAAAGGATAACTCTCTTATCTTCAACACTCTGTAACATTGTTGTTACATGACGAGCGTAAAATTAATTTCGCTTTTATTTATTTCACTTTTACGTGTTAAAAACTGAATTAGAACATTTAAGTGAACATAAAGTGAACATGAACATTAAATTGTCAAGTTATTAATTAATTTTTATAAGGGACCCGCTAATAAATAATTTTTATTTTTTACTGATACGTTATAGCTTGTTACTACCTTTCATACGAAGCTCTGTGTACACTGCATAACTTACCGGGATTTCTAGGATTATGGTTGCGAAGGAAATATGAAATCATTTAAAGCATTTTATTGATAATTTTTGGCGATGTTTTAGGTCATTAAAATCCGTCCCCTACTCATTGTTGTTTCATTGCCCCACCATCCTGCAGTTTGTCCATTCATCTTCCTATCATACAAGAAGGAGCATTGCAATCTTGTGCATGTCACCCGGGTGATCACCCCGCCCGCTGTTGGCCTCCGTCGGCCGCCAGCCCTCGCCCGCTCACCGCCCGCTCATTATTAAGTTTCTTTGCCCCACCATCCTGCAGTTTGTCCATTCATCTGCCTATCATACAAGAAGGAGCATTGCGATCTTGTGCATGTCACCCGGGTGATCACCTCGCCCGCTGTTGGCCTCCGTCGTCCACACCCGCTCATCGCCCGCCCATTGCGGTGTCCGGAGCCTCGCAGCGGCGCGGCGCAGCGCCGACCCACGCGCGTCCGCGCCGACCAGTCGGGGAGTTTAATGAAAGCTCGCGAGGCCTCTGACGGGCCGCGGCGCTAGCCCTGCGGGACCACACCGCGTCCGCCCGCCGCCCCGCAACGCACCGCACCACCCGACCACCCGCCCGCTCGCCCGCAGAAGAGATAAATCGTGCGAACCAGCTCCGCCGAACTCCCTGCCCGCCGCCGCCGCCGCCGCCTCTCCGGCGGTCCAGGGCGCCCATTAGTTTCGATGTTAAAGGTTTCGACGATACGGCAGCAAGCGGCGGGCGGTTCGTGTTCTCTGCTGTTTCCAGGAAGTTGACGTGGACGGCGAGCGGTTAATTAACAGCGCGGAGCGAGGGGGCGGGGCCGGGGCGGGGTCTGCGGGCCCCAAGATGTTGTAAGCGGGCATGCTCGGTTGAGAAGGGTGCTGGGGGCGTGGCGGGAGGCGGCCGCAAAGAGCGTTGGAGGGTCAGGACGTTAGCAGGGTGCTGTGGGCTGAGGCGCTATCAAGCCTCTGTTGCCAAACATTTTTGTATAAAAAGAACATCCATCTATTTTTGATCTTATGAAAATGACATAAGATCACACATTACATGGTTTAGCATTTATACTCAATTTATATTGAAATATTATTAGTTCCTACATCACTATTTCACCCACGACTTAAATTCATTTAAAAACTTCTAGTTACAACTTCTCATTCAACGTCGCGTAGAATTTGTATGTGCTTTTGTGATCTTTTTCTCGTACATGTTATTTTTCATCTGTTATTGCTGGTCCTCTCGGTCAGAGCAAACTCAAATGTTTTCCCAGCAATATTATTGTGGAAGAAATATAAAGTCAGTGTGTATATGAAGAACATAACAGAGATGTTTCGAAAACATTTTTTCTCTTCTGATCTCTGTTCATAGTCTCTCTGGACAAGTCTGCTTCGTGGCCCGGCCTTTCTCTATGCATTTCAGCACTCCCCAGTTTCCGTGAGCTAACAGCCCCCAAGACAGCCCACGAGTTACGGAGGGCAGGAAACATCTTTCCCGAGACAAATTGCGTTCCGAATACATTGTCCAGCTTCGGGGTGGCCGCCTTCTTTCGTAGTGGTGGCGGCAGCGGCGGTGGAGGTTGAAACGTGAGAGGAGCAGGGACCGCGATGGCAGAGGCCGGGACAAAGTGGTGATGTCGGGGGGGGGGGGATAGTGCGCGGAAGCGCTGGTGGTCAGAGGTGAAGACTGCGGCAGGGGCAGGGGCAGTGAGGCAGGGACAGTTACTGTGGCAGAGGTGGGGACGAAGTGGTGATGGTGGGGGGGAGTGACGGACGGGGAAGCGGTGGTGGTCGGAGGTGAAGACTGCGGCGGGGGCAGTGAGGCAGGGACAGTTACTGTGGCAGAGGCGGGACAAAGTGGCGATGGAGGAGGGGGGAGTGACGAACGCGGAAGCGGTAGTGGTTGGAGGTGAAGACTGTGACAGGGGCAGTGAGGCAGGGACAGTTACTGTGGCAGATCCGGGGACGGAGTGGTGATGGCGGAGGGGAGTGACGGACGCGGAAGCGGTGGTGGTCGGAGGTGAAGACTGCGGCAGGGGCAGTGAGAGAGGAACAGTTACTGTGGCAGAGGCGGAGGCGGAAGTGGTGACGGTCGCAGCGGGGCGGTGGGGGTGGACGGAGATGGAGGCGGAGGCGTGGCGTGCTGGAAGCTCCGCTGTTGCTCCTGGCCCGCGCGCGCTGCGTCCTACCTGTCGCTGTGATTTGTTGCTCTCCGACGCTTCCTGTGGCCCCGTGGCACGCTTTCGGCTCGCGGCTTTTGTTTATGGATTCCGACTCGGATGTTCGGGTTTTGGGGTGGCGGTTGGGGGTCAAGTAAGGCAATACTTAGTGGTCGGTTGTGGCTTCACGTGAAGATACAAGTGATAGGTTTGTTTAAATAATAAATAATTCTCTATATTTGTTACGGATATTTCTTACGGATCATACGACTCATGCCTTAAATACTAGTATAACGTGATGTCTTTTAAACACAGATTGGTGAATTTAGGATTTTTTTCTAAGGAAGTCTTAGTGAATATTGTGCAAGTTTTATTAGTAGTGTTATCGTTGCACAATCAATAAGTATGTTATATTTACGTAAAAAAGCTTTATCAAACATTGACGTAGTTGAAACCGATGTAATCATTGCAAAATTGTGTTATTTGTAGAAGGAATACAACTTGTTTGAATATTACATATTTTCATGCATTATTAAACATTTTGTATTAAGATATTGTTTTTTAATCGCTCAATTGATAATGTACGGACCAGGAAAGTCTGTAGGATAAAAGCTTCCAGAAGGTCCACTTTGCGCAATTTTCAAATAAAATTTAACACCCAAGAGGCAACACAATGTACTATTAAAGTATAATTAAAAATCCGTCCCTCAAGCCATCCGACGAGGCCAGATCGGGAGATCAGCACATCGACGCCGCCTATTTTTACTCCGTAGCGCATAACTCTTACTGACTCGAAACTACCAGTTGCAGCAGCCTCATTTATCAACGGGAGTAGCGCGTAACGTTTGCATCCGTGCGTGGGTCAACAACATATTTTTACAAGTCATGGCCATTCGCTGCCGACGGGTTCCACTGCATTTCAGGTGGCAAAGGTAATGGTAGACCCTGTTGATGTTCATGTTTGTGAACATTGCGACATGACGGTAGCGGAAGTTAGGGATATTGTGTCGGTGCTGACCGCAGTACAGAGGATAGTGAAGAAGGAGATGGTGGAAGGGGCAGTGACTTGATTCAGGCGTTCAGGATTCGGGCGTCAACTACTATGGTCAGTAGCCCCGTAAGTGTAGTGCGTGTTTTTTTCTTAGGAGGTGGCGGTGGTCTTCCCCCGCTAGATGGCCTGATCCGTCCGTTAACGGGATTTTCCCCAACCGGGTATCTCCCACCAGCGGGGTACCGCCCTAGCCGGGACAAGCTCTAAGTCCCCGACCGGTCTTCGGGCATGTGTGGTAGTATAGTGCATGTTAGTGTAAGTGTGTGTGTAGGGGAGAGGATAGGACAAGGAAGAGGAAGAAAAGATGCGCGCGGTCCGTGGCCCGTTTGTTATGGTACTGCTCCGGCATTCACCTGGTGTTGATGGAAGAAACCACGTAAAAGTACCGATCAGAGCAGCCGGTCACTAGAATTCTCCTCCAGACAGCGACTGAATTCCACCTAGCTATCTAGCTAATCTCAAAAGTCCTGCCGCTGTCGGGGCAGTGGCCATCGTAGGAACAAGCCGAGGGTTGGAAGTTGGTTTGGTGTTGTCGTGTCAGTGCTGATGATAGACGCCGCAATGGACGTAAACGCAAAAGTGTCAGTGACGTTGAATGAATGGCGGTGGTGTGGCTGCGGTGCTAGTGGTGGCGCTCACGGCGGCACGGACCATAATCTCGACCTCCCAGCGCCGCCTTCCGTCGAGCCCCGTTATTGATGTAACTCATTGTGCATTGTTCCGTGCCCCTGCGCGCTTCAATGGCTGAAGCATTCCGACGTCCCTGCCACCGTCACTGCCTCTGTGTCACCATCGCCGTCGCCGCCACCTCGGTCTCTGCTGTTGTCGTTGTTAGCGTCTTCTTTGCTAAAGCTGCTACAACTCGGCGTCGTATTGTGGTAGGAGCGGTAAATCGTCTTCATTTTGTGGTGCTTCGGTTTTCAGATATCGATATCGCGATGTAAAAGGACTGTTGGAAAATTCGAGACGTCTATGAACGGATCGTGTGGCATATTCATGGTAATGTTTG